>WWET01000678.1:75074-106202 GCA_011038615.1 Limnodynastes dumerilii | reverse complement strand
GGAGGGTAGAAGGGCCGTCAAGAGAGAATGCTCGATGTCACAATATGGGGTTAGTTTGGGGCAAGTGAACCACACGTGGAGGAACGACCCTGCATGTCCACACTGACGCCGGCAACGGGGGATGCAGAGGGGAAGATTCCTGCCAGTCATTCGGGGAGAAAGGTACCGGGGATAATAGATTTTACATGTCTTTTCGTTGATCTTAGTAAGTTGAAAGATTTAGCTATATTTTCTTGGATGTCCTCCCAGGGCTCATTGTCGTCCGGACAGTATAGCAGTCAATTTCAATGAGTAATTTAGAAAATTTATTGGCAGATGCTAAAGTATTTTCATCCTGATTTGCTTAATGATTGTCGAACCAGATATAAATACAAACTAGAAAACCCCCTGATTAAAACTAGTAAATGCAAGTACATAAACAGCAGCTTTGTACAGGCTGTCTGAATGAATCAAACACAAAAATAGCTGGAGTGGAGAAAGTGGGGGAGAGACACATTAAAATCAATCTGAGCTGGTTATGAGGGAAAGCAGTGAGAGAGGAATGTATCAAATGGAAATATGTTGTTTTGTGTAGAACATAGAATGAAATACTTTGTGATCACAAGACAGCAGAAGCTTGAAAATACTCTGTCACAGTTACAGTTACACAATTGTTATTGACAATCCGATAGCATGTCAAATCTGTAGTAATGGTTCTAGCTCCGACCTGCAGCGTGTTGCCCCTGTACACACTGCTCTCTGTTTTACTGTAGATCGTTAAGAAAATGGTTTTCATATATCTTTGCTGCAACAATATGCATGGTCACAAGTTGGCACTATGAAGAAAGATGAATGGGAATTGTTTCAGTGAAGATAGTTGGTCAGTACACACATCGGCTGCGTTGACCATGTGAAACTAGGAGCTTCCAAAAATCAATTCACACAACGAGACATAGTTTCAGACAATACTGCATTATTGTGCCATCTGATGAGTAACGTGAGATCTGCAAAATAACCTTCTAGTGTGTACCCAGCTTTAATGCTTCAAAAAAACTAGAAAGGAAAAAAGGAAGCCACAGAGACAGTGGAAAAAGTATGGATGACACAGAAAGAGTGAAGTCTAAAGTAATATAATAACAAATAAGGTTAAAATAGCCCCTTTATTATTTTCACTGATTAGTATATTCTCTCTCCTTATTTTCTTACCACTTTTAATGTTTTCACGCCAATGTCATTGCTATGCAAAAATAACATGGAGGCACTTAAAAAGAACTATGTTATAGTTTCAGATGAGCAGTCCACTAAAATAAACAGACAAGGAGCATATGTTCTATTGAAGTAGAGGTGACAGGGCACTGAGTTAACTATTTGAAAACATAGACAGGATTTTGACAAAGCAAAATGAAGTACTAGTGATAATAAGACAGCAAGTTACATTCCAGGAAATCTGACCACTGCAGAGAAACACAGAATGTTTCCTGTGCCATCAGGGAAATTAGCATGCTAGTCATGTCCTGTGATAAAATCATGCTTCCCGGAAGATACAACAGGAACTAACTTGGCAATAAAACAGTGCAGACAGATTGGTCAGTTCACAAGCAATCCCTGGGAAACACTATTCTAAGCAAATTAGAGGACTCAGATTTTGTGATTATCACTAAGCTATTACGTAGGCTACTGTAAAACAAGTCATTGCAAAGCAAAACAGGCACATTAAAACAGTTTTTACATCGTTGTATTTATGTACAACTAGTTTTACTATAATGATATAAGTAAATTAAAACCACAGTAGTGATAGGTTTGTTTCATTTTAGGCTGGATGAGTGTGTTGTATGCATTGGTTAGATTTGTGAACAAAGGTAAATGTACATTTCTTATGCTACACCAATAATCATACTATTACAGCTGGCCAAAAGGTATCACTAATATACTAATGTATGCAAGAAGGGCCAGCAGAACATGGCATCAGCAGAAGGTCTGTATTCTACTTTGTGCAGCTTAATACTAAGTGTTGTAAAATTGAAAGTGGTGCATAAAGCAAAAGCTCGAGGTATGATGGCACATGCACTTTCTCTGGACAGGGATATAATCTAGAATAGGACATTTTAGTGCAAAGATAGTTCAGAAGCGTTGTCAGGCTGCGGCCTAACTGTTTTAGAAATATAGAAAGCTCATTTTTGTCTGTCTCTATTTCAAAAAACAGCCAGAATTAGAGCTAGATTTTTTTTTTGATTGGGTCGACATACTTATCCATTCATTTTTGGAATCTGCCTTCTGCCGGCATCTGCCACAGACCCCAATGGAGAGGTGAGTAACGTCTCCGGGGACTTTTAGGCTTGGGCTCTGAGGAAGGTAAGGTTAATCTCTGGGGAAGGGGGGTTAGGGTCAGCCTGCAGGTAGTGGAGTCTAGGTTCAGGCTGTGGGGATGGGAGTCTTAAGGTCAGGCTGTGGGGAAGGGAGGGTGAGGGTAGGATTGGGGTAAAAATTATACTTCTCATTCAGAGCTCCGTCTTCGGTGCTCTGGGGATCGATTGCTTTGCCTCAAAATCAATTGATTTAAGGCAAAATCAATCGATTTCTCAACCAGTTCCAAACTCTTCAGTGGATACCCACACCCTTCAGAAGACATATGTAGAAACTGCTATGGCTAGGGCACAAGATGAAAAGGAATGGAATGCCTTTCATATTTATGCAAGATCTACGCATCTTAAAACCAAAAAGGGGGTGTTGATGAAAGAAAAGACTGCATTTAATTTCATCAACCCACAAGAACTCTATTGTAAGCTCCTCGCCTCTTTATACTATGGGATATACTGTGCAAGACCTTATTATTTTAGGTTGTGTATCCATTTCTTATGCAGTATCTTCTACAAATGAATTACACTTTCACCTAAAACTAACCATTTATGGTATGTTATTAATTTTAATTGACAATTTACATATGTCTAAGAAACATTTAAATGCAATTTAATTGCTACAAAAGGTCTACTCTGATAATTACAGCACTCTGTTAAATAAATACTTGCTGATCCTTACTAGACTGATGGCAGTAAAACAAACAGTTGCAGTCCCAGCATAGGCATAACATGTTTGTGTAAATTCATTTTACAGATATTTGCCATTTGAGATGATTAGCTCTAGACAGCTAAAATACATAGTATATGTCACTAAACAATGGAAAGGTCACATTCATTTTAACCTTTGTAATAACTTAAAACAATGTATTTAGGACTTCCGGTTCCAGCGCGCATGGACTAAAAAGTGTCGGGTGAGAGCTCCGGGGTAGCCGCAGCTATAACTTGTAATTAACCCACTGTTTTGGACAAAGCCACACACATTCAAGTCACAGCCACAGCACTATATAAAGAGCGCTCCCTGGTATATGAAGCGCTACTTCCCGACCCAAATGCCTGCAAAGTAGCAAAAGGCTTGCGTTGAAAAGCCTTGTGGGGAATCTAAAATGGCGGTGGTAGCGTCCTCAAGGCCAGAGAAGGAAATCTCTTCCCCAGCGTCTCCAGCATCCCCTTCAATGACTCCCAGACCTGAAAAAGATATGTCTGGTCTGGCATATGATGACATAGTCCAAGCTATAAAAGAGACCATGCAAGCAATGATGTCTGCACAGGCTTCCTCCTTCACACAAGCCATACAGGAGGTTAAAGATCAGATAACACAGTTACAGCAAAGTGTAGAGATATTCGTGCAAAGGGCTGGAGAAATGTTCACTGATGTATGCAAACTCAAGAAATCCACATCTCAAATGCAGAAAAATCAGAAACAGATGTGGAATAAAATCGACGATCTAGAAGGAATAATCTTCGGATTGTTGGGCTTCCTGAAAATCTAAAAGGACCGGACTTATATTCATTTCTGTGTGTTCAATTATCAGAGCTATTACAGGTTTCCTAAGAATATGCAGATTTGATTATTGAAAAAGCACATAGGCTGGGGGCCCCCAGAGATGATACAACAAGCCGACCTAAAGTCGTCATATCGCTGTTTGAATTTTCTCCACAAAGAAATTAACTGGAATGCGTCCAAAAACAAGGATCCGCTTTTATGGGAAGGAAAACGTATCAGACTTTTTCAAGATTATTCTGCGGACGTCCTGAGAGCACATAAAGAATTTGCACCTATTTGTTCTAACCTACTTACAGAAGGCCGAAAATTCGCACTACTCTACCCAGATTAGCCAAAGATTTCCTCACCCCAGCCGACGCAAAGGATTATCTTCAAGCAGGAAATACAAGTTCTACTAAAAACCAGTAGCACATATGTTTAATTTTCAATTTCCTGGGACTAAAGTTCCGGTTAAGAAAACCAGCCACATTATTGGACAGCACCGGGTTAATCAGATATAATCGTCCTGACGAGAATGCTTTAGTACTCTGAAAGTACTAGCGACAGTCCGGACTTTCTGGAATCAACAATACCAACGCTCAAACCACGAGGAGGGTATCGTATGCAACTACTGATGCTGAACTTTTGAACCTTAAATGAGTCTTGGGTAAAATCTTGAAAGCTTAAATAATTTTCTTGTCTCAAGAATGTTAGAAAGATATAGCTGGCCATAGATGAGAAATCTGTAACTGCTATAGATTTGGTGTAGACCAAGACAAAAATGGTTAAAAGGATCTAATACTGAAAAAAAAAAAATGTATGTCCAAACGGAATTATAAAAAGTAACCTTTGTCAAAAATGCCATGAAACCTTGGAGTGTTACATTATAATTCTTCTTTACTATGTTTTTGGAGGGAGTACCTGCTCAGGTACTTTTTGGAAGTCGCCTCATGTACTATAGTATAATGGGGAAATTATTTTTTGGTTATTTTTTTTTTTTTTTTATGATAGATTCCTGGTTCTTTCTAAAAAAAAATGACAATTTATTCGTAGAGGTACTTAATTTTTCTAATTGAGTCATTTTGGTCTATGCGGAGATGCTACATTGGAATAAAACCAGTAATAGAAAAAACAGCAAGTCTAGGCTTGAAATATGCTAACGTATGGGACGGGGTTGTAAAGGATCTTACTCAATTCCTCTATCATTATGAATATGTCTTGATATGGTCACGTTAAAAATTTGCTCTTGGAATGTGGGAGGGTTTAATTCTCCTATAAAACGGAAAAAAACTCTTATGTATTTAAAAAAGTTAAAGATAGAAATGGCACTGCTCCAAGAAACGCATTTATTAGAAGTGGAAATAGTACTTTGAAGCCTAGGGCATTAAATTTAACTAACGTATGCATCTTACACGTCAAAAGTTAGGGGGGTAGTTATTTTGATTCACAAACAACTAAACTTTGAAATTCACTCCACTGTCATAGACCCAATGGGCAGATATACAATTACGGAGGTATCAGTCGAGAAAACCAGAATGACTATCTGTAATTTATATGCTCCAAATACGAAACAGAATTTTTTTTATAACCGACTACCAGCAAAATTACATACATCTAACATACACTCTCTTATAATAGGTGGTGACTTTAATCAAATAATGTCATTACAAATGGATAAACAGCAAAGTTCTAAAACCCATAAAAATAAGTCACTGAATAAAAATCAGGTTATCCATACCTTTGTATCTCAGTTGCACTTAAAAGATATTTGGAGAACCAGAAACCCCCTAGACCGTGAGTTTACTTGCCTATCCCCGGCTCACGGTACTTTATTACACATCGACTATATTTTTGCTTCTAGTGCTCTGCTCCCCAAGATACTAGATGCAAATATCGAACCAATATGCCTGTGTGATCATGCTTTGGTAGGGACAAAAGTGATGAGTATAGACACAGGGCCATACAGGCAATGGAGGTTTCCAACTTATTTAACCCGCTCTGTACAATTCAGGAATAAGATTATAGCTAACTGGATAACTTATTCACAACATAATGAGGAACAGTGTTCTGATTCATTTTTATTCTGGCAAGCTGCTAAACCAGTACTTAGAGGAGAAATAATATCCTTCACAAAAAAACACTGTAACCGATTGAGAGAAAGATATCTTAAAGCTCAGGCCTATCTTACAGAAGCCTACCAAACATTTATAGCAAATCCGAAACCCATGACTAAAACTAAACACCTACAAATGAAAACGCATTTCAATGCAATTTTGCAACAATTGGGTGATAGATACACCTCCCAGGGCAAATTTCATTTTTACAGATTTGGGAACAAAACAGGCAAACTTTTATCCAACTTACTGAAAGGTAATAGGAAACACAACAATATTGGCCTTCTACATAAAGAAGATGGTACAAATGTATATAAGGGTACAGACATATCCAATGTCCTACAAAAGTTTTATGCAAAACTTTACTCTTAAGGGGAGATTAATCAGGTAAATAAGAAACATTTTTGGGAAAATTTGAATATTCCCCAGGTAACTGCAGACCATGTGGATGCGCTCATGTCCCCATTATCTGCTGAAGAAATTGCAAAAACTATTTCAAAGCTCAAACCACTGAAGGCCCCGGGGCCAGATGGGTATGGAGCAGAGTTTTATAAAATTCTTAAGGATCAAATATGTACCTCTTTACAAGAAGTCTATAGTAATATCCTGACAAAAAATTATATACCAATATATTTTAATTCAGCAACGATCAAAGTGCTTCCCAAAACTGACCTAGAATTAGCCAGTTCGTATAGGCCAATATCGCTGTTAAACATTAGATTATTACCTAGTAATCTGGTTTCCTGGACTCCATGGCAGCAGTTAGTGATGGGTTAACATCCCTCTCTCCTTGGAGCCCACAGGAAATGAGAAGACACCAGGCACTATACAGGACCTCCTCTTCAGTCACCTAGTGTCTTCTTTTACTTACAAAGCTCTAGAAACAAACTCAGAATTATAACACAACAAAATCAACAAATATGGGAGGGATCTAAGTGCTGCCATGGAGGAGTCCAGGAAACCAAATTACCAGGTAATAATCTAACGTTTCCTCCTCCTCCCCATGGCAGCAGTTAGTGATGGGAAAATATCCAAGCAGTTACCTAATGCAGAGGGCCTTAAAACTACCTAACTAACTAACCTACACTAACCTATACTACAGCGCTAAGTACTCTATGTCCAAATTTAGCATCTGCTGATGCCCAGACGTTTGCTCTATAATTTATTTCAAATGTGTGCAGGGATGACCACCCTGCTGCCTTACATAATTCTTCTATACATGCTGACTCCCGTTCTGCCCAAGAAGTGGCCATCGACCTGGTCCAATGAGCCTTCAATCCGCTAAGATCTTCAACCCCCTTAACTTCATATGCTCTCAAAATGCAGGTCCTAATCAATCTGGTTATTGTGGATTTGGTGGCTGCAAAGCCCTTCATCTCCCCTTGAAACAGGGCAAACAATTGTTTAGACTTCCTAAACATAGCTGTACTATCTAAGTAAATCCTAAGAGCTCTCACCAAGTCTAGAGAGTGAAATTTATGTTCTAAGTCTTTCTGAGGGTGTGGACATAAAGAAGGAAGTACTATCTACTGGTTCATGTGAAACTTGCCAACCACCTTAGGTAAGAACTGAGGATTCGTCCTAAGGATTACCCTATCCTGAAAAAAATAAATAAAGGGTTCTTCTGACCAAAGAGCTTGAAGCTCTGAAACCCTCCTAGCAGATGTAATTGCTACTAAGAAAACCACCTTAAGAGTCAAATCTTTCAATACAGCTTGATCTAAAGGCTCAAACGGAGGCAACCTAAGTGCATCTAAAACCAAGTTTAAATCCAGTGACCTGAAAACTGGTTTCATTTTGGAAACTGCTTTAACGAACCTCCTGATATACTTAGTTGAAGCTATATCAAAATCTAATATTGCGCTAAGCGCAGATATTTGTACCTTAATAGAGCTTAGAGCCAGTCCCTTGTCGACTCCCTCCTGTAAAAATTCTAAGATATCGGATACAGATTTGTTGTCAGGAATTCGGTCGTGATCTTTACACTAATAAGAAAATACTTTCCAGATTCTGTAATACGTTTTAGATGTCGTAGACTTCCTAGCTTTCAGCAAAGTCTCTATGACTCTCTTAGAAAAACCCCTATTTTTTAGCATTCTGGTCTCAACAACCAAACCGTCAGGCACAATCTTTGTGGGTCCGGGTGGAAGAACTTTCCTTGATTGAGCAGATCGGCTCTGTTTGGGAGGAACCATGGCTCTTTTATGGCTAGTCGTAGTACTAGCGGAAAGCAGGCCCTGCGAGGCCAAGAAGGTAGAATCACAATAATGGTCGCAGTGCCCCTCTTTATTTTTCTCAGAACATGTATTATCATCGGGATGGGTGGAAATAACATATGTTAGACTGAAGTTACACGGGATAGTCACAGCATTTATTGCTACCTCTTGGGACTTGCAGTACCTGGAAACAAAAGTCTGAACTTTTGTATTCTTTGCTGTTGCCATAAGGTCTATTTGTGGGTTATTGTTACAAATACCTCCTGGTTCAGTTCCCATTCCCCTGGGTGTACCTGATGTCTGCTTAGAAAGTCCGCTATAATGTTTTCCGAACCTGCAATGTGAATTGCAAATATGCTTTTTAGATATCTCGCTGCCCAACTGAGAAAAAGTTGAAGCTCCTTGAGAAGTGGACCACTCCTGGTCCCGCCCTGCCTGTTTATATATGACAATGATGGACGATTGTCCGTCTGTATCAGAATTGGTCTTCCTCTTAGAATTGGAAAAAAAAATGTATGCATGCGTTCCTTATGGCCTTTAGTCCCCTGAGGTTTGATTGAGCACCTCTGAACTCCTGAGACCAAGTGCCTTGTACGAATGCTGTGCCGCATGTAGCCCCCCACCCAGTGAGGCCTGCATCGGTCGTAACCACAAGTGGCTCTTCCACATTCCAGCATCTTCCTTTTATTAATCTTGGGAGATTTAACCACCATACCAGTTCCCTGTTTACATGGTTTGTTAGAACAATTGTCTGACTCAGATCCTCTGAGTCCTTGTTCCACTGAGTCAGAAAACATTTCTGCAAAGGTCTCAAGTGAAGCCTGGCCCAGGGTATTACCTCTAATGCCGCTACCATTAGGCCTAGTATCCTCATACAATCTGCCGAGGTGACCTGTTTTAAAGTCGTGGAATTTCTTATTTCTTTTGTTAGAGTAACTCTTCTTTCCATTTTGAATTTCCTGACCTTTATATGCTTGTTCAGCAATCTTAAATCTAGGATCGTCCTGAAGCCTCCTGACGCTTTTTTTACTATGAAAATTCTCAAGTAAAAACTTAAAACCTTGCTTTCCCCTCGGTACTCTTACTATGACCTTTTGTTGAAGTAAAGTGTCTAGACTTACTGCTAGAGCTGACTTGTTTTCTCTTAATGTGGGAACTGGAGAAACTTTGAAGAAATCTCTTGGGTACAACCCTGTCGAATAATATCTAACACCCACTGATCTGCTGTGGACGTCTCCCAGACTTCTAGAAAGTTTCTTAGTCTCCCTCCTACAGGGATCTCCAAAGATGGATACCCAGTTACGGCGTCATTGAGCAAACTTTCTAAAGTTCGCCCTGGCCTCCTTTCCTTTTTGGCCACGAAAAAATTGCCTGGAGGTACCTTGACTGCCTCTCAGGTAACTTCTACCAGGCCGATAAGACTTAGCCTTCCTACAGTCAGAAGAAAAAGTTCTAGACATTCAACTCCATAAGGCCTTTTAACGGATCTCTCGAGGAACTCAATTAGACTCCCCCCCCTGAAGATTTAGTAATAATGTTGTCTAACCTAGAAGCAAAAGAGAAAATCACCCAAATAAGGAAGAGAGTTTAATCAATTTTTAGATTGTGAATCAGCCAGCCACAGCTTGAGCCATAAGGCTTGTCTGGTTACTACTACATTAAATTTCCAATTCAATGGAATCAATGGAGGCGTCACATAAAAATTCAACCGCAAGCTGAATATTCTGAATAGTTTTAATCAAGTCTCCCCATTTTACACCTTCTAACAGTCCAGACTCCAAGTCACTACACCAGACCCTAAGGACTCTAGTAGTCACAGCTGAGGCTACCGCAGGTCTAAATGTCACCCCTACCAAAGTATGCTGTTTCCTAAATCCTCTCTCTATCTTCCTGTCCATGCTATCCCTAAAAGCATTTGCGTCATCTAGAGGAAAAGTGGTTTTTCTAGACAGCCTAGACACTGCCGCATCTACTTTGGGTGGATTTTCCCAGCTGCGCACAATATCCCCCGGGAACGGGTACATTTTGGATATCTTACCTAACACTGCCTTCCTATCAGGGTGTTTCCATTCCTCAGAAATCAAGTTTCTAACTATTTGAGAAACAGAAACAAAGGAGAAAAAGACAGGGAGCTTCGGTGCACACTTATATTATAACTGCGGTATAATTGATAATATTAAGACAGCTCAATAAGTGCAACAAGAGTACTGATTTTATTACTGATTCATAATCATTTCTATTTTATTCCCTATTCTTTTTCTTGGGTTCAGAAAAAATAAGGCTCTGTAATTGTAAATCTTGCTCAGTGTCCTGAATATTTAGGGACTTATGAATGAGTATTAATTATCAAGCAGATCTTGACTAACGTTAGCCACCATTCCGGCAACACATGATCACAAAAAACACATCAAAGGATGATATTTTTCTTTGCTTTAGCCCTTGTGTCTAAAGATATTTTACTGGATTCAGATCTAAAAGGAAAAAAATGTAGACAAAAGCCAAAAAGAGAACTAATGACCTTTCCTAACTAATAATCTAATACAAAAAAGTATGAGGCTTATCCAGATTTCCTGGGCTGAGACTGCTTCTCCTGAGACATCCTGGAGACGTTATGCACCTTCTCCCTGTGCAGGATTACAGCAGCCCAGGTAAAAACCCTAGCCAGGGTTTAAATAGTCCCCCTTATTCCATTTCCGGTGCACTGAGTGACGCGCTTCTTAGCCCTTGCAATATGGGATACAGAAAAATGGCGGCGGTCACATTCCCTAGTGACCGCCTTACATAGCGTCATTTCCACCTGCCCTCAAACTAAGCTGGGGCAGGCATTACACTGGCGTCCTAGAGAGGAAACGCCAAGGAGGCCAGTCCGTGTCTCCACTCCCCGCCTGAACGGTAAGCCTCCTACTATCTAGCTACTCCTAGGCTCCCTACAGGAAAAAAGAAGACACAGGGTGACAGAACAGGAGGTTCTATATAGTGCCTGGTGTCTTCTCATTTCCTGTGGGCTCCAAGGCATGTTAACCCATCACTAACTGCTGCCATGGGGATGAGGAGGAAATACAGATTATAACATTTTGACAAAAATACTAGCAGAATCTGACACATTCATTAAAGTGACACTATTACAATATTTGTACTTTGCCGGAATTAGAGATAAGTGGGGAGAAATTCCAAGCTAAACGGGGGCCTTATATTGACTATCTAGACAATAACACACAAAACCACATTTATAAAATATTTGAAAATACTAATTGGTTCCTGTATAAGCAGATTGAACTCTAAGGCATCACTTTTAGTGACTAAATTTAGACTTAGACCATAAGTTTGAAATCTAGAGACAATACATCAACGAATGAGTAAAAGTGACTTGTAACTGTTCTTTCTTTTTGTTTGGTTAGATTTTTGTTTATTTTTTCTTTTCTCTTTTTTTTTGGGATGCTTGTTCTATTTTGGCAAGATGTGATCGAGGGTTTATTTATACTACATATTGTTCTATGATAAAGCCTAACATAAATGTAAAATATACATTCACTGTCAATGGCTTATGTTCGATGATTCATTTGTGCAGGGCTTGCTTCACTATTACCATGTTTTTTGTCATGTATATTGAAAAATTTTGTTTTTGAAAATAGAGAAAAATTGCTTAATAAAAAAAAAAAACCAATGTATTTAATCAAAGAAAGCTACAGCATGTTAAACACCATACTCAAACGCCACATCTAGATTGCACATAAACATCACATTGGGGTAGATCCTCCGCTTGCAACGTTCCCTCGCGTAGCGTATTTACGCGTGCGTACCTTCTATACACTCCCCTTGGCACACCCCTTGAATGTATGTAATTTGTCCGAGATCCGCTTTCCAAACCCTACCTTAACTTTTGCCCACGTAACCGATGTCATCCGCTCACGTACGTATGTGCAATATGTATTTACGCAGCTAAGCACTCCCATACTGTACACTTTAAATACAAACCCCCGCCTACATAGCGTATTTCAGACATATTTTAGACTCACGTAAAATTGGCACACCCACACAAAGATTTATGCGACACATACGTGAATGGCCCATACGTTCACATTTACGCTACGTTACAGATCGTATTTTCTATGGTGCGCATGCGCAGTACTTACCAAAACGCGATTCTGCCACACGTAAATTCGCTCACAAGCATTGTTCTGGATCTGGCCCATTATATGTAAGGGGTGTTACAGAAAACAGGGCGCGTAAATTTTTACATCCCAGTCTGGATCAAGCACACGGTTTTTTTTTTGGTTTTTTTTATCTCCTTATCAATACATAAAATGTTCCCCAAACTGTACTCCCTAAAAGGCTCTATGCCTCCTTTGCACATTTATTATCATATACAGTGCATCCGGAAAGTATTTACAGCGCTTCACTTTTTCCACATTTTGTTATGTTACAGTCTTATTCCAAAATAGAATAAATTCATTTTTTCTCCTCAAAATTCTACTCACAATACCCCATAATGACAACATGAAAAAGTTTTTGGGAGATTTTTTGCAAATTTATAAAAAATAAAAAAAAAATCACATGTACATAAGTATTCGCAGCCTTTGCTCAATACTTTGCTGATGCCCCTTTGGCAGCAATTACAGCCTCAAGTGTTTTTGAATATGATGCCACAGGCTTGGCACACCTATCTTTGGACAGTTTCGCCCATTCCTCTGCAGCACCTCTTAAGCTCCATTAGGTTGGATGGGAAGCGTCGGTGCACAGCCATTTTCAGATCTCTCCAGAGATGTTCAATAGAATTCAAGTCTGGGGTCTGGCTGGGCCACTCAAGGACATTCACAGAGTTGTCCTGAAACCACTCCTTTAATATCTTGGCTGTGTGCTTATGGTCGTTGTTCTGCTGAAAGATGAACTGTCGCCCCCGTCTGAGGCCAAGAGCGCTCTGGAGCAGGTTTTCATCCGGTATGTCTCTGTACATTGCCGCTTTCCTGCCGCTGAAAAACATCCCCACAGCATGATTCTGCCACCACCATGCTTCACTGTAGGGATGGTATTGGCCTGGTTATGAGCGGTGCCTGGTTTCCTCCAAACATAACGCCTGGCATTCACTCTAAAAAGTTCAGTCTTTGTCTCGTCAGACCAGAGAATTTAGTTTCTCATGGTCTGAGAGTCCTTCAGGCGGGCTGCCATGTGCTTTTTACTAAGGAGTGGCTTCCGTCTGGCCACTCTACCATACTGGCCTGATTAGTGGATTGCTCCAGAGATGGTTGTCCTTCTGGAAGGTTCTCCTCTCTCCACAGAGGAATGCTGTAGCTCTAACTGAGTGACCATCAGGTTCTTGATCACCTCCCTGACTAGGGCCCTTTTCCCCCGATCTCAGTTTAGACAGCTGGCCAGATCTAGGAAGAGTCCTGGTGGTTCCGAACTTCTTCCATTTACCATTTACGGATGATGTTGGCCACTGTGCTCACTGGGATCTTAAAAGCAGATATTTTTCTGTACCCTTCCCCAGATTTGTGCCTTGAGACAATCCGGTCTACAGGCAATTCCTTTGACTTCATGCTTGGTTTCTACTCTGACATGCACTGTCAAGTGTGGGACCTTATATAGACAGGTGTGTGCTTTTCCTAATCATGTCCAATCAACAGAATTTACCACAAGTGGACTCCAATTAAGCAGTAGGAACATCTCAAAGATGATCAGTGGAAACAGGATGCACCTGAGCTCAATTTTGAGCTTCATGGCAAAGGCTGTGAATACTTATGTACATGTGATTTCTAAGTTTTTGAGTTTTAATAAATTTGCAAAAATCTCCCACATTTTTTTTTACGTTGTCATTATGAGGCATTGTGTGTAGAATTTTAAGGGAAAAAATGAACTTATTCCATTTTGGAATAAGGCTGTAACATAACAAAATTTGGAAAAAGTGAAGCGCTGTGAATACTTTCCGGATGCACTGTATGTTCTATATCAGGCAAGAGTGGAAAACACTTTGCAGTTACGGTCAGATGATGTGCTGTCATCAGCAAATGAATGCTGCCACGGACTTATCCAAACTGGTAAAAATGAAATCACCCTGCCCACCATACCACCCCGCGCAAATAATGTGAGGTTTAGTTGAAATTCAGATGTGAAATCTAATTGCAGTCTGGATCGGTACAGCAGGTTGTGTATAAACACATTACAGTCAGCCACTATGCACATATATTCCTAGAAATATTCCCTTCCCCCAACAAGCAAAAAAAATGCAGCCTTCATGAACCAATGGCGCTGTAGAATTTGGTGAGCCTGCCTAAATCAGGGTGACTGAAACTCAGAGCCCCTTCACACGGGTGGAGAGAATTGGCCTAGTGACTGGGATCCCAAAGACATTGATCATCAAGAAGAGTCAGCAGCTTAAATGTAGCCACTGGATCAGTGTGCATTTCAGGGACCTGTGACCGCACCCAGGACTCTCCAGCACAGCCTGGTGAAACTATTCACTTTCATTGCTATCTATCAGCTTGTTAGAGACTCTCAGGGGAACCTTAAAGGGACTGGCATGTTTGCCAACATGCATGTTCATTGTGCGATATATATTTGACTATTGTATTGCCCTAGCTCTCATTTGCCTAAAGGTATTTCTGTTTCATTCCCTCCTTCTTACATGTGTGACTGTTGTTTATACCTCGGCATTAATGACAAAGCAAAAACCTTACTGTGCATGTAATAGATCTGCAAAATAAACAAAGCTTACAGAAACGCAGGGATAAAGCATTATTTACTCCCTTACCTGTACTGTTCCTGCTGGTAGAACTGTGCAACGATCGCCAGCAGGCGACTGATGAAGGAGTCATTGGCAGCTTCTTTGTTGCCCTGGGCAGCGAGTAGGGTACATTTCTTCTCAGTTTCTGCCAACTTCTGCTGCATTTTGACATATTCCTGGCGTAATAGTGCCAAGTGCTTCTGCAATTTGCCCACTTCCTCTTTAAGAGAAATACAAACATAAGCACACAACCTAAACAACCCTTTCAAAAGCGGAGATATTTTACAAACAGCAAATGATACGTCATTCAAGAGACATTCTTAGGACAGGAGTTATGACTATCATTAGTATCATTTATTAGATTAAGTAGCATTTATCACTTATAATTGGGATGTGTTCGCCAGTCTACACGGCTGGATTTTCAAACATGATACAGCCACCAGTTGAATGGCGGCTGTATAATTATTCAAACAGTCCTGGAAACAGAAAGTTGCTATTGGGAACGGGAACCACTTTCCCCGTTCCCAAAAGCGAGAGGTTGTGGCAGAAGGTTAGGGTTACGCTGGGCTTAAGGGGAAATTTAGGGTTAGGCTGCAGGGAATGAATAGTGGGCTAGGGTTAGATAAAATTACTTATCTTTCAGCAGAGTCGCATCACGACCGCTTTCTAAAATGCAAACTGCCAGCTATCTGCATTCAGCTGTAATACGATGGTCTTTCGAAATTAAGACCATCTTTCTGGGAACCATATCACTTAGAATTACATAGTGATAATCTAAGATTAACAAAATATAACTATAATTAATGCATACACGCCATTCACACACAGTTATAGTCGAAGCAAGGGTGCAGGGAGGGCGTTGTTAGTAAAGCGCAAGCTCCTGGGGCCCAAAAGAAAAGCAAGAGCTAATTGGAATCTGGCACCTGTTAATCCCTGACAGTGTGCTGATTCCAGTTGCATTGCTTTATTAGTGTCAAGCATGTGACACCACAGGCATGATTAGCAGAGCCGCAGACTTATCCAAGAGAGCAGAAAGCATAAGATAAGAGGTGGTAAGTATGTTTTCTGCAGAGGAAGATTATAAGGAGCATGAGGAATTGGTTAAGAAAAACTGGAGGAGGAGGATTTGATGATGGGATGGATTGATGATGCACCAAATCTGCAGGGGAGATTATCAAGACAAAAATGCAGAAGGAGATAGTGTAAAGAATCTGTAACAGTAGATGATCAAGAGTAAATGACTGATGAGATGATGAAAAGAATGGGGGTGATGCACAAAATCTGCAGGGGAGATGATGATGAGAAAATTAAATGAAGATTATGCACAGGCTCTACAGGGCAGATGATGAAGAGAATGGGGGGATTATTTTACATATATTTTGTTTTTATTTTTGTAAACCTCCTCAGAGTTTAGCCTACTCCTATGTTTCAGGTGAAATAACTGGAAGAGCGTCACACACAGTTATAGTCGAAGCAAGGGTGCAGGGAGGGCGTTGTTAGTAAAGCGCAAGCTCCTGGGGCCCAAAAGAAAAGCAAGAGCTAATTGGAATCTGGCACCTGTTAATCCCTGACAGTGTGCTGATTCCAGTTGCATTGCTTTATTAGTGTCAAGCATGTGACACCACAGGCATGATTAGCAGAGCCGCAGACTTATCCAAGAGAGCAGAAAGCACAAGATAAGAGGTGGTAAGTATGTTTTCTGCAGAGGAAGATTATAAGGAGCATGAGGAATTGGTTAAGAAAAACTGGAGGAGGAGGATTTGATGATGGGATGGATTGATGATGCACCAAATCTGCAGGGGAGATTATCAAGACAAAAATGCAGAAGGAGATAGTGTAAAGAATCTGTAACAGTAGATGATCAAGAGTAAATGACTGATGAGATGATGAAAAGAATGGGGATGATGCACAAAATCTGCAGGGGAGATGATGATGATGAGAAAATTAAATGAAGATTATGCACAGGCTCTACAGGGCAGATGATGAAGAGAATGGGGGGATTATTTTACATATATTTTGTTTTTATAGCAGCCAACTAATAAGCTGTTATGATTGACAGGAGACCCAGCCAATCAGGGAGAGACTGAAGCCAACCAATAGGCTAGCTGCAGACTCTCCTGCAGAGATTATCGCACATCATATTGGGACCTTTCCCCAGGTGAAAATCAACCCGTTTATTGGCAAGCACATGCTGGGAGCGATAATCTCTCTAGTGTGGGCCCAGCTTTACAGCTGTCTGTTGTTAGTAAAGTTGCTAATGTGTATCCAGCATAAGAGTCATGGCCCTTTTTTTGTACAGATGTGGGATTATTTAATTTTGTAACAATAATGAGACCCCTAAAGCGTAAACATTGCTATTGTGATGTATTCATGATTCTTCCTCTGATTCTGTAAATGTTCCCAATGAAACAATGCCATTCTGGATCTTCCCAGAATGCTGTTCTGTAACATCGTGCATCCTTCCTGACTATCCTGCATGCTCCGCTCTTCAACCATTACAACCACCCCCACAATGGTTGACCTGGTTAGAAAAAGGCAGGACTATCATTGCTGACTGCACAGAACAAAGTACACACTGAAGAAAGAGGCAAACATTGGGACATTGTTGATCTTTGAAAACTAGGAGCTCCTAAAAACCAAATCAGATGATGGGATGCAGTATCTGCCGATTCTGCAGAATAGTTTGCAGTACACACCGGAAAGATATTGGAATGGACGATTATGGTGTGATTGGAAAGATAACGGTCAGATAACCCTACAGTGTGCAACCAGCTTACGGCCTATGCTCCATACACCTAGACCGGTGAAAGATGATCAATGATGACTAGCAAACCACACCCTACCAGACCATCATGTAATGAATGACACTACCAGTATCATGTAATTTCATAAGACTTATTTATATCTGTATGAAGCATTAGTCAAATGTTTTTAATTGGCAAAATTCCTGAATTTATATAAAGATTTTAGCAGGCAATTAAGTGATTGTGATAATAAAGTGAAAAAAAATTATATATTTATATGAGGAATGAGCCGATATCATAGACAAATCATGACTCTAAAACATGTCCCATGTACTACAGTGTTCTCCCCAGGGCATTTTAGCCGGGTGCTCCACCCTGCAATTTTAGCTTACCACCCAGGCAGACCTGACCAAAACGTTGATTGTGACCTCCAGCTTTCAGTCCTGGTTGTGCTCCAATAAGCCGTAAAGGCTTTCTGACACTGCTGCACGTCAAGCAGAAGCAGCAGAAACTCTGTATAGAAGACAACCTGCAGCTTCCTTTCCTTCAGTGTGACGCTGACATGACCTAAGGTCACGCCAGCATCATTCACACACAGGGAAGGAGGAAAATATTGGATGGCTGGAGACACATGACAGCCCTGTCTCATTGCCTCCGCCTGTAGATCACAACCAACAGAACAATATAGTTACAAGACAGGCACATTCTAATGCCCCAGAAGCTTAGTTCCCAGAAGTGCAGCACCAGCGAGGCGGTTCGCAGTGGGAACGTATGTCTGGATCACGTCAAGTATTATTATTGCAAAGTATTACGCTGCTCCCACCCAGTTGCTATTTAATACCATCCGGCTGGAAACATTTTCTGGGAAGAACACTGGACTATCTAACAAACTGAGAAACAACTTTATGTATCAAAGGTCTGTGCAGTCAGCTTTGACAGAGACACCTTATGACCCTGCAGGCGTGATTCTTACTACAATAATTTGCTGACAGTACATGAGTAGTGAAGAATGCATAATTAATTCATTCACAAAGTAATTTGGCATATGTAGGTAGGGGATTACATTTCTGCAAGTAGTGTATGGTGGTCCCTATGGATTCCTACATCTGAGCAGCAATTCATCATCTGATCGTTGCAGGCACCACAAAATAAATCATATGCAGTAGATGCAATAAAATTACAGTTTGTATATAGCAAAACACACATACCCACACTTTCCATGCCTGCAATAACAGGTCCATATACCATCCATCCACAGTTGATGACCATAAGTTTTTATTTATAATTAACCCATTTATCACACACACAACGCGGCGGGACGATAAAGTCTGACAAATATTACAGGGTTCGTAATCCTACACCCCAGCTCTCCCAAACACACGGTCATTACAGTGTACTTCATATTCTAATGTACACCAAAGTCACTCTCAGAACCAGACCACCCTTCCCCCCACAGTCCAACCAGACACACAAGCGGAGTATACACTCCCACCCTCCATACATAAGACCCCAGGAGCCATTTCTCTACCTTCGGCCATGATGGATCCGCCCGGCTGATATCGCGAGAAGGGCAGACGGATTGGACGTAACACGAACAGGCGGGGTTAGGATGATCCCGGTGATTGTGAAAGAAACGAAACCCATTGACTCGTTCGCTGCCTTTTCCTAGTTCAGCTACGCAAGGCTTGTAAAGTATCACAGCGCCCTCTAGAGTGCAAAGCACCAAATGCACTATCGGTTTCATGACAGTTGGTGAAGGCAGCACCCACCACCTTACGCTGGAATTGCCTAGAATGTCGAATTTGCTGTATTCCAGTGTTCCATATCCCTAGTTTAAAGCGTTGCGAGTAAAATATTAAGCCACAGTAAAGTGCACGAAACCCTGGAACCACGTTAAAAATCAAACAGATCCATAGTAGATTTGCATTGGGATCTCGTGTGCCCTTTGAAATAAAAAGGGATAATAATTTCTCCAGCGACACAAGCTTGCAAGGATCTGCATGGATTGCTTGTAGAACAGGAATATATTAATACTTAACTCTCCAGGGACTCTTTGCAGGATTCTCTGCTTTAAAAAGGGTATTCTCTCCAACAATGTCTACAGCAGCAAAACAATCAGGGAATTCAGTGATTTGTGCACACAGGACTTTTTAAATCCAGAAATGCAAAGAGAAATGGAAATTACAAAGCAATCAGATGTTTCCTTTAATCCTAATAATACATTCAAGCCTTTTTTGTATAACATTTCCGTGGCTATACTGTAAGTGGTGACAAGACGGGTGCAGTTTATCTTTTCTTTCCAGATGTGTAGGTTTTGGGTCTTGTGAGTTTTATGTATTCTTGGTTTTCCCTCACTGCTGGGCATTGTAGCACCTTATAATTCATATCAGTAGTTAATTTCCAAGAACATTTGTTAAGAGATTATACATGCTGTTTTAATATCTCACTGAGAGAATGAAATCACATCTAGGAAATTAATTACTAATACTTATGAGGAAACATTTTAAAGTACTGTTTAAAGACCAATAGCAATATTTTGACTACAAGGCACAGAGCTCTTTTAACAGTTTTTTACCATCCCACCTTATCTACCTAGATACTTGACAGAGGATTAAAGGACCAAACCTTGCCCAGAGCAATTTAGCTTGTTATTTCCACTTGAACATATCTGTATAGGAAATAATATTGAGATTTTTGGATAATATATAGGGTAGGCATGTTAAAAGAAGACAAAAATGTCATACAAAGTATCAGTTGTCAAAAAGGGAGATGTTCAGGTAGTGCCATTAATAATTTAGTTCTGCTTAAACCGCTGCCCACATCAGCCAGCTGGATATCAGCTTACATTTATTTAAGATTACAATGATGTTGTTCCAGACATCTATTTATCAATCCTGATTACAATAGAGCTGCATAATGGTTACAGATAAGCAGTTTTTTCACAATGTGGATAGAACATGGGAGTCCTTACCAAAAAATATTTAGAGTGAATAGTGATCAATATGCAGTAATATATTATAAAGTATTCTAATAATGTAACACTTCACCAAGAGATTTTCAATTTAGAAAGTCTGTTGTAATTAAAAGTTCCATAATGTACATGATTTTCTAAAGGTACCATTATACTGTATCACAGACTAGAACTATAGTATGTAATGCAAGTCTTATTGATTTTAGAAATCATGGTTTTTGCCTAGGTGTAACTTTCCAACTGATTTTACTCTCGTTCTCAAACTCTGGATCTGGTCAGATAATCTGGTTAAACATGCCTTCATGTATTATCTAACCTTGGTTGGTGTGTGTATTGAAGAAGATTAGAAACATATACGTAATGGTAAATATGGAAATTATTCACCCTAATTTCCAGCCATTCCCCATAGCAGTACATTCAAAGGAGACAAGCATTGTACAGATGAACCAGGTCCAGACTTCCAAGAAGAAACTGTGATCGGATTGTAAAAAGTCTGAAGTTGCGTTCTGTGCATGTACACATCTGAGTTACCTGGTCCACGATCCGCTTGATCCTGACTTCCAACAAATGACTCTTCAGACGAGTTTAGGTTGCACTCACAAGTGGAAAAGGGTATTAGAAAGTACAGTATAGGCATGCTAATGTACCACACACCATACAAAACTTTTTATCTGCCATTTTAAGTGCTACAGCATCCAAAAATTAAACAGTGATGGTGGTGGGAAAGGGGGGTTGTAAAATTTATGACTTTAGCAGTACTACAGGACAAAAGTTCAATTTTTCTTAGCAATATATGAAATTACACAAACGAAAATTTGTTTGTTTTGTTTTTTTTTTTTTACAAGGAATAAAATGATTTCAAAGTTAACACCAAAAGATATGTATATGTAACATATTTAAATTACCTGAAGGTAAATACTTGCAAGTAATTTCAAGTCTGCGTAACCTCTCCCCCCTTGCAATTTTATGCTATATGGAATATTAAAATATTTCAACTTCCTTCAGTGCAAAAACAGCACTTTAGGCCTAGCACATTAGTTACAAATCATTACTGATATTTCCCAGGCAATCACAGTTCTTAAAAATCAACCCACACCCCTTTGAGACAAAAGACCATTTGCTAGTTTCTGAATTGGAAGTATGACAGCATAAGACTACCTCTGGAAAACCAGGATTACTTACACCTAAACAGCAACAACACATATTTGGAGTTGCAAAAGCAGACAGGGAAAGCTTTAAAGTTAGGGTATTAAAATAAATAATAATAAAATAAAAGTGGTTTTGGGCAGCAGAGCAACCAGTGATTTAGTGGGGGTCGAGGTTGGCTATGTAGGAGTCATGTGATTAGAATGAAGGCATAAAAAATTCTTGACCTTGCAATTGAAATGCTGGATGGCATGGATTCATCACCAATACTCAAAAGGCATGCCCAGTTATGGATGAATTAGGCAGCATAATATAACTATTTTATAATATGTAGCAGAAAATGCATGACAGCAGGAAAAAAAAGCTCTTCTACCACTTAGTGGACTGCAAGATTGCTTAATTATGCAAAAAATGTGTTTAGGAAAAGGACTTCTTTAGGAAAATTATATAGGACTATATTGTGGCTGGTTGGTAAGACATTAAACGTCCTAGAAAATTGACATACATAAAAATTTAACGGTTTTAAATTATTCAATTTTGGGTTAACTCATTTGATATGCCAGCAAAACACAACACATTCAGTAATTTATTTAATGACATGTATTTTTTTTTATTTTTTTTTAACTGCAGGAACACTGAAGAGACAGGGAACATCTTTTGTATAGTAATTGGTTGCCAGCTGGATGCTGCTAGAAGTCCTACCCAGCTGGAAGCCAAGCTCACATCATTCGCAGCATGAGCAGGTCTATTGTGTCTGGCTACTAACCAACGGTCAACCAACACATTTTGTCTGCTTGCTAGAAAGCGCCAAAGGCTGCTAATTTTAAGGGCACTGTAGATGATGAAATCGAGGAAAGTAAATAGACTGAATATGACCTAGTAAAGCAGGGATTAGTTATAACTAATTAGTATGAGAAGGAAAATGTGATTATCATGAACAGGGGGCAGGATGAAGGTTTACAGCAAGGATTCATTGCTTTTCTACAAAAACGCTGGGACATCTGTTCTGCAGGATGGTACAACAACACTTGCCAATAAAGATGTACTTATTGATACAGAGAAAATACATACATAAAAATGTGTTACATGCTTTATTATATGTAGAGAACGTGATGATCATATTTATATATTCTCTATTACCACTGGAAAATAGCCACAATAATCCATGTAGAAATATCACACTTTCTGTACACTTCCTATACAAGATCTGTGTCTATGTTCCAACCTTAGTTGAGGAGAGAAATTCATAAAAAAAAAAAAAAGAAAAAAAAAAAGAAAAGTGTGCATATCATATTCAAAGAGAAGTATCCGCACCTAACTAATCTGACCTTCCCCACAACCCTCCCCCCTTTCTAGGAACCTTATAGCACTTAAAAGTGTGCATGCATAGTAGCTCACTTCCTAATTCTTCACACTTAAGAAACTTCTTAAGTGTGAATCCGGTCTTTAGGAGCTAGATTCAGTGTTTGAGAATAAGGGCAAAATAGGTGCAAGTGTAGACCTAAACTGTGAGGGAAGGCAAACTTAACATGTGAAAACAGAAAGTGTTGCCTACATAAACTTGTATTTACAAATTATTAATAAAGCTCATTTGCACTCCTCACACTGCATCACAGTTTTGCTTAAGTGTACATACACTTGCATCTATTATGGTTTATGTAGTAGTAAGTGATGTTAAAAACAAAGATCAAATCACCAAACAAAACTTGTTAACGCTGGCCAACCATATCCAGGCAACTGTTCATTGCTACTGACTGACTATTGATTGCCAAGACCCACCTTATCTACACTCAAGAACATTAATGTATAGATCTGTTGGCTGCGGCCAAATGCCTTCCAAAGCCTGGAAACTGCCAGCTCCTCCCTCCCTATGCTCTCTGACTTCGTATATATGGTTTATCTCAGGCATGGAGAGAATGACTGCCTACTTGAGGGGCACGGAGGAGGCTTATTACAGGGTGTGGACCCCTTGGTTTAACCTACAATCCCCCCCCCTCCCCCAGAGGGGCAAACCTGCACTCCACTTAATGATGGACCCCCTCCTGCTATTGCCTGACTCTCCCACCTCATATATCTCTAATGATCTATTCACCCCTATGACTACGCCTCCCCCCCTCCCCCATCCATTTTCCATATGCTGTTCTACAATGCTGTTTTGCTGTTACTTTATTGTAAAGTTTTAAAAATGCTATAGCAGCCCTTCTCTATCTCATGCCAATGTCTATCTATTGTATGTCTGCTGCTTCAATAAAAGAAAGTTAAAGAATAAAATATATTGTAGAAATATGTCACCCATAAAGTGTCTATAAACATTACCAAGAAACAAACTGATCATAATAAACAACAGGCACAAATAAATAAAATAAAGTCTTGAGCTGCACATTACAGAAAACCTAGTGAAATCTGTTATTTGACTGCAGGGTTTGCATGCACATTAATTTAGTCTATGGCATTTGAAATTTATTTTATGTGCTACCTATTTTAAGATGATCACAACGTATATGTAGTATTAGTGTAGGTTTTTATACAAAGATTTATTTTAATAAAATATTCAAGAACAGGTTTTTCAAACCTGTTCCTAGGACATAAACTCATCATTATAGGTGCCACTACTGCAAATATTCCCCTTAGGGCCAGATTCAGTTAAGAATATGCGCCGCAATAGACGGGAAAAATCTTGTGCTGCGCATTTTCCCATCTATTACGGTAGCTGATTTTTATGCACACCTATGAGGCGCATAAAAATCTTTCCAGAAAAATACGCAGCATTAGCTTCGCACCCAAGTTATTCGCAGTGCGAAGCTAATTAAATCTGTCCCTTAGAGTTGTATTAATTTGGGGTAAGGGGAGATACCAGAGGTAAAACAATTTACAAGTTTCCAGATATCACAAAATAAATACCGTATTTTTCGGACCATAAGACGCACTTTTCCCCCCAAAAAAGTGGGTGGAAAAGTGTGTGCGTCTTATGGTCCGAATACTGGGATGTTGCATCCATTAACACATTTCTTTTACACTTGAATAACAATAAATTCAATCTTCGGTTCACTCACCAACACAGTGAGGAGCACATTAATTTTTTAGACATCTCAGTTCGGGTGGAGGGGGATCTGCTACACACAAGTACTTTCCACAAGCAAGTTGATAAAAATCATTTTCTACAGTATCAAAGCTGCCACAAAAGCAGCTGGCTTAAAGGGGTCCCAACAAGCCAGTTTGTTCGTCTGAGACGGAATTGCTCCGATCTGGAGACATTCCATAGTCAGAGTGAGACCTTAAAGAACAACTTTTTGTCTCAAGGGTATCCACTTGAGATAGTAAATCAAGCACTTGAATCTGCAATTTCAAAAAATAGAACTGACCTGCTAGTTGAGAAACAGGGGCAAACAAAAGACACTCAATTTTCTGAGAATCTGCTGTTCATCACGCAGTTCAACTCCAATTCGGAACAAATTCGAAAAATAATTCAGAAGAATTCAAGGATTCTGAAGTTGGACTGCCATCTTGGCCCTCTTGTGGATAAACCACCGAGGGTCATCTTCAAAAAGGCCAAAAACCTTAAAGATTCACTAGTTCGTAGCCATTTGAAGACTAACCCTAAAAATAACCCGATTCCCTCTTGGATCCCAGAAAAGCCCAAGGGTTTTTTTATCTGTGGACAACCCAGATGCGGAATGTGTAAATTCGGCACCAAGTCCGATAGTTTTAGCAATATGACCGGTGGTGAATTTTTCAAAATCACTAATTTTATTAATTGTAGAAGCTGCTTCGTGGTCTATCAAATTAGCTGCAGATGTGGCCTGCAGTATATCGGGAGGACCACGAGGCAGCTTCAACTGAGGTTTTCTGAACATAGACGTAATGTCCAAAAAAACTACAGATTACACTCTCTCTCGAGACATATAAACGATCATCATAATGGTGACATTCAATTCATGAATGTAAAGGGAATAGAGGTCATTAATCATACACAGAGAGGAGGTGACCAATATGCCCGCTTGTGCCAACGCGAAGCATATTGGATTTTTAGGCTTGGCACCCCTTCACCAGCAGGACTCAATGAGTCAATTGAGTTAAATCACTTTTGAGCATCTATACCTACTGTAATAATAACTACCTTGGGATAACTATGAAAATTGTTCAATTTATTGGAATAACATCATCCTGGTAATATAAGATCTGCCGTCTAGTCTGGTTTATAAACAGTGGTTGGTCTCTTTTTTTTCCCACGTGACGAAGTCCACAATGATTCATTATATGTAATGTTTGTAACTCTTTGATCATATAAGCCTATTAAGACCCTTTTTTTTTTTTCCTATAAATTATTGAGGATCTTTATTTCCAGTATTATTTTGTGTTTTATATTCTGCAATTTTATTATGTACGATGCATGTTAACATCTCCATTGGGAGTTCTCAGTTTGCACTGTATGTTTTTATGATTTCGATTGTCATGTGTCATATGATACACCGTTCACTAGTGAAATGTATTACTAATGTTGGCCCTATACAGCACCTATAGGGTTAAGGCAGGATATTGCCCAACTAATGGGAGCTATAAAATCCACCTCCCCCACCATCAGGTATACCACTCCTCCTGATGAAACTGCGGTGATCGCAGAGAAACGCGTTGAGGTTACTACTTTTATCTGCACAGACCTCCAACACTTTTAATGCTCTTTTTTGTGCGCTAAGATTGGACTTTATGCTACTCGGCAAAGACATACATCATAAGCTTTAAGACAGCAGGCAATACCATTCACCCACGGGACGCTACTCCCCTACGTTCTCTTGGTGTACCTTCACTTGTCCATCTACTCCCCTCATCAACGCCGACTGAGCCTGCTGGCCAGCGGCTACGACGGCGGGGACGCCCTAGCCACGGGCACTACGAAGGAGAGACTGTGACTTGATCCTATACGCCACCTGGTAAGGACTTCTCTTACAAGTCCAAAGATAACAAGCTACATTGTTTCTCTACGGGACGCTGTTCCCACGTGTCCCACATCTCCACAAGCCCGTCCACTCCCCGTATCGTTGCTGACTGGGCTCACCGGCCAGCGCCTGTGCTTACGGGGACGTTTCAAATATAGGTACTGAGAGACAAAGAGGCTACAGCATCGTGCTGTGGAGACCACTCCGTGAGTACTCTCAGACGAGACACCGTAGCTTGGGAACAGAACGCTGTCAGCACGTGGCTATCTGTTTACCTTTTCTCTAAGCTATTTCCATCAGCAGTCCTTCTATTTATATCGGTGTTAACCGTGCCTGCCGACTAGCAGCGACTGTGGTCGGGGTCCTACCAGACACCCTAAGGACATGACAGTACCAAGGATTTAAGGTAAACAAAAACCTTTTATTATATTCTCACCAAGACTGTGCCTGCTCATACCGTATATATCGTAAGCTCCTTAACAGTTCCACCTGTCATTTGCAGTACGGCAATACCACTCTGTATTCCATAAGCAGGCTCCATACTACCCTCCTGAGAAGATCTCTCTTCTTTTTTTGAGCTAATTGCCTTTTTTACAATTGTTTTTATACCTGTTTATATTTTGTATTGAATTAAATATATATTTATATGTAATACTGTTAGTCAGACTCTAGCGCTTTTCATTATTTTAACCTTTATTCTTCATTCTGGGGTCCCCATTTCCCCTCTAGGAAAGCTGCTCAGAGTTTTTCTTCAGTAATTTTATGCCAATTAGTGCACACTGTAGTCTGCGAAGCGCTCCTACTATTTATATCTACTCACCTTGCGGTATGAGCAGGTCCGTCAGGACCCGCTCCGCGGGGGGGATGTGGTACATCCAGGCACTCATCCCCCCGCTCCCTGGCTGTCAGCAGCGTAATGAACGCTGCTGTGACAGCAATGTAAGGTGCTCTCATCACTCTTCATAGCGGCGTCCATTACTGTTCTTTCTGCTCTGCCTGTACTGTGTGACAGGCAGAGCAGTGCAGCAGCTCCTCCCCCTGACGCTGGAGTGACCTGAGGTAGCAGCAGGCGGCAGAATGGGACACTACAGGTAAGTGCCGGTATTTAGTATAGCTGATGGGTGATGCTGGGTGCAGGACTTGATGGGTGATGCTGGGTGCAGGACTTGATGGGTGATGCTGGGTGCAGGACTTGATGGGTGATGCTGGGTGCAGGACATGATGGGTGATGCTGGGTGCAGGACACTATTTGGTTCCAAATATTTTTTTCCTGTTTTCTTCATCCTAAAAACTAGGTGCGTAATATGGTCAGGTGCGTCTTCTGGACCGAAAAATACGGTACTTATTAAGAATATATTAAGCTTTTCAAACATCAATTGTTGAGTGCTTGTTTCAATAAAGAGTAGTTAAATAAGTTTCCATTATACCAATAGATCATGTATTACACAATGCATTTTATAAATGGAAGCATGTACCTTTAACATATTTACTTGTACATAGGAAGAATGTTAATTCAACAGCTTGTAGCCACACATTCACACAAATAACCAAAGTAGACTTACTGGAAAAAAAAAATTATATTTTGGAAGAACGCACTACAGAAGGCGACAGAATTCCAAAATCAAATTACATGAAAATATACATCGCAATTTATTTCTTTGTACAATGGGTGAGGAAAAACTTCTAAAATAATTAAATGAGGGGGGAAAAATTATATTAACGGAAGAGAGGGAACACATTTCTAAGTGAAGAGGTGAAAACGTAATAATAATAACAATAATAAAAGAAAAAAAATTGGGAAGTGTGGAAACAGAAATGGAACATTGTGACAAGCCCTGAAAATACTTGATAAGACTACACCTATGCATGCTTTCCTTCTTCCAAGTTCAATACCAGGCAGCTAAGGAACAGGATTGTACAGGAGTAGCAGTCACTAAGATTTATTCATTAAAAGCAGCAGGGTTTTAGAGGTTATTTGTAGTATACAATTCTAGTTAGAGGACAAGCAGCATGTTTAGAAATTTTTTTGTCTGAACAGGGTTCTGCGCATAACCCACAAAGAAAAATGTTGCCCATTTTTGGGAGGTCTCATGTGGTAAGGCACTTCAGGAGTTTAATTACCGGAATTTGCTCCCCTTTGGGGATATAGGTGGGTGATCGCTTTTAAAAGGGTAACCAAATTCCTGCAGTGACCATGAATGTACATGATTATTTGGAGTAGAATCACAAGTGTCTTGGATATAAATGAATAAGTCTTTTATTAGATGAATATCTGTAAAACCCTATAAATACAGAACATAAAGGAACACTGCTAAAATCCTGCTGCATGGCAGATTTAAAATCAATGATTAAAATATTGTCTGTCAACATCACAATTTTTTTTTCTATGCATAGAAACAACAATTTAGATTGCAAGAACAGAAGGAAGATCCAGGTTGGAAATACTTCACTAAGTATTTGCCAGGTAAGGAAGAGGACCTTACATTGCTTGAAAACGGACAGTTAGTGTTGCTGTCTACCACAAATTTATAAGAGAGTAGGGTTGAATGATAAAGACAAAGCTCACACTGGCAAGATCAAGCTGCAGAGGGCTTAGGAAACACCCTGGTACAAACGTTCTCCCTTTCTTTCATATTTTCTGCCCTTAAATTGCATTCTCAGACTTTACATAATTCTTATCATAACATCAAGAAAGCATTATTTGGTACAATGTGTATTTATGGATGTACATGAAACAGTATATATATTATCCAGATCATGTTGTGCTATGTACAAGTCTGTACAATTCTTCCTGAAGTTTAAAGCAGTTCTTTAGATTTTGAAATGCGAAAATCACCTTTAAGTTGGCACTTGTTAGGCTCTTATCAGCATTAATAACTGGCATGTCTTATTGCAACCCCGGTGCCAGCCAGTGTTTGCCAACTTATTACAACAAAAAGTCCAGCAAAAGGTGGGTAGAGTGCAGGAAAAACAGTGCCTTGTTTCTCAAATGGAGACCTATAGCAATGGATAACAAAACAGAAAAAGAAATTAGATCAGGGCAGGCAACCATTAGTACAAGTGCCACACAATGATGTCGTCAGGCAGTTTCAAAATTGGCCAATACATAGTAATTACAGTATCTTTCTTGCAACATCGAACGTCAGGCTCCAAAAAAAAAGACGCAGCCCTGTCCTATACTATAAAACGAAATGATGGTGCTGGAAATGTACAAAAAACACAAATAAATAAGTAATGTCCAATAGAATAAGAATGTCCATAGACAAGCGGCATACAGGTGAGATGTAAAACCCCAAAGTCTAATTGATGAAATAAAATCTTCACTATGTTAACCATAGTGCAGACTAAAAGCAACCATTAATTGTTTGGTCATATTTGTAGTCAGGCAATGACTGTATTGAATCTCAAGCAGACTCACTACTATTAATTACACGTTATTATAAGCCTTACAACCTTTACTTTGTAGAAATTAAAACAAACCGTGCAAATATTATTTAGTCATCTGTTGCTATTTACTAAATGTAATCATTTAGACTAACAAATGTGTGCAATAGTTTTTACATAGTAATAAGCACAAAAAAAATTACTGGAAATAAATCAGATAAATGAGAAGCATTTACCCTGAAATTGTGAAACTACTAGCCGCGGCTTAATTGTCACTCAAAAGCAGTTTCTTGGCTTTTCCTTACACAGCGGGCAACTTTCCTTTTAAACTCTCCATTCCGGTCTTCTCTCCACTCTTTCTGTAAAGTCAGGAGGGGGATGGGTGTGAGTGATCAGTCACCTCTATACAGTCTATAAAATGTCTAATTATTTTAAAAAGCAATGGATTATACAGCATTTGAAACCAAGTGACTTGCAGCAGTTAAAGCCAACCAGTGGCATTGCCAATTACTAGTGTGGCATCCCCACAATTCAATGACAAACCTCTAATTATGTGCACTACTCTTCTTTCAATGCATGTTGAATACCTGGGTGTGGTTCCCTGCTGAGAACAGCCCTTTTTTTTCCAAAGGGCCGTTTGCTACACATTTGCTTAAATGGAGCTGAACCAAAACTTTGTGGCCCCCCCCCATCACTGACAGGCAAACACTGCTCCCTATTTCCCCAACACTTATGCTAATCATTACCCTAGCCCCCCTACCTTCTATTACCTTAACCCACCCTGCCCCACCACCAAACTATAGCCTTTCCCTTGTCTAACCTATCCCCTCCCCACAGCCTAACCCTAAGTCTTCCCTTCTCCCATCCTTCCCCTCCCTGCAGCCTAACCCTAAGACTAACCCGATGCCCTCCCCTGCATTAAACCTGTTGGTGCTTTGGGAAACGTTGGGTCCTGCAGCGTAAATTTCTAGTTACTGACATTTTCGAAAAACAGACACGGCCGACCATTAACTGTTGGCGGTGTGTGTTTTGAAGATGCCATTTTCGTAGCAGAACACGCAACCCTAAATGTTTCTGTA
>WWET01000678.1:62388-72868 GCA_011038615.1 Limnodynastes dumerilii | reverse complement strand
CAGCTTTCCATACAGGCGAGGGAAGTCCACTGCCCTCGATGGTACGGATTTATGATCTGAGGACCCTTTTGCCTTAAAATGTTCACGCCATTAAACACTTAATGATGGTAAGTCTGGATAGTACGGAAGGCACGGAGCATGCGCTCACCAAACCATTTACACAACTCCCTCCTGTAATATTGCAGTGCTTCTACCACCCACTCTGTGCCGGTTGGCAATCGGAAATGGTTCCAGGATGAAACACTGAATCCAGGCCCATCATGGGAACGCAGTGTTAGCACTGCTAACCAAAAGCAGGCCTTTTCCAATCCAAATGAATGTAAAACAAGTCTAACAAGTGGATTTGGTTCTATGTGATTTAAATAAATTTTTAAATCACTAGAAATAAATAGAAAACATTTCAATATACTGAATGGTGATAAGAACATATTCTACAACCTTGATACTGTTTTCCTTTTGCAAGATAACGGACATAATTTATACCCTTTTCACATTGCACCAAAAACCTGGGTTATCGCTGGGGCAAGCCCCGAAAACCTGGGTCGAGGCACAATGTGAAAGGGTCCCACTGTCAATTCCCTGGTCTAATGACCTGCAAATGGACATGGATCAAAAGCAGGGTTAAACCCGGGTATGACTGCAGTGTAAAAGGTGCAACTTGGATTTTTCAACGCAGGTCGCACAGCAATAGTAAACAAATTACACAGTGTATACACCGCTATGGCAGACCTGGGTCTTAGAATATCAGTGGTCAACCCTGCAGTGTGATCAGGGTCATCCCAGGGTCTGTGATATATTGCCAGGGCTGCTATGTGAAAGCGGTTTTAATTTGATATGGCTATCAAATCGTACTAAATGTTTGCATAACACGATGCAATAAAAAACAAACCTAAGAATAATGGAATTTGATTAGATACATATTACAGTTTTTAGGTGTAGCATTAGTAATACTTACTATAGCGTATCTGGAGGGCCAATAATAAGAACTTCCCATCGATATAGATCATTATCATCTATTAAGCCTGCTGAGAACCCCTCTACTGGATTTTTATTAAGTTCTGTAAAAAATAAAAAAGGATTAAAAACTATAAAGAAAACCAGTAGTAAAACAATGAACATTTCATAACAAAAAATTTAACTAAATCAAAACTGTACACACATTGCAACATAGTGAAGTACATAAGGTAGCGGCAATTTTCATTTCTGGCAAAGGCAGAGAGGGTTAAAAAGAGAAAGGTCGTTGTAATACATTTGGAAGTAGGACTTCAACACTTGCTGTGTGTTTCCATGAAAAGCTGTAGTTGTAGAAGCACATAGACCTTCCATTGACCGGTAACTGGATCTGCAATGCAATTATATACATCCTTTTTAAATAGAGTGACAGGTGCATTTATTGCTACACGTCAAATATCCCTGGGTTTGAAATGAGAACGATTTCCATTTTATGCCCAACAATGCCTAGCTGTGCAGAGGGTAGCATAACATGCACATCTAGTATTTTTTATTATTATATGTATACAAAATGTACATGAATAGATGAGGTAAACTGTACAAAACAGCTTATATGTTGTGTTTAACTGCAAACTCACATTGTATCACTATGGCACAGGGGTAGATGGGGATTTTTGGCAGCAGTTTGCAGGAAAGACTGTAAATTTAAAGTGCATGTTACATGTATAGAAACTGTTTGTATGTCATAAAATAATGTAGAATATTTTTTTTTTGCATATGTTGGTCCTAAAAATAGAGAATCAATGTGATCAACTCATGCTATTTGTAGCTGGCTCATAAGATAGGGAAGGTCAGTTACATATTTTAAATTTAAAATCATATGTAAATGCAAGGTTGGACACTGGTAACATACATTATTCATGCTGTGATAATCTAAGCATTATTATGAGAATACAAAACTTTTCATCAAGACCGTTTAGACAGACATGCCTGTATATAACACCACAGGGCTCAACAAATACCAGTCGCCATGATGACTAGAGACTGGGACCTTGCGACTGGACTGACAAACAAAAAACTGACAGTTTGTCTATCTTTCTTCCATGCTGAAGATACTGGGACAAATGCACCTAGCAACACAACACAACGCTGCCTGCCTGTCTGTCTGTGTAGTTTCAGCAGGCGAGGTAGTAGTGGCAAACAGTGAGAGATCTCTCCTGTAGGTAAATTGTAGTGGTTGCTTTTCCAGCGTCAATAGCAGCCAGAGCACAACATTTTTTGCTGCCAAAATTTTGTTAGGCCGTGTAATACCATAACAATAGCATTAAATGCTAGAACAAATAAATCTGACATAAGAATATAGGGCCTCATGTGACTGTATGATGCCCTACACTGCAGCAAAAGAATGCTACTGACTTGCGAGAATAGCACATGGAAGAGCAAGTTGGCACCACAATAAAGTATACTGATCAGCAGTCCGAAGCAAATTTACTCAATATTGTTCAAACAGTAGAGTTTAAGAGATGTCATTTCATTTAACTCCAAACTTCAGTGCAACATTACAGCAGTATTCGGTATATGGTGCACTTTTGTTTGCTGTAAGCAATGCAATTATATCATTTTCACCCCTAACATTGCCTAGGTGCAGATTTGCTAACAAATGTGTTCAGTTGAAAAAGCACAACAATTGTAATCTGTACTGAAAAACTACATTCACTCCAACACATAATGATTTGGAGAATCAGCAGAAATGTTATAGTATCTGTTATAAGAGGAACAATGTGAGTTTGTAATCTAGATCGCAGCCACACAGCACTAAACAAGCATGATGTTTTGAACTATTTGGATTTTTGGTGCTGCCCTCCTCGCCTCTTCAGCAGTCTTATTGGGTAGACAATCCAACTAATGAAAACATGACTAAGCAAAAAGGACCCTCTGGCTAAATTCAGAAGCTGAGCAGAGTCCAGTTCCAAGTTTATGCTTACAGTCACCAGCCAGTCATTTGACATCTTGGAAATACAACACTGATCTCATGCAAGCCTGAAAACCAGGAAAAGGGCTGCTGTTCCATTTCTTAGTACAACAGCAACACCAGTTTTATTGCTACTGTATATTTCTAAGGACTCTGATGACAGAATACAAAACTCATTTGTGTCAACTTTCAGCTGGGGTATAAGAACTATTTTTGCTGGGTAAGGAGGGGGAGGGATAATTCATTTATATAACAAAGTACTTAAAATAAAGATTATACACGGTTTACACAATTATGTGTCACATAAATGCCTCTAGTACATATGATGTCCCACTGTAGTAAGCTAGTTCACAGGTTAATGAGACACTTTGATGTCACTTAGCTCACAGGATTGTCATACAGAAATGTTCTCAGTTCCCAAAATTATGCCAAAGTAATACTTCCAGGTCACAGAATTATGCCACACAGTAATATCCCCAGGACACATAATTATATCACACAGTACTGATCGACGTTTACAGGAATATGCCACACTGTTATGTTACATGTTTATATGATTATTCCACACAGTAATGACCTATCATATAATTATGCATTAGTGTCCTAATATAACTAGGAAAACACTAAGATGCAATAATATAATAGACAAAAGATTATGGGGCTTGATGTAGCATAGGAAGACAAAGGATTTACCTCTTTTCTGTTTGCCCAACATTTCCTAAGCTCCATTTTGTATTAAAGGCACATACATACTATATACTTTCAGTATTCTACAAATGCTGAACACTTGCATTTTGGGTGCCAGCAATAGTAAAATCTGGCATTTAAAGCATACATAGTGTTTGATTATTTGTTTCAAAAGAAAGAACCAGTTTCAATATTGCAGTGTGACTATTAATGTCAAACTAGTAGTCAACTAGGGGAAAGAAAGTTACTAAATAAAGGCAAAATAATACATTTTTTATTATGAAAATCTGCGTGGTAGGAAAACGGACTGGAAATATATTGGCCTGGCCCTAGGCAATAACGTCTTTGAAGAAGCTGCACCAAATTTACATGGTCTATATACAATACATGGGAAGTCTTGGAGCTATGGGGAAGTAGACAGAAAACCTGAACTCGTACCAATGGTGGAAATAAAACAATTCAGATCTTATAACAATGTACTGTACTGACCGGGTGGGCATTTGTGTTTTTGAGCAATACACAAAAGATCTAATTCCGATAAAACAGCTTAGATTGTTATGATACAAGTTAAGAGTTTAACAAGTAAAGTTGAAGAGGAAATAGAAACTATGGAGGATAGAGTAGAAGAGTGACAATTGCTGTAATATTGGACTGAACCACTATATTTAGGATATTAAGCTTGTTTTTTTTCTTTTTTACTGAAACACACTTAGGCTGGGCTGGATCCAGACTTAAGCAAGTGCTTGAAATTAGTTACTCCTGGGCTAAACCATGTTGATTGCAGGGGGGAGTCAAGTTAATTGTATTCTTTGCATGCAGGGATGTATCTTTAAATTGCTACAGATACTGACCAGCTTTACTATCACACTGTTCTTTAGACTTGGGATAGGAAACATCACTTCTCAACTCTAATACTGTTTGCAACAGATGAAATATGAGTCCCCTGCAATCAACATGGTTTAGCCCAGGACTAACTAATTTCAAGCACTTACTTAAGTCTGGGTCCAGTCCAATGTTCATAAAACACAGAGTACGCAAAGTATATCATGAAGAAAAAAAAAAAACAACCAACAGAGGTGCCCTCACAAAGTGCCCAAAATTCCCTGAAAATGATATGTTATACTATTGCTTCTCTAAATCTTGTCTGTTTTTCCAGTATTACCCACAATACAGAGATTCAGTGCAGAGGAAGAAAATAGCCAGTGGCAGTGAAAGTTGTGCATATGAAAATGCAGAACATTATTAGCAGTAGCGGGACAAGCAATATAGATGTATTGTGAATATATGCGTCCTATAAGACTCACTTTAAAAGAAAAAAATAATAATCCCATACTGCATATATCACATAAGTGCAAACACTGTATTATACAAAATGCTAAATACAGATTACTATAATAGATTCATATTTTAGTATTTACCCTGAAAAAAGACAAGTAAATCACGTTTAACAGGAAATTGAGAAGCTGTTTTCTTGTACCCTAAAATATGTTGCTTTTTAGTTTTAAGCACACAAAGTTATGTACATTTTGTACTGTGATATATAATCATGTTTACCAATTAGCAATAAGCATCCTCAGCATGCAAGTGTAACTAAATACCATGAGCAGGCCAAGATCAGCTCAGCTTGCCTGCATCCGGCATTAGATCAGCAGTAACAGACACAGAAAGGTCAGTTCAGAATCCCCTTAACAGAGGAATGGCAAGTGTGAAATACTTTGTAAAAATTAATGGCAGCACCATGTGCAATCCTCTAGACAGATGTAAGTCATCCCTCCCGCAGCACAAACCATTTATCGTCTCCTTCCAGCACTGACTAGCTCTTGTTAGACCCATGTCTTCCAGCTGTGAGTTCTGTGTGAAAATGTGTGGAGGATTAACCCTGCCTACAGCTGAACACTGCAGAATCTCAGCGACATTGTAGGTCTATCTCTTATTCACCTGCCCTTTTTGCCACAATATGTAGACACTGCCTCCAGCAACAAAGAAAAAACATGCAATGCTCACACTCTCTCCATACACTTATAGACTGAAGTCTTCAGACCTCCTCTCCTCTGTTAGCTGGCTCTCTCCCTGTGTATGGATGGGACGTCAGTAGCACGCTGCTTAGGGCTCTTTAGCAGTGAGTAAATGTAGCTGCTAAACATAAAAACACTGAATGGTCCGCAGGGCAGAGCATTATTAGCAGTTGTGTCTGTATTTCAAAGTCTGGAAATGGGCCCTGATCAAGTCTGAGTATCCTCATTCTAACGGGTCAAGATTGTCACCATCAATCCCTGACAGATACCAGGTTCAAATTTCTGGAGCCCTGTAACACATGGTCATTAATTCATATGGCGTTAATTAGTGGACACTTTTTTTTTTTTTAGAACATTAACGTCTAAGTTTCAACTTTTTATTTTAGTTTTTATTATTTTAATAGGTGAACTTTGAGAAGATTAACTATAAGGACTGGATGGTTAAAAATAAAAAAAGTGTCCACTAATTAACATAAAAGGTCATGTAAAATAGAAAGATTGGAAAGCAGGTAAACTCACCTCCCGTTCTATTCCAGTACTTGTTCGATTAAATTGCATGGTGAACAAAATAAAACTGCATCCCCTGTCATACTAGGACAGTGATGGCGAACCTATGACACGCAGTCAAAATGTCTTGGCGTATCACCACTGACACGAGTGTCATAGGTTTCTGATTGCGGGGGCGGCGGCGGGTGAGGTGGTATCAGCTGCAGGGGATATGGCTGATACCGCCTCTCCCCCCTGCAGTACCAGAATGATCCAATCAGATGCTGCAGCCTAGGACACAGTGAATGACGTTGCGTGACCTAGGTCAAGCAGCGTCAGAGCAGGAGGAAGAGAGAGCATGCCGCAGAGGAGAGCAGAAAGCAGAGGAAAGTATTTTAAGTTTAAATTATTCAAAAAGGCTGGACACTTAAAGGCTGGGCATAAAGGTTAGGCACAAAGGCTGGGCACTAAAAGGCTTGGCACAAAAAGGCTGGGCACTAATAAAGGGGGCAAAAAGGCTGTGCACAAAAGGCCAAAAAGGCTGGGAACTAATAAAGGGGGCAGAAAGTGCCAAAGGCACTTAAAAATGTAACTCTTTCTTTACTAGGGCTGCGAATATCACAAAATTATGAATATTTCTAGAAGTGACACGCCACCCGAGGTAAGCTATTTTGACACACCGAGCTCAAAAGGTTAGCCATCACTGCAGTAGACTGTACCCAGCTTATTTGTTAAAACACAGCAATAAGGGTTGCCAGTAGCAACATGTTCTAGGGATGAACTTTTTCTTCTTTACTAAAATGAAGTGTATTAAGTATATAGTTTAGTTTTTTCATTCTCTTCCAAAACTATATAGCAAATAACTGATTACTGCACATTTAAATGTGTTCCCTATATTTACTTATTTTAGCTCAAGGTTCAAAGTTTTAGTATTTTTACAGTTTTTGTGCTACAAAAAGACATTTATAGTGTTAAAGATTAACACATGCTAAAAATTTGCATGAAACAAAACTAAGGGCTCTATTTACTTACCGATATGAACTCATCCAGGTTCATATTATTTACTAAAACTTACCCTCCGCTGGCTGTCCCGTGATGTCCCACGATTACATATGAACTTTCTGCAGTCATCGTGGGCTTTCTTTGCCTGAGTGCAATCCCGTCAGAGGTCTGCACATGGGCAGTGGCTCTCTTCTGGGACTTTGTAAAAATGAAGCCGGCATGAGAAGCACTGCGCATGAGCAGGCTCTTCGGGACGGGACCAGCACCTGCGGGCAGACGCGTCTTCGGTCCGGTAAGTATTTAAAGCTATTTTATTGTGTTCTTTTATTTCTATTGTTTTTTTTTATTGTTTTTCAATTTTCAAAAAAATGTTTATTTAAATTTTTTAAAGACGTTATTTACCTATATTCCAGCGGTCTACCCGTACATATACCTCTTTTTCTCCCCCTAATAACAGCTATTAGGGGGAGAAAAAGGGGGTTTTACGGGGAGATTGCTGGAAGAGAAGTCTGAACGCCAGTCTAAAATGGCGTTATTTTAACTCTTAGAGCAGAGTATAAAACTCCGCTCTGAGGGTTAGTAAATAGCCAGCCCCATTGAAAACAACGGGCTGGCGAGGACAGGCGAAGTTTTACTGCATGGCCATGGAAACTGGTGATTTCCATGGCGGTGCAGCTGTTGTAAATAGCAAAAAGTTCATTTTTGGAGTTATAACTTCATAACTCCACAAAAAATGAACTTTTTAAAGCTTTAGTAAATAGAGCTGAAAGTACCAAAAGGAGATATTATAATTTACTGAGATTAAGGGGAAACATTTTTAAATTCTTCAACACTCACTTTACTAGATCTTCTCCCCTACCTGGAGATAAATATTATAGGAGTGTGGGTCGCTGCTGCGAACAACGTTTTCTAAGAGAGTTCGGAACTAGCAAAGGAGAAGCAATCGATCGTTGAAAGAAGATCCTACGCAAATGGTAAGTATGAATTTAAACCCAACCCTTACCCTAACCATCCCTTCTATTAACCTAACCCTTTCCTCCCCGCAGCCTGACCCCAAGACTCCCTTCCCCTCAGCATGTCCCTAAGACTCTTCTACTCTCAGCCTGACCCTAAAACTCCCCTTCCATTAGCCTAACCCTAACCTGCAGTCTAATCCTAAAACTCCACAGAGCGTTACTCACCTCCTGTCTCTGTTATGGGCCTGCAGCAGTATTTCCAAAAAATGAATGGATTAGTAGCCAATCGACATACTTACCCATTCTTAATTTTTTTTCTAAAATAGTGCTATTTACAAAATAGAGACATCTGAAAACTAGCTCCCACCACTATTATATTGCCTCCATATGATCTTTCATTTAGCATAGCATCTGATCCACTCACGCAATACTAATCTTTCACCATTGACCACATACCCTTTTGCTTGTGTTTCTTTTAGTCAGCCTGCATCTCACTGTGTTTATTAAATAATATACTGTATCAAAATCAATTAAGTTTTAAAATTCCACAAACTATTTGCAAAAGAAATGCATCATTCTGTTCTATTGGGAGAAATTGATTGTTTACGCCTACCCTAAACATCTTTTCCGCGCAGCATGACTGTTAGACACCCTTTAATAAAATCCAGCATACTTACCTATTCATTAGTTACAGTTTCTAATAAGTACCTCCTGTGTACACATATAGCAAATGGATAAGGACTCACCTACAGGAGGTGCCTTGACGCTGGGCAGATGAGCTTAACCCAATATAGCTATATTGTGAACTAAACCTCCTTTTTATTTATGTGCTGACACATAGTCTTATTTAATGTATGTTCGGAGCGCCGGACCTCTTTTGTTCCTTGTAAGTACTATTTTTGAAAGAGAGACAGTGAAAACAAGCTTTCGGCTGTATTTCTGAAATGGAATTTTCGAGATGGCTATACTTACATATTGAACTGCCATCTGTTTCATCACACAGGCAAGCTCAAAGCTTAAAATTTCCTTGTAACATGCACATGTCTCATCTCTTAGACATTGGTCCTTGGGTGACTGGTTTAGAAAACAGAGGAACATAAACCACATTGGGCCAGATCCTCAGATACGTCCGTCTTCCGCATACGGCCGTAAATTGCCGATAGGTAGCTACTACGCATGCGTAGTAACTAACTTACGTAAGCTATGTATCGTTTTGTTACGTAGATTGCATATATGCGGTCTTTAAGACGTAAAGCAAGCGTAGTAGCTACCTATCAGCAATTTACGGCCGTATGCAGAAGATGAATGTAGTTGAGGATCCGGCCCATTATGATTAAAAAGTTATCTTTAATGTCACATATTAAAAATTGCAGGTAGGTGGAAATTTTTTTTATATATAACACCAGGTCGGGGAATATAAAGGGATTTATTTTTCACTATAGTTAACCGTTTACTCAAACTTATGATCCTTCTTCAATGTTTGTGTCAATGGTATCCCCTGTCCCCTATAAAAACACACATTTAAATACAATTTTATTTTTTTCTGACAAAAATTTTAACACCATAAACATGATCATTTTTTCATATATTGTACAATGAGCATTTATTTAGAAAAGGGTTATCTGTACACTAAACAGGAGACTGAGATAAGTATGTAATTGGATATTAGTATGATATGAGTATTAGATATTTGATCCCTGCTGTATCTACAGAGTTCTGACTCACGGACAATACCTTAAAATTTCTGATTCCCATTTAAAATGGTGACAAACCAGAAGCCTGAATATTGTGGCCACCTATTAGCATACCTCACTGTATATTCGAAAAATACTTTCCTCCCACTTGTGACTGTCAGAATTGGTAGGAAGAAAAAAAAAATTTTTTAACACCAAATAATGTAGACTGCATACCAATCATGTCATGCAAAGCATGCACAATACTCAAAAACAGTTATTTTACTACAGAATCTGTCAGAAAACATCCACTTTGTTGTAGTTAGGATCTGGTATTTTGACACAAAGCTGGGCATGCACTACATAAAATGTCCCAAAATGAAATGATTTTTAGAAACAACTGAAAGTCCTGATGAGCATGCCAATTCATGCAAACACACGATTTACCAACAGCTCTGGGATTTAAAAAAAAAAACAACATTAAAAAATGTGTATTACCATCTGTTATTTTGACATTTTATTGTTTGATAATCAAAATTATTTTAAGTGTTCCAAGGAAATGATGCAATATACATTGACAAAATTAAGCATGATTGTTGCAGCATACATATTAACACAATATCGTTCCAAACACTTGTTAAGCATTTGAATGGAACAAGAATTGTGTGAAAAGGCTGTAGTTTGCACCTGGTTTAAGTTAGAACGATGCCAAATATTTAGTTAGTTAATAACAAGCTT
>WWET01000678.1:32059-44747 GCA_011038615.1 Limnodynastes dumerilii | reverse complement strand
CAGGCTGGATAACAGGCTGGATTGCAGGCTGGATTGCAGGCAGAAATGAGAAAACCAGGCTCCTTCTGTGACAAAGTAGATCTGGCACAGAAGAGAGCTCTGGCTGGGTTTAAATAGCCCTCTCTAAGGGCTGATTGGCCATGTGTGTCACATGGCTGCGGCTGCTGAGGCCCGATTGGTGCTTGGCAGTCATGTGCCACGGACTGTCATGGCGGCGCCCATGAGCCGGAGTTCCCGCCAGACAGGACCGCAGCACGCCGATGGAGTCAGAGGAGCGTGGCCGCGGGTAAATCCGGCGGCGTTTACCACCGACTGTGACAATACATCAATTATATATGGTAACATAAGAAGTCAGTGCCATCACGAAATTATGACATATTAAAATTAACATATCCTTGTTGCTCAGTCACAATAATTAATTGACTTAGTGACAATGGGCTGGATCCAGAACAACGTCTGTCGCCCATAATACATCCGTCAGATGCCGAAAATAGCTACTGCGCATGCGTAGTAACGAATTTATGTAATCTACGTATTGTTTCATTACGTAGATTGCGTATATGCGGTCTTTAAGACTTAAAGTCACTCCTGGGCTAAACCATGTTAATTGCAGGGGAGTCATATTTCATCTGTTGCAAACAGTCCTAGTGTTGAGAGGTGATATTTCCAAGCACCAAGTCTAAATTACAGTGTAATAGTAAAGCTGGTCAGTATCTGTGTGCAGTAAGCAATTCAGAGATATATCCCTGCATGCAAAGAATACAATTAACTTGTCTCCCCCTGAAATCAACATGGTTTAGCCCAGGAGTAACTAAGTTCAAGCACTTAACTAGGTCTGGATCCAGCCCAATGGACCTGATTCAGAGTTAAGAAGGAGCTTGAAATTAAGGGGCTGATTCAGAGTTGCACTTACTTTTTAAGATGTAAGTGTAGACCTGAGCAATACCAAGTTGAGTTGCATGGGGAGGCAGATTTAAATTGTAAAAGCAGAATTAAAATTAGGAGGTGAAGTTTCTTAGATCAACTCTATTTTATAGAATAAACATAAAGCCAGGCAGTATTTTAGTTCTATGTATATTCCCTGCATGCAAATTTTTTTATATTAATTAACACCCCTTAATGAAAAATGGTTTAGCCAAGCTGTACACTTGCACCTAAAAAAAAGGTGTAAGCGCATCTCGGAATCAGCCCCTAAGAGAGGAAAGTTACTCCTGGGCTAAACCACGTTATTTGCAGGGGAGTCATATATCATCTGTTGTAAACAGTTGAGAGGTGATGTTTCCTAACTCAAGTCTAAATAACAGTGTTATAGTAAAGCTGGTCAGTATTAGTGTGCAGTAAGCAATTCAAAGATATATCCCTGCATGCAAAGTATACAATTAACTTGACTCCCCCCTGAAATCAACATGGTTTTGCCCAGGTGTAGGGCTGTATTCAGTGATCCGTGTGGCGATCGGACCTCAATTATACGCATGGCCGGTGCAGGCCAAACCCCCTCACAAGCATGATACTCCCCTCTCTTGGTTGTGCTGCCGGTGACTTCCGCCGCCATAGACCACTTGTAACTTTCCGAGTGCATTCCCGTGCGTATATATCCTCCGTACGTGCGATTCATGATAGTTGCGCCCACTTCCCTTCATTTAAATGCCCCCCCGCCCATTTTTATTTAAATTTTCCCATGCATATTTTGCATCGTATATCCGTCCGTATGTATCAACGTGCAATTCACAGGTCCATCCATGAGGCTCTTCCACGCGTATAGTCTACGTGAACTACGTAAATAAAGTTACTACGCATGCGCAGTTGGTCCTAAAAATACGCACGGGTATCGCTGTGAAAACGGATCTCTGAATACGGCCCTTAATTTCAAGCTCCTTCTTAAGTCTGAATTAGGTCCAATGAGTGAATTATCACTCCTGGCAACAACTTAGTACCATATTGTATGTGGCTGTTATACAAATTATTGCAATAACTTGAGACCATGAAGGTACAGTTGTCAAGGTACAATTATTACCACTATTTATACTGTTAAAATGTAACCTTTATTATTTTATATAAAATCACACAGACGTGAAAAACATATAAAATCACATAATATGGCAAACATATACAATTAATTCCATACCTTTGGGTACAATAAAAATCAAAAACAATTGGTTATACTTATCTGCCCGCAGTTAGGAGGTTATAATCTTGTAGAATAATTGCTGCTACTATGAATCTGCATGTAGGCAAACAAACATGGGATGGACAATTGACTGCCACGGCCTCCTAACTAACCACACCAGCTGGCCCTATCTTCCCTAAACTTGGAGGGGAGATTAGATGGCTGTAGAGACACACACACACACACACACACACACACACACATGGAAGAGGATATTGGATGGCTGTAGAGAAACACACAGAAAGAGGAGGCAGAAAGGCTGGATGGAGGCCTATTTAATATGCGTAGATTTCTATGCTTATGCATATCAAAAATATGCTTTAATTGAATGTAGCAGAGTAAAATGGTTTTTTTTACTATTCTTTTTATTACATGGGTACATTGAGACTATTACTTTTATATTATTAGGTTTTTTCTGTTCATATGAATAAAGTTGCTATTTTGATAGACAAATATGAATAGAAATAGTCCAGTGCTGCTTTACTTACTAAACAAAATTTATATGTAGACCACACTGCTAATGACAGACTAAAACTATTATTGTATGGCACCTACTAAAATGCAGTGTGTATTTGATGGCAATATCTAGGATGCAATGTGTATTGTATGGCGATATCTAGGGTGCTGTGTGAATTTTATGGCGATAACTAGGATGCAATGTGTATTGTATGGCGATAAGTAGGATGCAATGTGTATTGAATGGCGATAACCAGGATTCAATGGGTCTGATCCAGATCTACGCCTGCAGGCGTATTTACGCAGGCTGTAAGTGTAACTTCGGCTTTAAGTACGTTCTGCGCATGTGCCTAGCAGATGTTTCCTGTCATAACACATGGTGTCCGTAATTGACAATTGGTTGACCGTAACGTTTGCGTAATTACAGCTGAATTGGCGTACCTGTATTACGGTAGTCATAAATATGCTCCAGTTACAGAGTGTAGGCGGGGGGGAGGCATTTAAATCGTACAGTATGGGCTGGGTTACGGAGTTACGACCATAGCGTAGTTACGGCCTGCCATAGTTACGGTTGCAAAGGTTATGGTAAGATTCAGCAGGCGTAAGGCAGTGAAATTACAGACGGCCGAGGGGAGTGTCCGGGGGAGTGCATAGCATTTACGCTCTGCGTAAATACGAACAGCGCTTGTTTGTAGTTCTGGATCTACCCCAATGTGTATTGTAAGGCAATAACTAGGATGCAATGTGTAATGTATAGTGATAATTGGGATGCAATGTGTATTGTATGGTGATACTAGGGTGCAGTGTGTATGGTATGACAATAACTAGGATATAGGGATATAGTCTGTATTGTATGTTGATAACTAGGATGAAGTTGCTATTGTCTTATTGTATGGTGATCAGTAGTATGATATCTTCCTTGTATATATGTCAGTAGGATACTTACTGTAATTATATGGGTTACTGTAACTGAGAATTAATAGTATAACATGTTTTTCACACTGAGCTGTTTAAGCAGTCTGACCCTGCAAGCAACGCTTGTCATACAATTACAAGATAGGAAAAAAATAATAATATATATCGAAATTAATGCGCATGCGCAGTAGTTCATGGCGGTAAACTCCGGCCGCATATGCAATGCGGCCGGAGGATTGAATACGGCCCTTTATTTGCAAGTTTCACTGATGCAGCCATCCTCCGGCCCTGACCCTTTGACCACACCCATTGACTATTTGGTGGGCACCCATCACAGTATTCCCGTGTGGGCCCTTCATGCCCCAGTCTGACCTTGCAAGCAACGCTTGTAATACAATTACAAGATAGGGAAAAAAATATATATATGAAAATTCACCTTCTGGTGCCGGCAAGGTGAGCTGGCTGGGTCCCAGATTCCTCCTCCCCGTGTTTCCTTTATATGTGTCAGCCAGGCGTGACATCATCATGCCCAGCCGTAAAGTGAGGACTGAGGAGGAGCGAGCGCAGAGAGTGTTAAGACTTGGAGGATGGCGACGACGAACAGAGGCAAGAGCAAGAAGACTGAGAGCCAGCCTGAGGTAAGCCTCGAGATGAGGCAAGAGCAGAGCTGCAGAGCAAGACTAATCTCTGTGATTTACAGGATTAAGATAAAGAGAGGGCAGAAGATAGAAGAAAGCAGGGTAATAAAATGTAAGTAGAGAGGGGGCAACACCAGTTGGGGACACAGAATGAAGAAAGCTTCTTAAGTGTGTAGAAATATGAATAGAAGCTCTGTTCGTATTTCTACGCATTTAAGAAGCTTTTTTCTTAAGTGAGAATCTGGTTCTATGCTCTTAATTTTAGATCATAGGGCCCTCTGTCTCAAGCGGTTGCAGTCCCCGCATAGAATGAAGGATTTCCGATTTTTGAATACCCCTTCATTTTAGAGTTCTTTTTTCAGAATGGGTGATTATGCCGATCGGCATACTCACCCATTCCTTTTTGGAAACACCGGAGCCGCTACCACAGGACCCGTGCCACGGGAAAGGTGAGTAACCTCTCCAGGCTTAGGGTCAGGCTGCAGGGGAGGGAGGGTTAGGGTCAGGCTGTAGGGGAGGGAGGTTTATGGTCATGCTGCGGTAGATGGTGGGTTAGGGTAAGGCTGCGGGGAAGGGAGGGTTAGTTTTAGGGTAATGGATGGAGAGGGTTAGGGTTAGAATTAGGGGAAGGGTTTGGGTTGTTTTCAGACTTACCTTTCAGAGCACCGCGTTCGGTGCTCCGTGGATCGATTGCTATGCCTCATCGAGGCATAAGCAATCGAAATCCCAGCCAGTTCCCCGGACCCACACCTGTCTCAAGTGCCCCAGGCCCCCCGAAGCCTTAATCAGGCCCTGGCTGCAGACAGATACTTCTATGAATGGAAATATACTAACAGGAGTGTCGTTTATTACAAATAAAACTGATGCACTGTTTGCACATATTTTGATTTATTAGGTGCAAATTCTCTGATAATTGACCCACCTTTGCTGTCTTCCCTCTGCTACTCTCCTCCTCCTTCTGTGAATGACGCTAGCGTGACTCTCCTCTTCAATACCATGTGTGACAGGGAAACACAACGGTGCATGGCAGCCACAATTAAACATTGTAAGCCTTATCATGTGTAACAGGGGTAGCCATTAATTCTCAGCAATCACAATACCTGCGCTGGTGAGCAAGGAGAGTCCCTCTCCAGCTTGGCACCCCCATGCAGTACATCCGCTTCTCCATTTACTGTATTGCGCTGGCCCTGGTAATAAAACTCTTTACTCCTCCCTAAATATTCTCAAATATATATATATGTTCCCCATAATAGCCCTGTTCTCCCCTATAACAGGGTTTTAGGATGAGGCAATTTATGTGGTGGCAAGGGACAACCTTACACCTATTTTCAGTCTTGATGACTATAGAGGTAATTAGGTTTGAAAGTGCACAATTTGGTAACACTTATTTGAAACATATTTACATATTTTTACCCAGATTTGGGGTTTTCTCTGACATTCTAGTGAGATGGCAAGTATGATTTAAAACTATTGCAATAAAACAATCCAATAGCACAGATAACTGGGTTGATAAATGTTTACTATTTGATAGACAGCTGGGCTTTGATTGATCACAGTTTATTTTTCCCAGTTTTAGGATTGGATAATAAAAGGTTGACTTAGGGGTATGATTGCAATGTTTGCAATCCTATCAATAGGACAATGAAGTTTTATACATGATGGTAGGTTATACATGTCATAAAATTGACCAGACAGCCTGCCAAAAAAATATATAAAAAATAATATTTAGTGGTCTGTATGATTCATACACATACCACAATGTTATTATTGGAATTGAGGATTCTTTGAGAATAGAAAGGCAACACATTTAAAGTTAATGTAATCTAATTAAGAAATGTGGAACAGGATAAAGCTTGACAATACATTTTTGCAGCATTTATTGTGAAATGTTTGTGTATTTGGCATATTTTTTCTTAGATATCTGTAGAATTTGGAAAAGATTGTGGGGCACAAAGGACAAATATCCTATAGAGTGTAAGCCTGTGGCAGGGCCCACCAGGACCCACCCAGTCCTGTTATAATGATTGTTAAAATTGTAAAGCGCTACGTAATCTGATGGCGCTTTATAAAAACCTGTTAATAAATAAATAAATAAATAAATGTGTTAAGGACAACACCTAGGCAGCATGCTTATGTGGTAGATTGTATTGTAGTATTATACCACTTTCACATCACCACCCCAGCAATATCCCGGGTCTTACAACCTGGGATATTGCCATGGAATCCCATGGAATGATCCCTTTCGACACATGGCTCCCAGCTAGAGAAATCGGTCCAATCATGTTTTTTTGTGTGCAGCCTGGGTTGAAATACCCGGGTCGTACCTTTCACACTACACTGTCGGACCTGGGAAAAACCCTTCTCCAGGTCCCCAGGACCTTTCACCCCACATCTCATCCCGGGCTGTTGAACCTTGCCCCGGCAATAACCCGTGTTTTTGATGGTGATGTGAAAGGGGTATTATTAACAAATGGTTATGGTTAAAATAGTTATTATGCTTAAGTTTTCATATCCTTTAATAATAGCATATTATGGAAAAGAAAAAATAAGAAATAAATCTTAGTGATTGCTGATCATAAGCGGTAACAGAGAATGACAAAAGGATATTTATTTTTATGGAATGCTTTTTGCACATTTATATTCACACACAATCCAATATTCAAAAGCACAAAGTACATAAAATAGTTTTAGTATTTGTCAGGACATATTTAAACATTTTGAATTAGGGCCCCGACATACTTATAATGGGCCGTATTCACACCTAAGAGTGAGTTAGATGCGACTAGATCCGCACCTAACTCACCCGTCCTGCCCCTAACCCATCCCCCGTTTTTAGGTACTCGTAGGTAGTTACAAGTGCCATAGGGCTGCCTTAACTAACCGTGCAAGGAAACTACGCACAGACATTGCCTCTTCCTGCCCACCCCGGCTAATCTAAATCCCCCCTCCCACTTCACCGCATGGAGGCCATCTACGTGCCTAAGTGGTACGTAGATGCGTAAATGACCTACTATGCATACGTAGTAGGTCATCTCATAAAACTCCGCCCCCCAAGAAGCAGAAGCTTAATAGGTGTGAATATGGCCCAATAGGAAAGTTGCTAAGGTTAATCATAACACAAATCTCAATAATAAAGGTGAAAAACATAAATCATAAGGAAGTGGCAAAGATTGATAATGATCATTATTACATGCAGTGGTGTGGAGTTTGAGCTAGTGTCTGATTTTTAATAAGGGATGTGAATGGTGTATCTGACCTTTGGTCTAATGTTTAGTAAATCGATGAAATGTCTGATCTGGGGTCTGCTTTTTAAGCAAGGACCGTAGTCACACTTAAGTAAGTGTAGAATCGTATATTTTTACGATCAGTTAAACTGTGCATGCCCAAAACCCAAATATACGGCTGACTGAATCACAAACACGCTCGTCAGACTTAGGACTAATGCACGCATTGGCATGGAGCGATTCCAGCATGCATGGCTAGAGGGGAAAGACTCTTAATGCAAATGAGCTGTACACAGGCTACTAATGTACAGTATGGGCGTTCTAACAGAATTAGGACTGAGTCACAAGTAGGAGTGCCTTGCATAAACACACAGACAGGAAAAGTTAAGGTAGCCCTTGACCACTCATAAGTTGAAGAACCGTATTGTTTGCTATGAGGCCATGCGTCTTCCCTTACTTATTTCAAGCTATACCTGCTGCATGTTTTTAATCAATGGATGTGTGTTTATAAATGAAACAAATAAAATTTATTTGTAACTTTTATACATTTTTATAACAAACACAATTACATTTACTTTTAACTGTATTGGTTGTTTGTTTTTTATTTTATTTATAAAATCATTCTTTTGTAAATGTTTTATGAAACTCTCTATATGTAGTAGATCATTGTTTTTATAACTTTATGCAGTATCTATTTATGTTTTTTGTAACGTATGTCATGTTTATTTTTATTTATTGTTGTATTTTTAATGGTGAATTTTGATTACATATAAACAAATTTTTTTTTTTTACTCTTTCAGAACCTAATTAGTGTGTTTAGTTACATATCTTTATGTAAATCATAAGCAATTTTAAGCATCCAAACACACAACCAATTCACAGCTAATAAAGTCTGCATGTACCTAATTATACGCAAGATAGACTTACATCCTTATGTTGCACTTTCAACTTAGGGGGAGTGGTTAACTGGTTCTTTCTTTTCTCTGAATTGGTATTGCGGATTTTTCATGTGCGGATTTTTAAGTAAGTTTGGAATTTTACTCTTAACTGTGAATCAGGGCCGAAGTGAGAGTCTGATCTGGGGTCTTATTTTATAGAGGTTCTAAGTAATCTGATATAAATACTTGTGCTATGGAACAGCAAGTAACATACTGGGTGGTTGCAGTCTCCTGTCTGATGGCCCGCTTTGCGAAATAGAGACAGCCGAAAGTTACTATTCGGCTGTCTCTATTTCGAATAGGGGGCTATTTTAGATTTTTTTGATGAATGGGTGAGTGTGCCCATCGGCATACTCACCCATTCATTTTTGCAGACCCACTGGATGACCCGCCGGATGACAGCTATGGAGAGGTGAGTAACCTTTCCGGGGCATTTTAGTATTAGGGTGGGTTAGGGTTAGGCACTTAGGAAGGGAAGGGTTAGGGTCAGGCTGCGGAGGGGTGTCTTAGGGTTAGGCTATGGAGAAGGAGATTTAGGGTCAGGCTGCAGGGAAGGGAGGCTTAGGGTCAGGCTGTGAAGAAGGGAGGGTTAGGGCAAAGGAAGGGGAGAGTTAGAATTAGGGGAAGGTTTGGGGTTAGTTTAACCACTCACCTTTCGGAGCACCTTTGAGGCATAAGCAATCGATATCCCAGCCAGTTCGAAACTGGCTGGGAGAGAACGGCCCTATCGAAATAGGAGCGTTCTTTGCGGGGACCCACACCCCATACTGGGAAACGCCGGGGATTTCAAGACAAAGAAGCCTTGATGGAGGGCCAACAACTTGTGTGTCCAGAGGCGACAATTCACTTGCAGTCTTGTCCATCAACAGAAGATTCCACTGACACTTTTTATGGCGCTTTTTTGTCAGGATATCCAAGGTAACTTCTCTGTATGTGAATTCATATTTGTCACTTTCCTTTTGTGTCTCGCTTGAGAGGGTCACTCTCAACGCTAGTTTTTTTACATCAAGGATTTCCTCAAAGAGGGAAAAGTTTTGCCCCAAGATGGAACTTCGGAACTATAACTTCCACTACCCAGACCTTGACAAAGGTCACAGATGGAGACTGAAATGTTTAGGCCAGCTGAAAGTTATTTCTTAGATAGGGTACTGTTAGATTGATTTATTTTAGTGTTTTGTTGTTACCCAAGTGGGAGGCACTAATACTTCTATGAAGATAATTTTATCTTGCAGGTCTCTATGTCTGGGAATGTAAAGGTTTTTTGTTTTTGTTTTTAAAGTGATTGATTACTTGGAGTTTATGGATTATACCTCTGAACTTTCAATTTAGGACTATCATTGTTAATCAGGTGTTTTTTGGAAAGAAGAAACATTGAATATGTTGTGAAAGTTTTAAGGACAATGCTAAATGACTTTTTTGTAACATTTGTATATTTTGTAGGGTTGGTGATAATTGTCCAATTCAAGTTTGTGATTTCCACCGAGGGATTGTTCTATTTCGGCATTTGCACTTTATGCTACACGTAATTGGCCACCACAGTTGATATCTGCTGTGCTATATTCCAGGAACTACTGTATGTGAGGATGGATGCTGGTTCTATACATACTTTTATATGGTGGACTGAACTCAATTTCCTTCTGGGACTGTGTTACAGCTCCTAATTGTGGACCTGGATTTATTGTGTGTGAAGTCAGATGATGAGCTTCTGTTCGTTCACTCATTGAGGTGGATGATTTTCTGAGACCATGGTGCACTGACTGAACTCCTTTACATCTTGGTACTGTGCTGCAACTCCTTACTGTGAATTTGGTACTCACCGGTAAATCCTTTTCTCTAAATCCATCTGGGGAACACTGGTACACTGGGGTTTCAGGGCCTGGTTGGGAGTGGGCACTAAGGGGTAGATCCAGAACTATGTCCGTCTTCCATAGACGGACGTAATTCAATGAACAATAGCTACTGCGCCTGCGTAGTAGCTATTGTACGCAATATGCGTATCGTTTTGATACATAGATTGCGTATATGCTTTGATATGTAGATTGCGTATATGCGGTCTTTTAGACCGCATATACGCAATCTACGTAACGATACACAGATTACGTACAATAGCTAATACGCATGCACAGTAGCTATTGTTCATTGAATTACATTCGTCTATGGAAGACGGACGTAGTTCTGGATTCGGCCCTAAATAGTTAATCTTTTTTCCCCCAGTGCTCACTCCTCCCCCCTGCAACCCCTGCTGTTCCAGTATTTTTAACAAGCCAAATAAAATACACAGGGCCACCGCCCTAGCCTACTTGTAACAGAAATGTAGACTATTGTCTGATAATTCCACTGAACAGGGGAAGTATAACAAATTTACTGTATATTAACTTAAATACTAACAGGGGATGGAACCCAGTGTCCTCCAGATGGATTCAGAGAAAAGGATTTACCAGTGAGTACCAAAATCCTGTTTGCAGCCATCTGGGGGCCATTGGTACTTTGCGGACATCCCAAAGCTATACCTAAGGAAGGAAACTTTCAGGCAAAGTAAAACAGAGAACTGTTTTACCAAAATCGGCATCTGAAGTTGCAACTAAATGAAATCTAAAAAATTTAGTAAAGGTGTAGACCGAGAACCACGGCGCCACTTGGCACAGCTGTTCCAATGACACACCCTTATTTGCTGCCCAAGAAGTACTCACTGCCCTGGTAGAGTGTGCCGACATTCTCTGAGGAACCTGACCGCTGGACAAATAAACCTTAGTGATTGTTGACCATATCTAGTGAGCAATGGACTGCTTAGAAGCAGGCCAACCCTTCTTCTGAGAATCATAAAGAGCAAACAGGGAATCGGTTTTGTGAAAACCTGCAGTTCACCTGATGTAGGCCCTAAGGATCTTTTCCACATCCAAGTTTTCCAGAAGATTCTGACCTGCTGCTGCACTGGAAATGAATGATGACAAGCTCCTGATTGAGATGGAATCTTGACACAATCTTAGGCTGAAATGAGGGGATAGTCAGTCCGCATGACCACCCTGTCCTGGTAGAACTCTAAGAAGGGCGCCTTAACTCTATACGCACATAGAGTTAAGGTAACCCTATGGTGGCAGAAGTCTGCTAACATACCTTTTTCACACGTACCTTTTTGCACGTCAAGCTCGGTGGTCTTTGTTTTTTGTCCACTTCAACCTTGTTTTCCCCTACTTCCCAGTGGCAAAAAATAAATAAGCTAATGCTCTCTTCTGACCCTTTGATCCTTATCCTAGAAGCCAAGTTTGACCAGAGATCCATTCTGGACCCAAAAAACATCATTCTGGTGGCATCCATCCAGCAACCACCACTGGGAAAGAATTTCATTGCACCTTCAGTTTCTCATATAGACTCACTCCTCTCTGTTTGCTGGTCATGTCAGTATTAAGAGAACCAAGGAGCTCATTTCTCGGGGTTACTGGTGGCCAACCCTGAATAAAGATGTTAAGGAATTTGTTACATGCCAGAAACCTTTTGTGTCACTTCTACCACTCTCAATCCCAGAAAGTACATGGACCCATATTGCCACGGACTTCATCATGGATTTGCCCTCCTCTAAGGACTTTATGGTAATTTTGGTGGTTGTAGATCCTTTATCTAGAGCAGCTCACTTCAAGGGTCTACCATCTGCTTCAGCCTTGGCCAAGGTATTCATAATGGAGACCTTCAGGCTTCATGGATGTCTAAAACAATGCCTGATCGTGGTACCCAATTTGTATCTAGGTTCTGGAGAGCCTTCTGTGGGGCCTTGGGAGTCATCCGCAGTCCAATAGCCCCATAGTAACAACCAATCAGTTGCTGGAGAAACACTTGAGATGAGTCTCAAAAAGTTAGGACGACTGGGTAGATCTTTTGCCTTGGACAGAGTTTGCTTATAACAAATTGGTCCATGAAGCCACCTCCTATTCTCTATTCTATATACTCCTTGGTGCCATCCTAGAATGCAATATCTCACTGACTTTTCACCTGAAGTTGACCATCTGGCTCTTGACCTGTAACCTTCATCTATAGGTGCCTACCATGAAGCTAGCTCCGCTCTTTATTGGTCCCTTTAAAGTGCTAGAAATGGTAAATCCAGTAGCTGTTCACTTGGACCTCCTATCTGCCATGCATATACCAAATGTGTTCCACATTTCCCTCCAGAGGCCTGTGGTCATAAACAAATTTACCGGGGTTTGTCCAGAAGAACATGCATGGGTCAAGGTTTCTGATGTCCATGATCACAGTACTTTTCACTGCACATTATGGGGCTGATTCAGAGATGCGATTGCGAAAAGATCGTAAATATACGCATCTAATGTTAAGATCTTAGCAGGTTCCAGCCCACTACAT
>WWET01000677.1:561246-577224 GCA_011038615.1 Limnodynastes dumerilii | reverse complement strand
AATGCTAGCATAAATTTTCATTTTGTTTCTAATCTTTTTTTTTTTTTTTTTTTTTTAACTCCAGGCACTATAGTGAATTATTCATATTCTTACTGGAACATCTATATCCAGAGAACATTTAAAATTAACTTTGCCTGATCATGTAAAGACATGGGAACGGATCCAGACCCCTGCATGTTTTCTGTACGTGCGGGGGTCTGTACGTCCGAGAGAGGGCGTGTCCCCTGTCACTCCCCTCTCTTGTGCAGGTTTTATGGCAGCTTAACTCAGTCGTGTGGATCAGTGGTCCGTACGACCGCTGATCCGCAGCAGTGTGGGAGCCCCCTCCCACACTGTTCACTTTGCATGCTTCCACAGCACAGCCCATTTCCTATGAAATGGGCTTGTATGGAACAAAGTTCTGGAACAAAGTTCTGTATGACTGTTTGTATGCTAGGGTTACAACCATAACCCTAGCGTACCATCTGGAGGGTGCATGTGCATAAGTTACCTGATGTCAGCAGGTCTGGATCCGGCCCTATGTCACATAACATACATAAAAAGGAGGTTTAGTTCACAATATACACAGTGGAAGCATGACCTTCTGAGACACACTGCTACCTTCCCACAGGATCTCTAATCACGCTCCTAAGTGCCGTTGAAATCGCATCTCTGAATCAGCCCCTATGTGTCAGCACATACATAAAAAGGAGGTTTAGTTCACAATATACACAGTGGAAGCATGACCTTCTGAGACACACTGCTACCTTCCCACAATCGTGGATCTCTAACAGAACCTTATGCCAGGACTGACTGAGCTATGGAACCTCTGTTATCTGTATTTAATAAGGGAAGCACATGTGACTTTATTATGCAGGGTGGTGGGGCAGCGAGTAATGCTGTATTCAGGAAAGGTTTGATTCCTAATGCAGGATCCAGATCCAAGAAAAACATTTTTGCAGAGGTTTTAAACAATGATAGTGCTGGCGACTGTATCATTTTCTAAATAGGACTAGCCGGACTGACAACTGCATCCCAAAATGTGGGACAACTCAGTACACACTCCTACACACACACAAAATGCAATGACATCTACACAACTGGTTACACATTTCCTGCTACTGATGCAAAATTCCCTGCTGCGACCTGATAAATTTAAAGAGGCTGCAATGGACGTCTAGTTTTTGATGCAATTTTGTGTGACGCACTGAATTTAAAGGGACTAATGAGCATTGATTCAGTGTCCAACAATAAATGAAACTAGCAAGAAAATAGCAAGGTTGTGTGCGTGACAGATGTACGCAACGATTGTTTAAAGTACTTTTTCACTGAATTTCAAACAGTGAGGGATCTATTAATAATCTTGATTTTCATTTCTGGTGTACATGTCAGGCCGTATCCAGAGAAAAAACGGCCGCACAGGGAATTACAGCCGGCGGCATAGGGCCGACGGGCGTAACTATAGTTACGGCTGCTGGCTATTACCAAAAGGGAGCTTTTCCCCTCTTTACGCATGCTGTATCTCCGCCGTCAAGGGCAGAGGAATTCCGCAGAGCTGATCGTAATCATTAGGGAAGGAATCTGGACACGTAAGTGTCCAGATTTCCACCTGCCAGCGGGGAGTGCACAGGGCGTACACTCCCCACTACGATGACGGCCATACAGACCTCGGGCGGCCGTAAGGCACCTGTAGGTCTGGATCAGACCTGTCATGTATAACAAACATAGGCCCAGATTCAGAGCTACGTTACGCTAGCCGGAGACGTAAAAATGCTATTTTGTATGTACTGCGCATGCACGCGACAGATGTAACAGCACGTAACTCTGTTACTCTCAAGTAACATGTTCTTTGTAGCGCCGAGGACAGGGGCTGTCTGTCCTCACTTTCTGGTCACTGGTGGCGAACGCTAACTCATCCGCCTGCTGCTTGCCACCTTTCATACCCTAAATTATATAGTCTATTCCAATTCCAATTAATAAATCTATGCTCCCTTTTAAAACTCAATTAAGGTCTCGGTGTCAGTTTTTTCATAGGAGGTGTGTGGTGTGCACAGTCCTAAGTCGTTTCTACTCATGAATAAAATTACTATTAAATAAAATAACATAAAATAATGATATTGGCCCAGATTCCGAGTTGCAGCTCTTTGCAAGTAGAAAATTACCACATTTTACTGCATATGTGCTCGAACCAGGCTTTCACTACAGATATTGACCCTCAGTATCAAAACTACCACAGACCCCTTAAATGGAAGTAGCTGTTAAACATTTTAAGGCGCTCTGTTACCGCAGAGAGAGTCTGAAGAGACATGATGGGCAATACTGGGGGCTGTAGACACATGATGGGGAATACTGGGAGATAGTGACACATGATGGGGAATACTGGGAGCTGGAGACACATGATGGGGAAAACTGGGGGGCTGGAGAGACGTGATGGGGAATACTGGGGAGAGTGGAGACATAATGGGGAATACTGGGGGGCTGGAGAGACATCACGGGGAATACTGGGGAGACAAGACACATGATGGGGAATACTGCGGAGCTGAAGACACATGATGGGAAATACTGGGAAGCTGGAGACACCTGATGGGGAATACTGGGAGTTGGAGAAAAATGATGAGGATGTTTGAGGGATGGAGGGATATGATGGGGAATACTGGGGAGACAAGACACATGATGGGGAATACTGGGAAACTGAAGACACATGATGGATAATACAGGAAGCTTGAGACACCTGATGTGGAATAATGGGAGCTGGAGAGAAATTATGAGGATATTTGATGGATGGAGGGATATGATGGGGAATACTGGGGGTTGGAGAGACATGATGGGGAATACTGGGAGTTGGAGAGACATGAATTGAAAATACTGGTTGCAGATACATGAATGATAACATATATAGTCTGTATTATAGTATAGTAGATACTAGGACCCTGTCTGTATTGTATAGTGGTGACTATTATTTACTTTCTTTCATTGTGGTCACAAGATTGTGTTTTATGATGCTTACTATAATCTGGTCACTGTTGTTAAATTGTTAAAAAGAAGGGCACAAATGTAAAATTTGCAGGGGGGCGCCGAACACCCTAGCACCGGGCCTGTATAGCACATGCACTAGTCGTGAGGTGTTTACATTTTACAGTAAGACCATGTTTCAGCCCTGTTGCCCAGTACAGATTTCCATGGGATGTTGCAGAAATATTAACGTAGAATGCAGGAATCATAGCTCCTTGTGTGTAAAAGGGGTGGTTTCCCCTTATATGTCTGGATACAACGGGGATCCCATCATCAGATCGTCACCACCTTGAAGCTTCAAGCGTATCAAGCTCTGGAATCGGTCCATTATTAATAAATATCTGATTTTTTTTTTTATCCAACACACTTCATCCGAGTTACATAGGCATACGCAGCATTTCCATACCGTGCTATACACAATGGCCCTTATATAGCTGTCAACTCTTAGCAGCTTGCTAGACTTATTTTATTTATTTTTCTTTTTAAAACAGAGTTTTGCCCCCCAGCCACACCCCAGATAAATTGTGTCAGAAATCTGCGATTCTTCAGTCGTTCTCATTTGTGAATACGGTTCTCTCTCAGGAAAACATTTTTTCATTACCATATTTCACTGTCTCTTATTTTAAAGGCTTTGTTAATACATATGGTTATTTTAGAACTGGAAAATAGTGAAAACCATGAAGAAGCTTCTACATAATTGTTTATTATTTTGCACTTTTAAATATGTAAAAAAAAAAAAACCCTCTAATCTGTAGAAGGATAAAGGATACCTGCAATCCAACATCTGAAATCCACTCTACACGTAGCCTCTGTGGGAGACATAAGGGCAGATATAATGTGTACTGTGATTATTCTGATTCCCTGCATCTCTCTGAAGATTCTATTGAATCTGACAGTTTAATTAAACCTAATCAACAGACTTATTCTCAAGATTTCCAACTCTGGCTATGGAGGGATGTCCAGCCCTTCAAAGTGTCAGAAAAAGCCAGTGAGACAAATAAGGGAAAATCAGTTCTTTCCACGTGGCCAGTTGTTCACCTTTGTGGAGGTAAGACTACTATGAGTGGAATTTTCCATTTTTATTTGTTATAGTAGAGTATTTTAACCACTAAAGGTGTGATCCAGATCACTGTGTGTTTTCTGTGCACACGGCCAGATTTACTAAGCTGCAGGAAAGGAAAAGTGGAGATGTTGCCCATAGCAACAAATCAGATGGTAACTGACATTTTCTAGTATGTAGGAAAGTGAGAGTTGGAGTCAGATTGGTTGCTATGGGAAACATCTCCACTTTTCCTTTCCCGCAGCATAATAAATTTGGCACCTGGATTCCGCAAGGAAGAAAGGGGGTGCACTCCACTGTCACTCCCCTCTCTCGGACACATAAAAGGGGGGACAGTTTTTTTTTATTGGATTTGTTCAAATTAGAATTTATGACTATGTCGTTTTTGGGCCAAATATGGTCACAGGCTTTAATCAGGGGCAACTGTACACCCTTGAAACAGGTGTTGGTTGCTGCTGAGAAAAGCCATTTTTCGAAAGGGCCATTTTATACCAGCCAACTGGTATGAACTGGCTTAGAAATCGATTGCTTCTGCCTCGCAGAGGAAAAGCAATCCATCCATGGAAAGCAGAAGATGCAGCGGTGAATGGGGAGTATTAATGTAACCCCAACCCTTGCCCTGATCCTTACCCTAACCGCCCCCTTCCATTACCGTAACACTAACCCTACCCATCCATTAACCCTAAGACTCCCTTCTCCGCAGCCTAAACCTATGACTCCCTTCCCCGCAGCCTAACCCTAAAACTCCCCAGAGGCTACTTCCTATAGACACCCCTATAATCCTCACCTGTCTGGTCTGGTGCATCGGATCTCCGGTTTCCGAATGACTGAATGGGTAAGTATGCCAATCGGCACTTATCCATTCATTAATAAAAATTTCGAATTAGTACTATTTTCAAAATAGAGACAGACGAAAAATAGATTTTATCTGTCTCTATTTTTGGAAGCAGCATTTTCGAGGCACTGACTGCATCCCCCTTTAAACCATGGGGGTTTCAAATATCTGACTATTGCGCCAACTTAAGCTTCTGACCCCCATTACTACCGCCATTCTGTGCCCATAGGAAAAGCAAGAGAGCTTGTTAATACAAGAACATCTTAAAAAGGGTGAGAGGGAAGTAAAGGCACTGGAAAATGAGGACTAATATCCAGTTCCCTATCCTTATAAACTATTCCTCCCCCCACCCCCACCCCTAAACCTACTTATTGGCTAACTTTTATGCCGAGCGGCATACTTACCCATTCACAAAAAAAAGTCGAAAGCGGTAAGTATTCAAAAATGGGACATCCGAAAAGCAACTTTCGGATGTCCCATTTTCGGCAATCAGAGCTTCGTTCCGGACAGTGTAACCGCCTCAACACGTCCCCTCATAACGCAAGACGCTGCATTTTGCTCTGATCTGAAGAGAAACGTCACGCCAGCTGGCGAACGCTCATTGCCGGATTGAGTCCATTGTGTTCCCCTCACATCCTTATTCTACCTTATTTTGACTTGCATCTCACATTGCAGTTTCTATCTGACATAACTCCTGTCAAGAAAAAGATATTTTCACAATTTAGATTAAAATCTCTAAAACCAAAAAATTTTTATAATGGAGGATATAAATAGAACCAAGTCTTAAAATGGGGTCGTCCACACTATGCAAATACGTGTTACCTCTTCTCTGAATATTCCAGGAGGCTCAGGAAAGAAATTCTTAGAAGCCATGACCTTTCAAGGTAGAAATCAAGAGCTCTTTTGTCTTTTGCTATAGGAATTCCATTGTTAATATGAATGCAGATAATCAGACCTTTTAGCATTGTTAGCTATTGTTTGGACCAATATTCAGATAAATTGGTATACACGAACGGTCAAGGCTTAATTCTAAAAGTATTATTCATTGCGCAACAGCATGCCACAGGCACTCCTGTAGTAACAATGACACACACCATGGATTAACGCATAACAGTCTCCAAAGTCTCTATTTAACCCATTATGTTGCGATGCTACAGATGTGATGCAGATATTGGGGTGTCACTACAGATCGTGATGAGTGTAATAAAACATAAGGGTGTACTTGCAATAAAAAATGAAATGTTACTTTGATCTGTGATCCTGTCCAGGGCCGCCATCAGGAGGAGATAACCAGGCCTGGAGATGATGGAGGCCCACCGATACTTTCCTAGTTTTGTAGCAGCAGGTATCCTACCGCCAAAACTTGCTGCTCAGAGTTGTTCAGTAGCGGGCCAAGGCATAGGGAACAATTTCCCCGCACAACGGCCCGCTGTTGAAGCAGGTCGGTGGCGTCAATGATGTCACACAGGGAGCAGGAGTGGCGACTGTGTCCCGTGCCCAGCATTTTCTGCAGGCGGCCCTGATCTATTCTTCTGATGACATCCCATGCAGAGTCTGTACTGACAGCGTCTGCCTGGGACTCTGTCCCATCCGCTGCTCTAAACCACGTTATTTCCATGACAAATAGAACCTTTGGTATCATCAGATTTTTGTGAGCGGTTCTGCATGGTCTTACAAATAGGAATGCAACCATTGCAAATTATGGAAAAATTGGAAATGTTCAGTTGGTCCTGTGCTGTTTGCAGGCTCTAGACACTATGGGCCAGAACAATGCCCGCCGTCGCTAGGACATTAGGAAGTTAGGGTAGCCTTCAGCCGGTGTAAGGAAGGGGCCATACGCCCGCACAGGGGGAGTGGCAGGGTAAGTAAACGCCGATACGCTGTGCTTTAGTAAGCACAGCGCATCGGCGTAGGTCTGGATCAGGCCCTATGGGCGAATCCGTGGGCACTCAGTGCTCATAAATCAGAACTGTGCGATCCATGGTCCATGGTCCTCTCACACGTAAGCATTTCCGTACCTTGGACCCTACCTTAACTTTTACACTCCTGCCCCATGTAAAATGTGTGTAATAAAGAATCATACATAAGAGGTTACTGTACGATTTAAATACCTCCCACACTCACCACGCATACACATTTTACGTAATCTTGGTCGTAATCCAGAAGCGTTCATGGTGCATTCCGATGCCTAACCATCATGTACATACATACGCACAACGCTTGCATGAAGTGCCTACACATTGGGCTGTTTTGTGTAATTCTGGATCTGGCTCTTTATTGCTTAGGGGGAGCTACTCCTGTAGTTATTAACGGTGCTAAATGAAGGGTATTAAGCCCATGTACAAGCCAAGTAGGAGAAATGCTTGAGTTGTAAACTGAGGTTCCACTTGCCTAGCTGGGGGTCTCGTACTAAAGCACAATATTTTGCTTTCTGTTGTGGTCACTGTTAGGGTTTGGGTCGGTGTTTGATAATGCAACTGCTCCTATGGTAAGAATTGTTTAATGGTTGTTCTCCATCCCCTCCTGTGCTGTTCTAGGGCCCTGGAGGAATAAGGTGCCACAGGCCCTTCCAATTCTCTTGAGGTGATTGAGATGTTTGTTAACAAACAATCATATTCTGTTGAATTGTCCTGGATTATCACCTTTCTGTAACACTGTACAACTGGATGGACAATTCCCGTGAAGGATCTATCAGTTCAAAGATCAGAAGAAATGCGCCTTTTACAATACCCATCCCCCACTTTTCTGTTAATATAATAAAGGTTTGCATATACTTTAACATTTTTTTTCACTAAAAGAAGTATTGGTGGAGTGCACCATAGATACAAGTAGCTCTTTTTATTCGAGGTCTGCATATTCTCTCATGGTAGTGTCTTTTGCATATATTGATATAACTCCCCTTCCCAGAATTCCCTGGTGCGAGCCATCCACATCTCACTCCCGTGATCAGGACTTCTCCCGTGCTGCACCTCTACACTGGAATGACCTTCCTTCTTCAGTCAGACTCCCCCACATTGCAGGTCTTTAAGTGCTCACTCAAAACGCACCTGTTCAGACTAGCCTACCCCTCCTCCACTTCTTCAGTGAGGATCCTCACTGCAACCTACATCTATCCCTTGATTTTCCTTCCTTCCCCCTCTCCTCCGCTCACACCAGCAGTCCACTTCCTTCCCCCTCCTTATGTCTTCTGTAAGTTCATCCCTCCTACTTTGTGTGTGTTAGCTCACATGAGCAGGGCCCCCCATACTAGTGTTGTTCCCTCCTCCCCCCACTTCCTCCTCACTTTATACCCTCTTGTCCCCTTTTGCTACCCTTTTACCCCATCCCCACCTGGTGTCTCCCTCACAACCTCTCACTGCGCTCTAGCTCCTTCTCCATGATTTGCCAAGCTTGACACTGCATTTTGCCTTGCTGTCTGTCCTTGCTTCACTTTATTTATTTATTTCACATATTTATATTGTATTTTATTATGTACTATACTGTCCATCCCTCCCCTGTATATCTGTACTGTATTTTGTACGGTGCTGCATACCCTCCAACATGACCTATTCCATTAGGTACAAAGTACTCTGCTTCACAGTTTCCAACTGTCAGTTACTATGGTAACCACCTATGTGGAAGAGACAAATATTTTTTGATATATCAGTTAATAACTAATTCAAACCAGGTGAGTGACAGCCGGAAGCTCAGGAGCGGTCTAAATTGTACCTAATGGAATGGGTCATGTTGGAGGGTCTGCTTGTGGCACCTTATAAATAAATGATAATAATAATAATAATAATAATAATAATAATCCAGTTCATGTATGTTAACCCACTCTACTTGCATAAAGGGTGAAAAACATTCAATGTGCAATCTTGTAAAACACTAGATATTTGCCCAAGGATTCTTAGAAGACAAATCAATGGTGGTATAGTACTAGGAGGCCCCACAGCATAGCTTTAGTTCAAGCTACATTATATTAACAATCAATTACTTAAAAAAAAATAAAAAGCTATCTGACGGTGTTGTGGCCATTCTTCTGCTGTCAAACTCCTTTTCAGTTAAGTGAATACAGAGTTGTGTAACTTGGTGCCCACTGGGAGTAGAGTGAAGTTTTATGTTTTATTAACCTTTAGAGATGTGGATTCAAATCTATCTCCTGTCAGTCAGTTTTAAAAGTTGCGCAGTTTATCTGTTGCCCGGAGGTTCTGTTTGGGGAGGTTGTGGTAAACTGAAAAAAAAAATCACATTTATATAGTTAAAGTCTCTTAATACTTCATTTACTGATATGCCTATGGGCAGAAAAAGGCAGGGAAGAAGAAAGTTTCTTGTCCTACACAGAAATCTATCAGTCATAGGTATGGGAAAAGGAGGAAAGCAAGCAAACAATGTTGCAGGGGTGAGCATTTGAGCATATAAATCTCTATGACTAAAATGCTGGAATTTAAGTCATCTAGAGTCATCAGTGATTAACTCTACTTAAGTACTCTAAAGTATCAGGAGCCGGCAGATTACTGATGAGTCTGTATGAGTGAAATGCTGCTGGAATTTCAGCCATAGAGACTTGTAGTTTCTGGCAGACCTTCCCCTTTTCCCCTCATCCCACTCCTCTTCAGCATTACAGTTACCATGGTAACAATCCATGTCAGCATTCCACGGAAGATCCATGGAGAATGGAGCAGAAGACTTCAAAAGGTGCGTGAACAGAGGGTTTTTTCTTGCCTCTCCCCCCCAACCTTAAAGTGTCCTGATACCCTTGCTATCAGTCAATCATACCGGAAGCATATGCAGAATACAGGTGTCCTGAATTTACAAGTCCCATCATGCTTTGCCAACCATTGTGTTTGGGCATGCTGGTTCTTGTAGTTCCACAGCACCTGGAATGCTTCAGCTTTCCTATTCCCAAACAATAGCATAGCTTCAAAATGCAGCCATGCTTGGAAGGTTTTTTAATGGTGTTGTGGTTGACCATCTATATGTGAAAAATAAATTATACCCCAATGGTTGCTTCCAGGTATAACCTGTGACTGTGTCACAATAACCAGTGCTAGTCACTACCAATGGGGGAGAGATAAATGATCTTCGTGCTATCTCTCTCCTGTATAACCAGACAATGGCAGATTATAGCCCTTAAGCAACATTTACAGATCAGGGGAACAGCGAGTGTTTTACATGAGAGGGTTAAAAATGCATTTGTTCCCAGAGGCAGACAAGCATTTCTTACACCCTGCTGGGTAATGTCAGTGTTTAAAAAATGATTTTTAAATGGGACTCTTTTCTTTACGAGTCAGCGGGCAGACACTGTATACCAGCTAGAGACAAATGGTCCTCTAGTGACTCATTTGGCCCTTTTGTAGTTGACCCTTGAACCCTATTGGCTATTTAGTATGACAATTGAACCCTATTTGTTATTTAAATTGGGAGCATGCATGAGTAAAGCTGGCCATACACTGGGTCGATTATCGATCCCAGATTGGGGTGTCCCGATAATCGGGATGATTTCCCGCCAGTGAGATGACCTGTTATCGGCACCATACACCTCTCCTGCTGGGACAATAATCCTAGCAGGAGAGGGAGGCACTTAAACAATAGGGAGCCATTCAGTAACCTGATTGGCTCCCTTAAATTATCGGGCACCAAAATTAATCACATCCACTAATTAATAATTGAGCCGATAATCACTCCAGTGTACGGCCAGCTTAACAATTTAGCTGGACAAATGGAGAAATCTTAACATTCACTGGAAATAATTCCATGCTATTGTTTTATACGGGTAAGATTCCAGCCAAGCAATGGAATATTTATACAATTTAAACCACTAATAGGCTGATCCAGAGGCAGAACTAGCGAGTTGTGGGCCCAGGTGCAAAAAAAATATGCTTTGGCCCTGCTGATATCCCAGGTAACCCGGTGGGGAGCTTCGGTGGTGCGGATGAAGGCTGTGGGCCCCTGTATCACTATGGGTCCCGGTGCTGCTGCAGCTGTTGTACCAATGGTAGTTCCGCCCCTGCTCTCCAAAGTTTGCCTTACCCCATCCATGGAGGTAGGAGACTTGACCTGTGTTATCCAGTGAGCAGGATAATCATTTAATAATACCCATCAATGTCAATGGACATTGAGCTGCAGGAGCATGTGATTCGTTCATGGTAGAGAGAGGAAAGACCTCTCGAGGGTCAGTAAGGTCTCTAGAATTTGTAGGTTGGGTCTTCTAGTATTCTCCTAGTGTTCCGGACAAGACAAGAGAATAGGCTGCTATGACTTGCAATGGCCTGGTGTAATGGTAGAAAAGTGTCCTTTATTTTTATTACAGGAATGAGCTGTTTCGTTTTAACCACTTAAGACTCTATAGTCACTTTTTTACTGCAGAAGAACAGAAATTTAGGACTCAATTTACTTAATGTAGATCACTTCACTTTCAGGCGATAAAGGTCGTTTTCATGTGAAAACTGTCTTTATAACCAATTTATTGATTAACATTTCCTAACCTTTGATCACTATCAATACCATCCCTGACCTCCAACCCATTTGTCTGAATGCGAGTCAGCAGATTTACAAAGAGTTGCAGTAGAGTTTGTCTCTCCCCTCCGACACTAGGAAGAACACCACCTGAAGATGAGCCAGGTCTCCGTATGCATGTTGGGTACACACAGAGGTTTGAAATTCAACACAGAAGAGAATAGTGAACTCCCCTCTCTCATATGGAGTTCTGGACACTTACTTTCAGAATCGTACCTTAAGTTCATCACACAGATCTGCGTCAGTACAAACTCAGATACATGTGGAACTGACCGCTCACCCTCTTCTTTTTGCCAATGCCCGCTCCCTCGCAGGAATTAGGAATGTGGTCTTGTTGAAATGCCCCTTCAGACGGATCTCCTAGTGTATGGAAATGAGTTACATACGCTAGGAGGTCCATAGTCTGCCGTAAGTTCCCTAACATTACTCATTCCAATGTTCTTATAGGAATTCTAGTGGCGCCCCCCATATACCTCCCTTTTGTCCTCTTAGCTACAGGCTTTTTTAATTAAATGTTTTTACTAAGTAAAAAAAACCCCAAATATGAAATCATTTCACATGCCTACATTCACAAGCACACACCCAATTTATATATATAATATGTATTTTGTCTGCTGAATCACCAGTGGTATGCCTTGTTCATATGAACAGGGAGCACCATTAATGAATACAGTGGGCAAATTTTTTTTTAAAAGTAGACCAACTTTTCTCAGAAGGTTTAAATGAAATTTCATCAGGAACACACTGTCTTGTGCAATATTTTCCCTCTCAGATCTCAGAAATATTCTAAGTCCAAAAAGAAAGTCACTGTGCAAGATCGCCAAGACGTCAAAAACCGTCAAAAATCTCCAGAGATTGTGCCTGGCATTTCATAATGTGACCTTGCTGGAATGGTGAATATTAGTAAATTGAAGTCATACTGGCCAGGCTCATCATGAGATGTAGCAATGCCGTCTAGCATAATTAATGCTCGGGTTGATCCTCTTATTAAATGGAGCCCAAAGTCTAGAGATCCTGATCTAAATGCCGATGGAAGACTATGCCCCTTAAAGTATCACATACACATGGGGCTGAATTCACATAAATATTGATTTGGCTGACAAAATGACTGCTTATTACTATGATACATACATTCCTTTCTATGGTTAATATGGGTTGGATCCAGACTTTCAATTTTTCCCCAACTTTTTTGTTCATTTCCCGAACAGCTTTCAACACGTCAAGAACTACTAGCAAGTCATCCCAAGACAGATGACTGCAAAACGGTGAGTCGATACTTCACTATATCTTTTTGCGGGTATCAATAATTGTTAATCCCGCCCACTTTGTGTTGGTCCCACCTACAGTTGATTTGGTCCCGCCCCCAAGGCCACTTTAAGATTTTTTTTCCAGAGCCACTTTAATTTCCCAATCCGCCCCTGGGAAAGACCTCTCGAGTGTCAGTAAGGTCTCTAGAATTTGCAGGTTGGATCTCCTAGTATTCTCTTGCATATGACTAATATGACTTGCAATGGTCTGGTGTAATGGTAGAAAGGTGTCCTTTATTTTTATTACAGGAATGAGCTGATTCGTTTTAACCACTCAAGACTCTATAGTCACTTTTTTACTGCAGAAGAGCAGAAATTTAGGACTCAATTTACTTAATGTAGATCACTTCACTTTCAGGCGATAAAGGTTCGTGAAAACTGTCTTTATAACCAAATTATTGATTAACATTTCCTAACCTTTGATCACTATCAATATTGATTAACATTTCCTAACCTTTGATCACTATCAATACCATCCCTGACCTCCAACCCATTTGTCTGAATGCGAGTCAGCAGATTTACAAAGAGTTGCAGTAGAGTTTGTCTCTCCCCTCCGACACTAGGAAGAACACCACCCGAAGATGATGGCTCTAAGCCAGGTCTCCGTATGGATGTTGGGTACACACAGAGGTTTGAAATTCCACACAGAAGAGAATAGGGAACTCCCCTGTCACTCACCTCTCTCGTATGGAGTTCTGGACACTTACTTTCAGAACCCTACCTTCAGTTCATCACACAGATCTGCGTCAGTACAAACTCAGATACATGTGGAACTGACCGCTCACCCTCTTCTTTTTGCCAATGCCCGCTCCCTCGCAGGAATTAGGAATGTGGTCTTGTTGAAATGCCCCTTCAGACGGATCTCCTAGTGTATGGAAATGAGTTACATACGCTAGGAGGTCCATAGTCTGCCGTAAGTTCCCTAACATTACTCATTCCAATGTTCTTATAGGAATTCTAGTGGCGCCCCCCCATATACCTCCCTTTATTTCCTCTTAGCTACAGGCTTTTTTAATTAAATGTTTTTACTAAGTAAAAAAAACCCCAAATATGAAATCATTTCACATGCCTACATTCACAAGCACACACCCAATTTATATATATAATATGTATTTTGTCTGCTGAATCACCAGTGGTATGCCTTGTTCATATGAACAGGGAGCACCATTAATGAATACAGTGGGCACATTTTTTTTTTAAAAGTAGACCAACTTGTCTCAGGTTTAAATGAAATTTCATCAGGAACACACTGTCTTGTGCAATATTTTCCCTCTCAGATCTCAGAAATATTCTAAGTCCAAAAAGAAAGTCACTGTGCAAGATCGCCAAGACGTCAAAAACCATCAAAAATCTCCAGAGATTGTGCCTGGCATTTCATCATGTGACCTTGCTGGAATGGTGAATATTAGTAAATTGAAGTCATGCTGGCCAGGCTCATCATGAGATGTAGCAATGCCGGCTAGCCTAATTAATGCTCGGGATATTAAATGGAGCCCAAAGTCTAGAGATCCTGGTCTAAATGCCGATGGAAGACTATGCCCCTTGGGGCTGAATTCACATAAATATTGATTTGGCTGACAAAATGACTGCTTATTACTATGATACATACATTCCTTTCTATGGTTAATATGGGTTGGATCCAGACTTTCAATTTTTCCCCAACTTTTTTGTTCTAATCTAAAGTCCTGAAGGAGGCTGGAATGATTTTGCAAGTGGGCATTACTTCTTGACCGGAAACACACTACATGTATTTCCCATGATAATCTTTCCAATCACATGATAAGCTATATGGTGTATATGCAGCAATGACTATGCCTGACCGCTGCAAGGTACGCTTCATTATATCTTATATTTTTTTATGAAAGGGTAAGTATGCAGACTGGCACATTTACTCATTCATTCATTCATTCATTCATTCAGAAACACCATCAGAGACCTGTCTCACCCGCCGCTGACCCACTGCACCTACCGGACAGGTGAGTAGGACTCTATGGGGAATTTTAAGGCTAGGTTGCAGGGAGAGGAGGGTAAGGGTAATTGAAGGGTAGTCTTAGGGTTAGGCCACGGGGAAGGGAGTTTTATGGTTAGGCTGCTGGGAAGGAAGTCTTAGAGTTAGGCTGCAGGGAAGGGTGTCTTAGGGTTAGGCTGCAGGGAAGGGAGTCTTAGGGTCAGGCTGCAGGGAAGGGAGTCTTAGGGTCAGGGTGCAGGGAAGGAAGGGTTAGAGTAATGTAAGGGGAGGGTTAGGGTAAGGGTTGGGGTTAAATTCATAATCACCATTCGCCACAGATTTTTCTTTTCTCCGTCGTTCGATTGCAAAAGCAATCAATTGCAAACTGGCTGGGAGAAAATGGCCCTTTCGAAAAAGGGAGCCACGACCTGCTACTGGTTCACCAAGACCAAGACCATCCCTACCATCAGGAGCTCTGCTGAACACTGTCCAGTAGTTGGACCGCGCGCCCCAGGGTGTTAGTTTCGTAAAAGCCTTTAATTTGTACTACATATTGCACACAAACAAAATGTAACATATTGAATCAAGTTAAGGGTATTATGTAATGTAATAAATGTAATGTAATTATTAGAAAAGTTTAATTATTTATTCTATGTTTAGGATAGGGTGGATACTTAGTAAAAGATAAACATGTTAAGCTTTCCTAGACTTCATGATTACATACCCTAACACACATACAATATAAACAGAAATACCATTTAATGCAGGCACTTAGAAAATACATCTTCTTTTAAGCTCCAGGAACTTTAAACCTGAGACTCTACTCCTGCCTGGTAAATAAAAAGTTAAGATTTCCTCCATCGTTTACAAAAATGTTAATAGACAGAGAAGGTTTTCTGGCGCAGTTCAGCCGAACGGCACTTCCGCATGATTTAACCACAGCAAATGTCAGCTTTAAATAAATGATAAATACCATTAAAGCAAATATGGGAGAGCACCGCATCTCATCAACATTATTCTGCCCTACATAGCCTGTCCTCACTCCTCCTCCATCCTCGCCTCTCCATTACTCTTACACATTAATGACTGGCTCTCTCTAACATAGAGTGGGCAGGGGGTTTACATTTAAAGGTCAGAACTGCAGTAAAGGTTCTGTGTCCAGAGAAAACAATGCAGGGAGATTAAAGAGAGTTAAATAGGAAAGATTAACCCCTTTCGCCATTTATGAGGAACAGAAGGCTTAGTGAGCTCTGTGGGGATGTTGAGCTATGCTTTGATTCTCTCTAGTAACAAAAAAAGGGGAAGAATAGAACAGTGTATATATATAAATAAATAAATA
>WWET01000677.1:542443-560117 GCA_011038615.1 Limnodynastes dumerilii | reverse complement strand
ACTACGTCCGTCTTCCATAGATGGACGTAGTTCAATAAACAGTAGCTACTGCGCATGCGTAGTAGCTATTGTTCGTAATCTGCGTATCGTTTCGATACATAGATTGCTTATATGCGGTCTTTTAGACAACAAAAACCAACAGTATTTTCATTTTTTAACAAACCTTGGGCTGGATCCAAATTTGCGTCCAACACCCGGCTTTCGCAGTCTGGTTGGGGGCTTTCTGGCTCTGCTCATGCACATGCGCAAAGTTTCGGAACTGAGTTCCATGGAGCTCACTTTAGATCCGCATGCCTAATCCCTGCAAAGGAGGCGGGGACAGTTATGCAAATGAAGGTGAGTGTGGGCAGCGGTAGGCGCTTATGCACTCTTCTGCCTTTGGACTGATGCAGATCCTTGCGATGAACCCAAGGGGCCAGATTTACTAAGCTGCGGAAAGTGGAGATGTTGCCCATAGCAACCATGAGATTCTAGATCTCACATTCCTATTACATACCAGAAAATGTCAGCTAGAATCTGATTTGGCGACATCTCCACTTTTCCTTTTCCATAGCTTAGTAAATCTTGTCCAAGGTTGGGCTATGGTTGCGGATTTAGCCAACAGTCTCCATGAGATAGGGGAGTGACATGGGGGTTCAAAGTGGAATATGCACAGAGGTCTGGATCAGGTCCATTATTGTTAACAGTTTGGGCCAGATTTACTAAGCTGCGGGTTTGGAAAAGTGGAATGTGATTGGTTGCTATGGGCAACATCTCCATTTTTTCAAACCAACAGCTTAGTAAATCTGGCCCTTTGTTCTGAAGCAATGCTGACCGGGCACCCCTGGAAATGTGAATGGCAAAAGGGCAATGTCACCTGTCCAAAGCCCTTCCCCCCACACACACACACACCACAAATATTTTGCTAAGTGTTATAGGGATAAGGTCCTTTTGAATATATTTCCTCCAGATAAATATTATAGCACAGATAAAAACAAAACAAGTCTTAACAAGGATTGAAAAACATACTAATATCACATGAATAGACTGACAAACCATCTGGGGAAATACTTGTTTCATCTTTGAATTAAGTTTTCATAACCCTGATTAGCTGGTCCAGAAAACTGCTGTTTGGAAACATCTTTTGTGTTTTGTGAAAACTGGCAAAGTGTTTTTGGCAAATGTGATCCTAATTGTCGGAACAAGTTTAGCCAATACTTTTGTCTCATCTATATTTTCACTTAAACATAACACAGTTCAAAAGCCAAGTGCATTTCATAGCAGAAGCAATACAAATTGGAGCTGGCTGTGCATGTCCTTGGCACCTGCTAGGTCATCTCGGCCAAACGGCTTTTGTTAATTTATTGCTTTGATGCATAATATATATATCAATGGTCGAAGGGGAAATTTAAAAGTGGCGGTATGGATATTTAGAAGTGGTGGTATGGACATTTAGAAGTGGCAGTATGAATACTTAGAAGTGGTAGTATGGACATTTAGAAGTGACGGTATCGACATTTAGAAGTGGCGGTATGAACATTTAGAAGTGGCGGTATAGACATTTAGAAGTGGCGGTATGGATATTTAGAAGTGGTGGTATGGACATTTAGTAGTGGCGGTATGGATATTAAAAAGTGGTGGTATTGACATTTAGAAGTGGCGGTATGGATATTTAGAAGTGGTGGTATGGACATTTAGAAGTGGCGGTCTAGACATTTACAAGTGGCGGTATGGACATTTAGAAGTGGTGGTATGGATATTTAGAAGTGGTGGTATGGATATTTAGAAGTGGTGGTATGGACATTTAGAAAGAAGTTGCGGTATGGACATTAGGAAGAAGTGTCGGTATGGACATTTAGAAGTGGTGGTATGGATATTTAGAAGTAGCAGTACGAACATTTAGAAGTGGCGATATGGACATTTAGAAGTGGCGGTATGGATATTTAGAAGTGGCGGTATGGATATTTAGAAGTGGCGGTATGGATATTTAGAAGTGGCGGTATGGAAACACAGAAATAATATAAGTAAATGGAGATTAACAGCTTTTTAATGCAATCAGTGGGGAAGTGGCGGTATGGTATACCAATGAATACACAGTGGGGGATCTACATTTTTGGGGCCCTTACGCTTAAACTGATATGGGAGCCCCTTCACAACCAGCAACAATAGCCAACAAGGTCCAAAAGCCTAAATGGTGGAGAACATGGTAGTGGGATGGAGTTCTTGAAAATGGGCCATATAGTGAGCCACTTCTCACCGGCAATGAGGTCTGGGTAACCGCTGTTATCTTCAATGCACACAGTGACACTGACAGCAACTCTCTATTTTGTGCCCTGGCCGGATCATAAGAGCCATCCTCTGGTCGGAGCTGTAGATAGAGTGTCTGCCGGCCAGCACTGATCAGGGGGGTTTCTGGGTACTCAGAAATCCCCCCTGTGTAGAGTATATTCTAAGATCAATATTAAGTACTTCAACCCATTGGCTTATAGTTCTATCACTAACATTACCTTATTTTAATAACACACACTAAAAAACTGCATTCATTTTGATAAAAAATGCACATTAAAAAAAATGGTTTAAAAAAAAAAATTAGCTTTAGGGCCCCTCCGGGATTTGGGGCCACAATAATTAAGCTTCAATATTTTGATATTAGATGCATTGATATTCCAATGTGTTCACCCTCTCGCTTCAAGCTCTCATACATATGATACACAAACCCTGAGTGGAGTATCTTCCCTAATCATGCAATGCAATACTACTTCTGTCCAACGTGTGGCAGTGTTTTATGTAGTGTTTCCTTATACTTCCTTTTCCTTTCCATATTACTGTACTTATGGCTCAGTCAGCCATTATCAAAATGTTTAAAGCGGGTAAAGTTGGGAAAAACTTTTGGTGCATTCTATCAAAATGAAAGTGTTACATCATATTCTATCCTAAAATATTTATTTGGAATGAAAAATGTCCCATTTTAGTCTTTAAAAAATGTATTTTTGTGTCTTTTTTTATAGGCTTTCTGTATTTTCTTCAGGCAAGAACACTTCGACATCCATCTTTTACTTTACTAAAAAAATAAGTGTGTCAAGAAAACTAGTGATGTACCATTAGAAAGGTAAGAATTCCATCCTTCCTTGTAAATCATGACTTTTCCTTTTGAATTTAGCTAGAACAAGAAACATTGATAGGCTTTGAGAACTGTCCCTTTTTCCTGATTAAAAGGTATGTACAATGTCATTCCAGGGTCAGGAGGCAGCCTCCCTCCCAAGTGTTCCGCTTTCACAGTCCCAATCCCAGTCCATGTCCTGAAAAGAAATGGGTGGTGGTGTATGGGCCGATTGGGGTCGTTACTTAGTTTGTCATTCTTTGCCATCTGGAAACAGCCTTTATGGCAAAAATCACAGCAAAGAAGCTTTACCCTGTTCATTCACTGAAGTTTGTAGAATGCAGGAGAGTTTTTATTTTAAAGCATCTGTATGTTTGTACTAAGTGACAGTGATGACAAACTATCAGTTTAAAAAGAAATGGAAAGCAATACATACATAAATATATTATTATTATTATCGTTTATTTATAAGGAGCCACAAGGTGTCCGCAGCGCTATACAAAATAAATCAAAATACAGTACAGACATGCAGGGCAGAGATGGACAGCATAGTACATAATAAAATACGATCTAAATATAAAATATTACAAAAATACAATAAATGAAGCAAGCACAGAATGCAAGGCAAAATGCGAGGTGTCAAACTTGGCAGATCAGAGAGGTTGATAGGGAGCCACCAGGTGGGGATGGGGTAAAAGGGTAATAGAGGGGGATAAGAGGGTACGTAGTGAGGGGGGAGTGGTGGTAGAGGGAACGACACTAGGATGGAGGGCCCTGCTCACATGAGCTAACACACTAAGTGGGAGGAAGGAACTTACAGAAGACATAAGGAGGGGGAAGGAAGTGGACTGCTGGTGTGAGCGGAGGAGAGGGGGAAGGAAGGAAAAGAAAGAAAAGAAGGGATATATGTAGGATGCAGTGAGGATGTTAAGTGGAAGTGGAATATAAATCCACAACAAATAAATAAATATGCACTAAGTTCACCATAGTAAAATATGTACAAGGCAAGAACACATTGTCAAGGATAGAACACAATAAATATTATGTAACTTATAAACAATGGAGCATAAAATATATTCCATCAATCCATCTATAAAGACATGAAATTCATCATTTTGACTTGTAAGTTTTTTTATGTGACCAATAAAATGAAACAAAAGGAGCCTTGGACCTTGGAGAACTACACCATGGACTGGATGCTACAATAGTGCTGCGCTTGGTTCTCTGAATGCAGCACGGAGCGGAGATCCGATAGCATCTTGGGTAATTACTACCACAAGCTAACAACACCAGGACAGACCTTTACATTTCAGATGCGCAGACACTTAAAATGCCGGTAGACTGGAAGTTTGGTTGGCAGTCTGTTAGCATTCCAGTACTGTCATAGTAATACTAAGCACCTCCCACTTGTCAGCACAACCCCACCCCTTGTCAGAAGCTGTTGGTGGTGTCATCTGTTGGAAGACTGGATGGCACAAATTGTGTTCCGATCACATTTCCTTGGTGTGTGCGCCCTCACAGATTGCTAAATCATAGAAAAGCTAACAGTTATCTGAAGTCTGTATCCAGTCTCATACTGGGCCCAAAACAATTAGCCTCGCACCCGCGTTATATGCGGTACGAAGCTAATGATGCAAATATTTTTCCGAAGATTTTTATGCGCATCCCATAGAGGTGCACATATAAATTGCAGAATTTAAGGTACCATAAATGATGGGAAAAAGGGCACCCTGAGCCTTTTCCCTTCATCGCACCTAATTGAATCGGGCCCATAATGTTTTCCATTTTAATTGTGATAATTGATGTTAAAATATTCCTTCCCAACTATAAACCTGAAAGGTCCAGAAAGCAAGGAATCTGGTAATGTCAACGGCAACGAAATGCGTAGGGTTGTGAGTAATGTGATGTTCCAATCCTTTAACATGTATAGAAAGCCCATCTCAATGAGCTGATACATTACAAGGCCAATGCCATGAGAAGACATTTCAGAACTTAGGACAACAGTCCAAGAGAACATAAGGCAAAACCTTATAACCAACCATATTTATAATTCGATGGATCAAGGGGGACATGATATCTAGAATACATGCCTAATATTATACATGTACAAAATGCTGCACTGGCAATGCCATTGGAAGCCATGTTTATGCATAACATGTCCTAAAATGGCTGTAATAAAGCCCATTATGAGATAGTGGAGATTCTTATGAACATTCTCCAAAAGCAACCATACTTGCAACCAAGGAAGGGATGACACCATTTTGAAGATCATTTTTATTTTGACACAGGTAACATAAGCCAGATTTCTATAGAGAAATTGGAAACATCAGGTAACAATAAAAAAAAAAAAAAATAATAATAATAATAATACAGAACTAGTGACAGAAATGGCCGCAGTTTGTTTTGATGTTTTAGAAATTATTATTTATGTCAGTGGCTTGTGTTTTGCTGACATCTGGTGGAAAGTTGCAGAATGACATCCATGTCTAAGCTGTGGTAGCAATGAATAAATACTAGGCATGCTGTAATGAATCCAATAAACCGGACAAGAGGGGACTTTAAAAATAATTATTGGATTAAATAGCCTTTAAAAAATACACAGTCCATGAAATGTACATGTTGGAGTTACAACTCCCAGGAGAGTTTCAGCATATTACAGCACATTATATATTAAACAATCTTTATAAACACAACAGGGCAAAAACAGACAAGCAACTGTACCCTTCCCACAAGCAGACAATCTATAGGACAATAGTAGAGGTATAGCCAGCTTTTAGCATAAATTTAAATGAAGATGAAAAAATAGGTGAATTGGTTAGTAAAGTTATTATGGAGGTTTAAGGAGCCATATTGAACACTATTATAGTGGTATATGTAGATCCAAATGCCCTCACAGTAGGGCTTAATTATAATGAAATACATTAAGTCTTTGATGGGACATATGAAGCGCAATGAACAATAAGTTTCTATATTTCCCCATAGTAGTGCTTAATATGCCCCTCCTCCCATAGTCACCTAATATAGTAACATTGTAAAATGCATTAAGCTCTTCTATGGAGGCATATGGCATAGTGTAAATAATAGAGCTCCATATGCCCCATAATAGGACATAACCCCACAAACATACACACACACACACACACACACACTTTCCCATAATGTCTAAAAGGACATTTGAGGCATATTAAGCCCTACTATGGGGGCCAATGTACTCCTTTTGTTGGCAAGGAACCATAATGGGGCTTAATATTGTACCCCATACCCTATGTATCTCTACAACACCATTTCACTTACCTTGGTTGTCTTCCTTCTTTTTCTCCTTAAGTGACCATTTAAGTTAATCCCTTCTTTTACAGACTCTAATGTATTTCAGTCCATGACATCCAGAACGGAACACATTTGTATCTATTCAAACCCTGAAAATGATAATAATAATAATAATTTTTATTATTATTATTATTATTATTATTATTATTATTATGTCTGGTTCTGCATAGGGTTGTGTTAGTCTTGAATAGTAAACCATTCTATATCAAGTTCTACATCTTCAACTAGCCTTTTTATTTGCTTCCTCTCTATTCCCGAAGCCAATACCTTCTACCAGGTGTAATCGTCAAACCTTCTGTCAGGTTAAAAATACAAACTGTCAAAGACATTCAAACTACTCATTGTGACTTTATCTTGCATTGAAATATCCTGATACATCCCCAGATTCATATGAACTGTTATTATATTATAACTCTTATCAATGATGCTGACTTTTTTTTCAGTGGTTAACAATTTGTTCTTCAAATGTCCTGCAATCTACTTAAATGTTTGCAGGTTTCTGGAACTAAGAGGCATGAAATATTTATCCTGTGCACAGATTGACAGTAATGTTGAAATCTGGACCCAGATCAAAGCAATCATTGAGTCCAGGCTACATCTAACATTAAGATTGGGGGATTTAAATACCTAAATTGGCTGCAGAGTCCCATTTAATAGTGAATAAAACTCATAGAGACTTGAGCCTATTTCATTCTTTTATTCTGCTGGTTAATGTTATTCCTTTCATCTGGGGCAGATGCCACTTCATCTGGCACCAGAGACCTTGCTTGTTTACCGTAAACATATCAGGTCTTTCAATAGTAATTTGCGTTAGCCTACCAGATTAATGATATGACCACGTGCAGTGCCAACCCCAATCTATTTCACATTTTAATTTCTGCTAATGGGTGAATGTACATGTCTGCCCTTTCTGTGTGTGTCATGGTATCTTCTACATGAGGTGCCATCCTACACGCCTGCCTGCCAACCTCTCAGAGAGGCCTCAACTGGAAGTTTAATTAAAACGCTACATATACAGATGTTGCTGTTAACATGCAGCCCATTTGTCTATTAAATTAAAATGAAGTCATAAGAGCTTCTCAATCATTGTAATTTATGTTTGTGAACATGTGCTCCTATAAATTTTTATATTAAACACAGATTTATTTTCTAATTGTGTTCTCTGCTTTTCAGCCTCTTGTTTATACAATGCAGCAGCATTTTTCATACTGGCTTTATTGATTTGTAATATGCACAGTGTTGCTCTGTGGATAGAACTGCATCTCAATACAATAAAAATAGACAGCACTAAAAAACAGAGAGGTATATAGTAAAAACTTATATAGAAGGCAGTATGTTATATTTGGGGTCTGAGTTTATATATGGTGTGGTTCGCCGGTCTTCTGATCTGAATGCTGACAGTTAACATGCCAGAACCATACCCTCTAACATTTTTTATTGGAAAATCGGTACACCTGGGGGGGCGTGTCCATGAAGTGTGGCTTGTCCAGTGAAGGGGCGGGATTTAATCTGTTTTTATTTTATACCTTATCATATGAGCTTGGAACTCACAGGAGAGGGTCTTGTCACTTTAGCAGAGCTGAAGGAGTCTGTCCCTGCAGCTCTGCTATAGTGATCAGATGCTTCAGGACTGGAAGATGAGTATAGGGGAAAGGGAACTGTTGGGCCAGAATCTGGTACAAGAGCCCTTTTAGCCAGTACATACCATTAAAAAAAGGTACTGTACCTGCTAAATAGGTACACTTGGAGGGTATGCAGAACCATTATGCAGTGTTCACTGATTGGCATTTCAGAAGTGAGAAGTCCATCTGATTTCCTCAATCTACTTGCGGAAGTCGGGCGAATTTCTGGAGCGTTCATATGAACGGCTGCAGGGGCGTTTTAAGAAGTGAGGGGGCCCGTGTGCAGGATTTGCACATGGGCCCCCCCACCCCCTTACCCCTTACCTGAGAACGCACTGTTCAGATTCGTGGGGTGAAAAGGGGGCTGGGCTTAACGGCGCTGTAAGCCCTGCCCCCTTTTCGCACCGCTAATCGGGACAGTCCCACCGCAAGGGAAGGGCGACTAATTCGGCATCTATTTCTTCCCTCTGGAAGATATTAGAGGGAAAAAATAGATGATGAATGGCCTCCCTTCCCCTGCCAACCCTGGGTGCAGGATGCATGCCACGGGGCCCCCTGTTCTGAGGGGCCCGTGTGCACTTTACACCCTGCACCCATTATAGATATACGCCTATGAACGGCTGGTGTTCCACACCGGGACTCCTAGGTTTTCCGTTGAGTCGGCAGGTTTATTTGCGCCTAATCCCCACCAGAGAGGTAAGTGGCCGGCGGAAGGAAGATTCCGCATTCGGACAGATGCGGTGTGGAGATGTTAAGGCAGGGTCTGGACACGTAAGTGCTGAGAACTCTACACGTGAGGGGGAGCAACAGGGCAGTTCTGACCTCGATGCATATGGAAAATGCACGGAGGTCAGGATTACTGTGACACCTGCGTAATAAAACAATCTTAAATAATCTTGGACTGTCGTGCTTTCCGTATGTGCGGGGTCTGTTATTACGCACGGAAGAGGGGAGTGAACTCCCCTGTCACTCCCCTCTGTCACTTACATGTCCATACCCGCTGCCTTAAGTTTACTGCACGGATCTGCATCCGTACTATCACAGATCTGTGAGGATAATCCTACTTAGCATGGCAAAGCCAGCCTCATCAGAGTTCCATGGAGATCCACTGCATAACATTTGGCGCACAGATAGCAAGCAAGGGGATTTACACAAACTATTTGCCCCCTTGTGGACTTAACTATGATTCAGGTCCCCTGGCTCTAACTCTAACCCTAAACTTAATCCTAACCCTATATATTGAGAATAAGGCCCTGATTCAGAGATTGAAAATAAGAACTTAAAGTTACACCTGGGCTAAACCATGTTGATTTCAGGGGAGTCAAATTTCATTTGTTGCAACGGTATTATAGTTAAAAGGTGATGTTTCCCAGCTCAAGTCTAATTAGCAGTTTAAAAGTGAAGCTGATCAGGTATCTGCGTGTAATAAGTAAAAGCAAAGCATTCTCCCTGCATGCATAGAATAAAATTAACTTGACTCCCCCTGAAATCAACATGGTTTTGCCCAGGTGTAACTTTAAGTTCTTATTTTTAGCCTCTGAATCAGGCCCTAAATGTTGGGTTGTCAAATTTAAAACTTTTAGCAGTGCACCCGTGACAAAATACATTATTTCTCAAAAAATTTGCACAAAATAGACCCCTTTGCAAGATAACTTCCAATAACACTGTACACCTAAAAATTGGAACCTAAACATCGGGGGCCGTATTCAGAGATCAGTACGCAATTTTACACACGCACGCAGAAAGGAAACACCCAGCAACACCTGTCCCTGGAACTCTGATATTTCCCATGATCTTCACCTGGAGAATGTTATTTTCAAGGGCAACACAAAAAGATAAAAAGAAAAATAAATACAAATGCCCTTGACTGGATGTATTGCTGAACAGGACACAATGACAGTATTATTAAACCACTAAAATGGCAGGAAGGCTACGTATACAAGTACATAAAGAGAGACAGAAATAAGATATTGCTAATTATTTCAATAGCCTTGAGTAATAAATAGTTGGGCGAGTTATTATTCTTCTGCATTCAGATTTTTTAAATTGTGATTTCTCCCTGAAAATTGCCGCTGATAACTCAGAAACAGACTGGCCCATATTCAGAGTACCGGACATATAACATATACGTCCAGTGATTAGTGATTTTTACTACTGCGCATGCGCAGTAATTTTTTTTTACGTAATCTACATATCTTTTTCTTACGTAGATTGCGTAAATGCGGTCTGAAGACCAATCGGTCTGAAGACCAATCGGCATACTTACCCATTCATTTTCGGCAATGTTTTCGGAAGCGCAGCTGCTACCGCAGGACCCGACGCTTCACCGGACTACAGGAATCATGAGTAACCTCTCCAGGGTTACTCTGTGGGGAAGGAAGGGTTAGTGTTAGGGTCAGGCTGCGGGGAATGGTGGGTTAGGGTCAGGGTGCGGGGAAGGGAGGGTTAGGGTCAGGGCCATGGAAGGGGAGGGTTAGGGTTAGAATCAGGCAGCGGGCAAGGAGGGTTAGAGTCAGGCTGCGGCTAAAAGAGTGTTAGGGTCAGTTTGCCGGGAAGGGAGGGTTAGGGTCAAGCTGCAGGGAAGGGAGGGTTAGGGTCAAGCTGCAGGGAAGGGAGGGTTAGGGTCAAGCTGCCGGGAAGGAAGGGTTAGGGTCAGGCTGCGAGGAAGGAGGATTAGGGTAATAGAAGGGGGGGTTAGGGTCAGAATTAGGGGAAGGGTTGTGGGTTAGTTTTAACACTTACCTTTCGGAGTGCCGTGTTCGGTGCTCTGGGGATCGATTGCTATGCCTCATTAAAACTGGCTGGGTGAAAATGGATCTATCACAATAGGGCCATTCTTACGGGTTACCCACACCTCTGCTATCCAAACCTCAGCTGATGCTGCAAAGCAAGCTCTGAACAAGCTCTGAACACGGCATGATCGGATCTTTGGATCCTTTTCATTGTTACAGTGTGTGGTCACCATTAAGTAATTTTCAGACTAAACTTTCTGATTTATGTATGTGAGCGTTTTTAGACTGTTTATAGGCCCTTCCCAAGCACTGCACAATAATGGCTCAGATCATATCATCCATTTCTCATACACTGTTTGTCCAGCGTTACACCACACACACAATTCTTAGAATTCACATCAACACTTCAATAAAACTATTACATAAATAAAGAAGTGACATTTTTAGTAAGAACCCTTTTACTCTGAGCAAAAGCTCTAAACTTACATTAGCATTGTAAATCCATTGTCAGTGATCCTTCACTGTTCAGTTGATAGACTGATTGTGCGTTAGTTTTTACTTTTTTTTGTATTTGTGAGACAAAAACAGTGGGAAACGATGTTATTAAAGAAGAAACACCAATCTTGGGGATATTGAGGCTCAGAGAAATTCTGATGGACAGGACATATATGAAGATACTATGCTGGTCTTTGACAACTTCGATGTAAGTGTAATTTGTAAGTGTGAAAAGATGAAGATACCTCTCAACCATGATAACCATGATAATCCCGAAAACAGGACAAAATAAGCTCCACCTCCCTTCTGTTCAAACTCCTCCCAGTTCCGCATTCAAACTACCATGATTGGTCAAACCTAAGCCCATTTTTGTGTTAACCCCGCCCTTGCCCTTTTATGGTCACACACAAAATAAGCAATCTGAAGGTCACTATTGCTTGTTTCTTCTACCATTACAAGCATCTCAGGACAATAAAACTGGAAAGAACAAGATTAGAAAAGAAGGATTGAACTAGACAACACAGGAGCTTTATTGTAACATTTCTCAGCTATATTTCTTAGTAAGGACCAGAGCCAGGGCTCCAATTTAACTAACATCTATGGAGTTCCCTACCTTAAAACTTACCAGGTAGCAAGTAAAGGCTGAAACCAGCACACAAATAAAATGGAATGTTTTCTGCACCTTGCATGCAGAAAACAAGCATTTTACTTAAATCTGGATCCAGTCCTGTGTGGGACTGTTGTTGTTGGTAAATGTTGCCCTGTTGATTGGGTGAAGTGTACTTGTCTGTGTGGTCCTAATATTAGATATTAGTAGCTAGTGTGGAACTGTATACTGACACTTCATGGCGTGGACAGACAGCACAGCTCGACAGCACATATATAATTCCAATTTATTGTCTGTAGATCTCCTGCCTTTCACATGAGCAGTAGACTTCCCCCACTGCAGAGACTGAGGATCAGAGAAATATGCGGATAGGAATATGTATTCATGAGCTATAAAGAGGTAATAATATGTGTTCTATACCGGTTGGAGAAAACATTAGGAATATGCATATGGGCCATGAACTTTAATGCTTTATCTCAGATAATAATAGTATCAGTTCAAGTAAGTACTGGCAGTGAATACAAATATGATCTTGTGTGAAGATAGAAGATAAGGTGATAGGGTGAGCAGCTGTTCCCCTCCATTATCTGGGCCCTTGTACACCATGCATTACAGACGTGCTCTGCTTTAGCCTTTGTGTCCTACTCCGTACTGGGAGTGTTTTTTGATGGCCGTGTGGAATGCAGAGAATGATTCTGCTACATTGGAGGAGTGACGTGTTTAGATTGTACAGTGCGGCCGGCTAAAAACCCTCCGCTGTATCCAGACTTCTGAGCTGTCGCCATTTTAAGCATGGACTCAAGTCTAAAGGTAGGGTAGGTCAGGGATTGTAAGTCTGTGTGAGTGAGGGGTGTGGCCTTGACTGTACGAAAGGCTGGATCCCTCTGGGATTTGGAAGAGTATCCCCACTGCCGAACTCAGCGGGATTGGAAGTCTGGATCCAGATCTCTGTCTAACACCCGACATCCGTATCATGAGCATCCAGATCCGTGCCGGAAACCTTTACCTCACACATGTGCAGCACTAAAAAGCCCATATTTCTTCACTGGTTGTGGCCCAATATTTTCCTCCCCGTCTCTCAAGTCCCAGCATGAGCATCGTTAGAACGCCTTATATTCCCCATGACTTATAGCTTACAAAGATCCCAATATAAGCAGGGTAGTCCAAACATTTAACCGACTGTAGTAAAAATAACAGCTATTTAGCGCTATGAACTGTGTGATTACATAAGATATACACTTAATACAGCTGCTCAAAAGGGATGACCTAATCCCCAGGAAAACAGTAAAACATATACAAGAGTGCTATTATAAGTGTATAATTTTATGTAGACTAGAAATAATAACAAAAAAATATATTATAAAACCATAATATAAATCTTGCAATTATACACCACAAAAATACACTATATAACACATTGGCATATTTCTGTGTACACCTTCATAAACAATAAATCACCACATTAGTAATACTGGCTATCAATTGATGTCACTCAAAATAAAGAGAGTGCAAATATAACTGTTGTTAACACTCCATTGTAGATAGGGATCCTCAGCAAACAGTCAGTTGCCAGATGATATGGATCCAACCGACTGGCCACATTGTACAGAGGATTCAGGAACCATTGAGTAATGCTTCTTTAATGCCATTTATTGGAGTTTTTACCCATGGGGCTCTGGAAACTCCAGTCCAGTATATCCATGCCAGCTTACCATAAAGCAGCACTGCTAAAAGTAAAATTATTAATGGTGGTATAACAACCGGCCAGTCAAGTCAACAGCAGTGTGAACAGTGGGTGTCCATGACTGTGGGTCCTAAATGCCATTCTAAAGAATTCCAAGAGGGAAAGGAAGACTCCAGGGTTACAGCAAGCGCAGAGAGAGTCCGATCTAGTGCAGAAGTAGTGGACAGGATGTTAGCTCATGCACCTTATAACATACAAGGCATGGTTATGTCTCATCAGGATGTCTCGGGTCACTCTGAGATTTTTGTCCTTGGCCTTTTTCCTCTACCATAACATACCCTCCAACTGCACATATTTAGCAGGTACAATACCGTTTTTTAATGGTCTGTACCAGCTAAAAGGGCTCCTGTACCGGATTCTGTCCCAGCAGTTCCCTCCCCCCTATACTCACCTTCCAGTCCTGCAGCATCTGAGCACTATAACAGAGCTGCGGGGACAAACACAACTCTGCTATAGTGACAAGACCCTCTCCTGTGAGTTCTTAGCTCATATGATATAGCAGGTAATAAAGTTAAGTTAATAAGGTTATAAACATGGGGTCTGATCCTGTGCCAGCGTAGCTCATAAGCACCCCCCCCCGCAGTCGCCCTGTCCCGGCATACTTATTCACGTGTCCCGGCATACTTATCCACTGTTACACCGGCTGAAGGTTACCTTAACTTCAGCCTGCATAACAGTGGGTAATTACACCGGGAATCTATTTGTAACCCCCTAACCCAGCCCTCCCTTTCCAATTTCCCTCCCTCCCCTCGCCTACCTTCTTTAACTACAGCGTAATTACGGCGCAGCACGCCCCTTTGTCTGTAACTACGCTGTAGTTATGGATGCCTGATCCAGGGCACCGATACATCGATTACGCCGGGCAACATCTGCCCAGCGCATGCGCAGAACGGCAGAAATGCCGTTCTTACACATACGGTCGTTGTAAAAACGACAGCGGCCATAGGTCTGGATCTGCCCCATGGTTACCTGCCTCCTCAAATTGGGACAACTGTCCTATCAGTAGGGATGGAAGCATAGGCATATCTATAATGGGTGCAGGTTGTGCAGTGCAAACGGGCCCCTCAGAACAGGGGGCCTTGTGGCATTCATCCTGCACCCAGGGTTGGCAGGGGAAGGGGGGGCCAACCGGCATCTATTTCTTCCCTCTAAGATCTTCCGGAGGGAAGAAATAGATGCCGAATGACACCCCCTTTCCTGCAATGGGCCAAAAAGGGGGCGGGGCTTACATCATTGTTAGGCCCCACCCCTTTTGAGGTCCATGAATCGGGACAGTCCTGTCTCAGGTAAGGGGGGGGGGGCATGTACAAATCCTGCACAAGGGCCCCCCCTCACTTCTTAAAACGCCTCTGGATGGAAGGGGACTGTTCCACCAAAAGCAGGTCCGTTCTGGGGGTTTACTTAAGAAGTAGTCAGCAGGTAACTGTGAAAGTAACTCAGAGAGAAAGTCAGCAGTGCAATGAGAGCATCAAAGGGAAATAAGGTAAGTTTGTTGGCGGAGACAGGGCTGTAACACGACCGTCTATGATTTGTTCTATTGCTCTGTAAGCATTTGTGAGAAGAGTTTGCTATTTTCTATAACATCACTATAGACTGTTTCTAAATTAACAAACACTTTGTTTATTCAACTGTTCAGAAACCTATTTCAAGTCTGGCAGCTATTAAATGAGCTACTGTACTACTTTTATCCGTTCAGGTAGGCTGACATCTGAAGGAACTGTACGGAACATTGTGTGACAAGCACTTTAAAGATCTGCAGTGCAGGAGCTGGGGCTATTATAGATTGCTTTGGTCAGTGTATAATAAATCTTTTATATATGATTTGTTTTAGCGTTAGTGTATTTATTACATCTAACAACTCTGTGGTACCAGTTTTATTGCATGTTGTCCATCTTAACTTAGACTGAAACCCTGCCAGAGCCTTCTAGTCAGCATTTCGTGACTACCTATTTTACAGTGTGTTTCTTGACATAATATTATGCTATGTGTTCTATGCGGCTATTATTCATATTGAACCAGATTTAGACTATTGCACAGTGGGAGTTTTTGGAGCACTTTTGCAGCTGTTTTTGGAAGTTGTACATGCATATGATGGGCCAGATCCCAAACTACGTACGCGAGCGAATTTACGCTAGCTGCTGACGTAAAATCGCTTATTAGTGTTTACTAATACTTACGCCACATAACGCTGAACGTGTGTACCAGCCACGTATCAACAGTGTAACTACGAACGAAGGAGCGTGACAGCCATACGACACCCGTAAGTACGCTTCGGAGGCGGGGTAAGAAATTTAATTGTGCAGTATGGGCGTGGCTTAGAGACTTACGTACGTGAAGCCTTTACTAACGTCAGTAGTCACACTTTGAAAAGTTAAGGTAGGGATTGGCAGGTGTAACACGGCCAAAGTACGTACGACCGAGGGGAGTGCCTAGGGGGGTGCATAGAAAATACGCTACGCGATAAAACGTAACAACCCTTAGGTCTGGGTCTTCCCCGATATGAGCACCGTAATTGGTGCGTAATAATGGTTATCATTTTTTTTTACGTTTGCCTGGTTCTGGCAGGAGAGTGAATGTGATAAGTTGGAGAGGTTTAATAATACAGTGCAGTGGCGTATCTACCATGGGTGCAGAGTGGGCAGTGCACACGGGCCCCCGCAGACAAGGGGGCCGCCCGTGGCACTCACACCCAATGAAATGGAGGATCCCAGTACCACCTATATCTGTACAAACGGTGACGGTCCCCACCAGCCTTCCGTTCCCAACAGTGCACTCTCTGCGTGGGCGTCACGTGGGGATATCAGGCGTGCGTGCACTGTGCAGCCTCATGCTCCTCCTCTGTTTTCAGAGCGTTAGGCTGTGCAGTGCACGCCTGACATCCCCACGTGACGCGCCGCACGCAGTGCACTGTTGAGAACGGTAGGCTGGTGGAGACCGTCACCGTTTGTATAGATATAGATGGGGTTGGGAAGAAGGGGAGGGGGGCCCCGTCTGTGGAGGGGAGGCCCGTGTGGGGGGTCTGCACACTGGCCCCTTCATTTCTAAAAACGCCCCTGGGTAAGTTCCGATAGGCATACTTACCATTAATTCATACAGAAACCACTGCCGCAGACCCGTCGCACCACCGCAAAAAGTTGAGTATTACAGGGGAATCTATGGGGATTTTTAGGGTTACTAGTCTTTGGGGAGTTTTAGGGACAGCTGTGGGTAGGGGAATCTTATGGTCAGGCTGTGGGGAGAGAAGTCTTAGGGTCAGGCTGCGGGGAGGGGAGTCTTAGGGCCTCATTCATTAAAGGTGATTTTTTTATGCGATTTTAAATCGCATTACATTGCGGCGATATTGCCGCGATTTTTTAAAAAAAATCACCAGATTCATTAAGAATCGATTTGCCTGCAATTTTTCCAATCTCAGGCGATGTTGTGCGGTTTCTAAAGGGCTAAATCGCGGTGATTTTCAATAGAAAACCACCGCGATTAGCCCTTTAACAAATCGCATCAAGTCGTGTGAGATTGTAAAAAAACTAAGTGCTGCATGGCTGAAAGCCTTAGCCATGCTGTACTGATAGAACTACAAGGCTCAGCAATGCTTAGCCTTGTAATAATATCAGAGGCAGCATGGTTAGGCTTCTAACCATGCGTGGCTGCGTGTAGTGTGTGTAAAAAAAAATGTACATTCAGCAATAAACATACATTAACCCTTTACACTAAGTATGCATGTAAAAAAATAAATATTCCCTAACTAACAATGGGCCGTATCCAGAACTACGGCCGTCTTCCATAGACGGCCGTAATTCACTGAACAATAGCTACTGCGCATGCGTAGTAGCTATTGTACGTAATCTGCGTATCACTTTGATACGTAGATTGCGTATATGCGGTCTGTTATACGGACATGTGTTTTTGTTGGTCCCGATGTGAAATCACATTAAAATAGCACCTCTCTGGATGCGATTTTATTTTTGGTGATTTCAAATCACACTGAAGGTGATTTGTTCAAATCGCCTTTAGTGGATAGGGTGATTTTTTTTTCTTCTATCTTTTACATGGCAAACATCTGGACGATTTCTG
>WWET01000677.1:507635-539694 GCA_011038615.1 Limnodynastes dumerilii | reverse complement strand
TCTTCCCCTGACATATCCTATGCTCATGCAAATATACAGCTGAACTCATTAATAACAGGTCCCTCTCTATGTGCCCACTTCAAAACTGGCTGCATATCAACACGCAGAAACAAGTATTGCTATCAAAGTATTGCTCTGAACCCCCCAGAAAATGCACCCTAAAAAATAATGTCCCTGCTGATGTATGAGGGTCTGTGTACTCTCCTGTTACTGGCCTGTATCTGTATCCTAAATAAGAAAAACGCTTCTGTAAACATGGCTGAAAAGTGTGTTGCTTGGGGCATGGATGTAGATTGGCCATAGGAAGTACAGGAAGGCCGTCCGGAAACCCCTCTTTTGTTTGAAGATGCTGGACTGTGTTCACATTTAAGATAGATTTCCACCGCAGGGGCTATCGTTTTGAATTTTGAGATTCCCAATTTAGCATGTATTGTAGGGGAACAAGGTACTCCCCACTCCCGCTCTCCTACATGTGAATTATGTATCCGACTGCGTGACTTCTACTCTAACTATTCCGCACGGAAACCCTTCCTTGCTGGATACAGAATCGTACGTAAGGGCTTAGGCAAAGCTCTGATCTGCATGGAGTGCAGCATCGATCGACTGCACTATGTTGCGAATATAATGATATGGAAGTCTGCAGATGTCCTAATTGTGAATACGATCCGCTGTTTGTATAGAATTGAGGTCACTATGCTGCTGTCTGTATTGCGTGGCAGTGATTAGGAAGCTATGTTTATTAGGTGGCGGTCATTAGGATAGCATTGAGGTTAGTATAAATCTTAGTATTGTATTGAGAAATATTAGTCAATAAATATTTGTATCTTTTACATAACTCCTTTTCTTACACTTAATTGGCTGCACATAACCCCACCTTCACTTTATATTTGTGGTAATTATTATCTTTTATCCCATGTGGCCTATTGCTGGGTTTTTTTCATGGCCACTTTTATTTCCTAAAAACAAAAAAAAGAAAATGTCCCAGCAACCCTGTCTTGATGGTGGCTTATGATATATTTGCAAATATGTGTAACGGACATTTCTGTGCTTTATGTTACAGATAGAATGGTACAGTCTGTTACTGGTTAATAGCAGTGTTGCTGGGGCATTTTCTTTCCTTTGTCTCTGTTGCTAGAAGATTACCCCCGGCCTTTCATGCGCCTGTCCTGCAGACCGTAGGTATTTCTTATGCTGCTGTGATTACATGCAGATTTGTGAAACTAGTTTTGTCTCTCGTTGGTATGCATTGCTAGGGGCATCCCGAGAAGGCCACTAGCCAATAGGGCAATACTAGGAGATTGCTATATATTATCAGAACTTTGGGGCAGATCCAGAACTACGGCCGCCCGTGTTTTTACGCTTGCCGTGTGCGTAAAAGCGCCCATTAGTACTTACTGTGCATGGACTTGGCAGATGTTACGCCACGTAACTCAGAGCGTAAGGGCCTTCATTGTAACAGCATAGTAACTATGTACAAAGAGGCGTGCCAGCCATATGACACCTGTAATTACGCTTTGGAGGCGGGGTGAGGCATTTAAATTGTACAGTATGGGCGTGCTTAGGCGCGTAAGTACGTTCATCCGTGACGGCTGACAGGAGTTACGCTTGGAAAAGTTAAGGTAAGGTTAAGGTAAGTTTGGAAAGTGTAAAACGGCAAAAGTACGTCCGACCGAGGGCGTGCCTAGGGGAATGCATAGTAATTACGCTTGTGTAAATACGCTACGCGTTGAAACACGCGTTGAAACGGAAAGGGAACGTAGGTCTGGATCTACCCCTAGGCACACCCCTTGAATGTACGTATTTTGTCAAGATCCGCTTTCCAAACCCTACCTTAACTTTTGCCAACGTAACCGCAGTGATCCGCACACGTACGTATGGGCAACACGTATTTACGCAGCTAAGCACGCCCATACTGTACACTTTAAATACAAACCCCCGCCTACTTAACGTATTTCAGACGTATTTTGGACTCACGTAAAATTGGCACGCCCACACGTAAGTATTTACGTGACACATACGTGAATGGCCCATACGTTCACAATTACGCTACGTTACTGAGCGTATTTTCTATGGTGCGCATGCACAGTACTTACCAAAAGGCGATTTTACGTCTCCGCCACGCGTAAATTCGCTCACAAGCGTTGTTCTGGATCTGGCCCATATTTCTTAAATAGGCCCCTAAATCTGTGTAATAGAGAGAAGTCTAGTGCTTAATAACAATTGTTGCCTATAACAATTGTCGTGTTTGTAAGATGCAAGTTTAAATGAATAATAATTATGGAAACTGCAGACAGCAGTGTCTTCACAGGGTTAAACAATAGCATGCCTCAACATCCATAAAACTCAATTGCATTGGGTTACAAACACAGGAAGATGTTGCCATGGAAACTCTGTATTTATCTACCTAATTAAGGGGGGAAAAGCATCTTGCATATTGGATGGCAGAACGTTTTTGTTAGCCTGTATTTAACTGGCAGGTTGAGTGTCAAAATCAAATATGAGTTCTGCTAATCACCTTCGTGTTATTAAAGACGGTGACTCGGGAGAAGAGGCAAGGACAGATGACGATAAACACTCAGACAATGAAAGCAGGATAACAGAGAATCATGGAGTGAACAGAGGCGGGAGGGGGGAAAGACAGGAAGACAACACAGAACAAAAACAAGGGAAGTTTTGATAAATACTTGTACATTGCTCAGAGAGTTAGGGATGACTGATAGGCGTAGAAGTAAAGAGAGGCGCATTAAAACCTGGTCATGTGACTGTGGGGATGCATTCATGCTTGTCAGATGGCAGTATACAATCATATGAGATCAGAAGCTAGCTAGCTACACAATTACTATACAGACCTCATTTTACATACCCCATGTCTTTGCTAACAGTAAATTATGGACATCCTAACAGTTGCAGGTGCACTTATAAATGAAGCTTTAGTGAGAATATTTTTTACTTTTATAGACATTCTAGGATTCTGTTCAATTAATGGTGATGCATTTATACAGGTCATATAATAAACATTACATAGTGGTCTATTTACTGCCCTGTGCTGTGTGACATATATAATATCACAGTCATTTCTCCAGAGCTAGGCAGCCACATCCAGACTTAAGAGCAATGGACCAGATACAGATTCCTATAAATGGATGCCCGCAATCGTTTCGAGATCTGCATAAACCAGCGCTATGTTTGGGGGTTTTTTTTATGTCAGGTTATGAAAGCATGGTAGGCAGTGATAGAAAATCGGAGGTTTATGATGTAAAAGTAGGGTCCCTGGGGCGGAACTGCATAAGACCGCATATACACTATACGTAACGAAACGATACGTAGATGACGTAAAATAGGGTATGGGTATGGCTATTGGAAGTCAGTGCGAGGGGATTGGTCTGGAATGTGGTTGGTGATTCCCACATATGGGACCGGATTCACAGATACGATTTTGCCTGTTTTTGCGTGCGTATTTTTAGGATCGGATTAACTGCGCATGAGTAGTAACTTTTTCCACGCAAGTTACATAGGATGTAAGTCCATTAGGCTCGGATGACTGCATCGCACTTAGTGACATACGTACGGAGGGGCGTGGTTGTCTTCCGTACGTGCGAATTTACGTGAAAGTGGGCGGGGGGGCATTTAAATGGATTTTTCAGGGCGCAGTTAGTAATGTACGCATGTACGTAAGTTACTAACGCACGTAACCACACATGTAGAGCTAAGGTTGCCCTATGGAAGCGTAAGTCACCGAAAAAACCTGTCCCTGTGAAGGGAGCGTCATGGGTGTTGCCTTGTCACGTACGTGCGTATATTTGCGTACTTTATACACACACATCTGTGAATACGGTCCATGATGATCAGGTTATTTCATTGCTCTTTCTACCCTGTACAGGGCTATCAGAACATTTTTTGTTGGGGGGCAAGAATTTGGCACCCCCCTCTCCCCTCGGAGCCCACCCATTTGCAAACTTACCTTGACTCTGCTGAATCTCTTCTTCTTCTCTACTCTGCGGTGCACTCTCTGTTCACTGAATGACACTGACGTGACTTGGGGTCATGCCAGCGCCACTTAGATGGGGGGAGCTGCTGCTGCGGAGCTCCGACGTTGACAGCGCCTAGCCGGTAATTAATAACACACTGAGCCAGCTGTCCAGACTCTGTGCAGTTCTCTGCCAGCACCCCCTGCAAACCCACTGTGAGGCGCCCCCTTCATATTTTTGGGGGATCTGCTCCCTCACCCCTCCCCTCCCCCACGGCTTGTTCTGACGCCTATGACACTTTTGTTTTTTGGTGCTGAAGACTCAACCTGCCATTATTACTATAGTTCTTCCTATACTTACCACCCCACTAGTCCACTTCCCTTTCTTCCCTCTTTCTCTTTTCCTCTTTACATTTTTCTTTTTTTCTTTTACATGTTAGCTCAGTTGCATTATAACATTATAAACTATGCTTTGAGACACCCTTTTATGGATGTCAGAGCCCAGAGCCATAAAATGTCCTCGTATTACTCCACCTGTCTTTTGCTGCAAGCCCCTGGTCATAAATTCTGAGCAAAAAATGAAAGTTGGGTTAATCTGTGGATACAATAAAACCTACTCTAGCTCCTGGACAAAGAGTCCAAGAGTAGTCCGTACCACCCCACCATTCCTACCCGGGAAAGTGTTGCTTCACAAGAGAAGGAGGAACAGTGCGAGTTGTCGGCATCACATGATCACAGAACACCATTTTGAGCCCCGTTCCTTTTTCAGGGGGTTTTGGGAAGACCTACTCTAAGTTAGATATTGTGCCATTGCCCAAATCAAATGTCAAGGGACCTGATTCAGTGCAGCTGCAGCAGGGATCCGATGCCAGAATCCCACTGGATCCAGGCTCATCCCTATCTTAAAACCTTCCACACCCTCCTCACTTGCATAGCACACCCTCTGCTTCCCATCCCACCACCAGAAATGAGCTCAGGCTTTCATACCCTCCAACACGACCCATTCCATTAGGTAAAAAATACTCTGCTTCTCAGTTTCCAACTGTCAGTTACTATGGTAACCTCCTTTGTTGAAATGACAAATAGTTTTTTAAATATCAGTTAATTCATTTCAAAAGATGAGTGACAGTTGGAAGCTGAGCATATTGTACCTAATGGAATGGGTCATGTTGGAGGGTCTGGGCTTACACACACACTTTAGCAAAGATCAGGTGTTTTCCATTCCTAGCTATTAGAAAATGTCACCTATTCATAATTCTGTATTTGGTCTCGGATCCAGGTACAGCGTCAGTTATATCACTGATTTCTAGCAGAATTATTGTTCTGATGGCACTTTTACATAAAATAGATAATTTATTTTCTTGTTCGCACTCAGTGTGTGAGAATTACTACATGCAGGACTCATGCTCAGAATTATTTTCATTAATCTTCCAGTGTTAATGGAACTCAGGCTGAGACCTGCTGAGTATTCCACCTGTGGGGCTCTTAACTCTTGTCTTATTTAAACCTGCTTAAATTCATTCTCCTATTATCATTATGGGTACTGTGACCAGAGAAAAAGCAGAGTTCAGATACCCAATGTGAATCCAATATCCCGTAATGAAAATGTTATTCCCCAGTATATATATATTATTCTCTCTTACCCTAAGAATATGGATTTTTACAAGATGTCCTCCCTGTAGACCCGTTCTGTGGACACGACCACTTCTTCTATAACACAACTTGTGAAGGCTTAAATTAATGTGGAATACCTACCAATACTGACTGTCACGTGACCATGGATGGAGCCGATTGAAGGACAGTCAGAATGACGGATGATGTGAAACACAATTAGCGCTATCTGCACCATAATTTTACCCAAGACTCCAGATTCTCTGCACCAGTTATGACAGATGATTACAGACACTGGCAATGACCTGGGATATTGCAAAGTGATAACAAAATCAGACCAATCAGCCGATTATTGGACGACTATTGATCGAATTACTGTACAGTGGTATTGCACAGAACCAATAATTCTAGTTAATATGCCGGGCGTAGGCGTGAGATCGCCTGAAAATCATGGACGCTGGAGGGGCTGTCCCCCAGCGTTACTACACTCTAGTTAGTGTAGGGAGGCGGGGGGAAGGAGGGTAATGAGGTTAGTACACTCAGCGTACCCTAATCTACCCGTTACAGCCTACAGCTATTGGGAACAAGAATATAGGTTCACGTTCCCAACACCAAGTTTCTATTTTCAAAGGTTTTCAAACAATGGTACAACCGCCATTCAGCTAACGGCTGCATCATGTTATAATTACGTCAGCTCAAATCAGCGACAAAATACCGAGCAAGAGAAATACCGAGCAAGAGAAATGGCCTCCCCTCAATCATACGGTCAGAGGCGGAACTAGCGAGTTGTGGGCCCAGGTGCAAAATATATGCTTTGGCCCTCATGATATCCTAGGTAACCCGGTAGGGAGCTTCAACGGTGCATTGATGACGGCTGTGGACCCTTGTATCAGCAATGGGCCCCAGTGCCGCTGCACTTGTTGCTCCAATGGTAGCTCCGCCCATGCATACAGTACTCAAGATGCAGCAGGCAACCGGCCCATTGTGTCAAGGTCTTTTGGGTAAAAGAAGGAAAAGTGACTGCACTGGAATTCACCACTAGCTCCATGTACAAGGCAGGATGCTTCTTCTTGTCAATATAAACATGTTTATCAACTACCTTGTATATCAACTTGTAATACAATGTATAATTAATTTACACAGAGACAAGAAGGAAATGTTTACTTTTTCTAGTTGTTAAATTTGCATAAGGAAGCTAATTAAATTGTTGTTTTGTTTACAAAAGATAGTTTGCTTTTTTGTGTAGCCGTTGCTGATTGCACCATTAATGTAGCCTTCCAATTTTTGTACTTTTCAATCTTACCAGACATCCCTAGAGATCTGCTGATTGCTTATTAGCAAAAGATGTCTGATTAGCAACACATGTTACCGTTATTTGCTTGTGCAACTGAAAATTAAAATGGCTACTGATTGGAGCTAATAACCCTAGGTCATAAGTAAAGTAATAATCCAGTACTGATTTTTATTTATTTTTTATTCCTTCTAACGTAAGAAGGAATATTTATCATGGGAATACAAGTTTTCCTTCCTTTATAGAGTTCTAGATCATTTAAATTAGAGAACAGAGAAAAAAAACAAACCAACAATACTTGTAATGTTGTTATGTCAAGATAGAGGGCAGGATCCAGACCTAAGTGTTTGTTACGTTTCAAGGCGTAGCGTATTTTCTAGGCACTCCCCCACGCTCGTATGAACTTTGGCCGTTTTACGCTTGCCAAACCCTACCTTAACTTAAAGCGTAACTACTGACGTACAAACCGGCTTCACGTACGTAAGTGCCTAACCACGCCCATACTGTACAATTTTAATGCCCCGACCGCCTCCGAAGTGTAATTACGTGTGTCATATGGATGTCACGCCCCTTTGTTCGTAGTTACGCCGTTGATACGTGGCTGGTACGTAATTTCAGCGTTACGTGGCATAACATCTGCATGGAACATACAAAACAGCTAGAGTAAATAAGCCACCGTAGCTCAGGATCTACCCCAGAGAGAGAATAAAAATAAAATAGAAATGATTGTAATTGCTTTCACGTGCTATCTAATTTAAACTCCCAGTAGCGTTGCGGATGCTGTGCTCCTGTTAGACGGATCATAGGGGTTTCATAATTTGACTTATGGCTATTGGTGAGTGGCAGGGTCCCATCATAAAGTTGTGTCACCTTGTCACCTCAGCATCAGGCCTGGTGGCCACCCAACAAACGCTATATCTAGGCTCTTGCTGGGCGGCCATGCTGTTAAGCGACTAGGTGAGAACCCGCCACTGTTAAGTTGGATACACACTACATTAATCGCTAACGATTGTCATGCAGATCACACGATTAGCGAGTGTTTGAAGCAGAAGCTTACTACTGTCTATTACTGTGTATTACTGTGCCGTAATTAATCACTTTAAAGTACATTGCATCATTTGATTGGATTTTTAAAATGTCTTAAATTTAGTGATCAGCAATGTCACAAAATTGCTCCAAATGTGGGGCCGTGTTCGGAGTTAAGAGTTGGTTAGGTGCAGACAGATCCGCATCTAACTCAATCGTCCAGACCCGAACCCACCCCCCGTTTTTAGTTACCTAATGCCACTTACGAGTGCCATTGAGCTCCCTTATCTTACTGTGCGAAGTTTCCTTCTTAAGAAGGAAACTCCGCACGGACATTGGGCCTAATCCAGACCTACGCTGGTGTGCATAGTGTATTATCGGCGAACGTACTGCCGATGCACGGCAATAGGCGCTCCCCTTGCTCGTACTTAGTTTAGCATCCATACGCTCGGCAAATCCTACCCTAACTTTATTGTTCGTTTCCGCGGCCGTCCGTACGTTCATTGCGTATTAACGACGCTTAGCACGCCCATACTGTACAATTTAAATGGCTCCCCCGCCTACATTCCTTAACTCCAGCGTCCGTACTAACTTCGTACTATAAACACGCCCCTTTGTCGGTAAAAACGCAAAGTATACAGATTCCCGAATCGACGCTACGAAAAATCAGTGTTTTACTACCGGAAGTTGTCACCAGGCGCATGCACGGTGCGTTTTTTCTGCCGAATTTAGGCTTACGATCAGCGTTAGCTCGCAAGCGTGCGTTGTTCTAGATGAGGCCCATTGCCTCTCCCCACCCTCCCCAGCTAATCTAAATCCCTCCCCCCTCCCACTTCTGCCTAATTACTCCCCAAGGCGGCAATAAATGCATAAATGACCTACTACACATGCTTAGTAGGTCATTGCTCAAATATCCACATCTAAGAAGCAGAAGCTTCATAGGTGTGAATCGGGTCTGTGAAGTGTAGTCAGGACCGAGGGCCGGATCATGATTTAATAGCTACATGCGGCTGCGAAAGTCCGCGATTGTGTCACTCTGTGATCCTAATGTGCTTATGCGCAAGAGGAGATCACTCTCCTTGCACTTAAGGCTCTCCGCCAGCAGGACCCTAACTTAATATTTACACAAGAGCCTAAGATAAAATGGGGCCGGTGCATAAATGAGGATCGTACCTAAGCGATTAGCAAAGCCCTTACTTTACGATTTACATACCTTCCACCACGTGGCCGGCTTTAAGCATTCTTCCCTGTCCCGTCCACCCCATCGTTGGAAATCGGGATCATGAGGACACAGGTCAGTGCTGGAAGTTGGTAGCGTGCACATGATGGATATAAATGGCCACTACTAAACCAGGATCTGCACCCAAACCCTCCAACATGACCCATTCCATTAGGAACAAAATACTCTGCTTCTCAGTTTACAACTGTCAGTTACTATGGTAACCACCTTTGTTGAAGAGAAATTTTGTTTTTTAAATATCAGTTACAGGTGAGTGACAGTTGGAAGCTCAGGTGCGGAGTATATTGTACCTAATGGAATGGGTCTTGTTGGAGGATCTGCGCTCCCATGTGTCCAATGATTTAGCATCTACCTGCCTTTGTGGGCATGCAGAAGAGATCATTAGAGCAGAGGGTTATGGGAAATGCATGAATTGTCATGCTCATCATGACTTGAAATTGCTGGTAATATCTTTTCCTATATCGCACTGTGTGAAATTACATGTAGGGTGTAACCAGCTTTATCCATAAAAATACTCCATGAAATGCATAACACTTTGAACGGTATTCAATAACAACAGAGTACAATCCAGAACATAAAATCCTGGAGCGCCCCAATGACTTCTATAGTTTGTCTAAAAGGAAAAAAATCCATTGCAAAAACCTCTATTATATTAACGACAGGGAGCTTGATTATTGCTGCTGTACATTCAAAGAACCCCCAATGAAACTGCAAGCTTTGGAGCGGAGTGCAGCCAGAGTCAGCTGAATCCGTCGCTGCTAACCTGCAGTCTCTGCTATGAATAACTTGCTCCCTTACCCCTCTCCCTGGAGTATCCTTCTCACTGTATTGCTGTCCTCTCAATTGCAGTCTGCTATAGTCAGTGATTTGCCTTGATAAAATATTCATGTGTGACACAGTATGTGATTGGCTGTAACATTCTGTCCTATACAGAGCTCAGAGGCCTAACATGATGTGACAGCTCTCAGGCCATAGACACAGGGCTCAGGAAAGAGTTTTAAGGGAAAGAAAAAAAACAAAACCTGTCATTGGAGAGGCAGCAGCTTGCTGGCTGCTGAATAAAACACTGCTAAGTATGACTGCAATATATGGGTTTCTAGCATTGATGCCTTTACAAACACAGTTCTCTGGAAGCCAGTGCATTGCTTGCATTAGGGTTCAGTCCAAATGTTCAGATTTAGGCAGGGTTGCCGACTCTCCCGGAATGTCCGGGAGACTCCCGAAATTCGGGCAGTTGTCCCGGTATCCCGGGAGAGCCTGAAAATCTCCCACAAAGGACTTGAGGCTCGTGGCCTCAACTCCTGCCCCCCTGCCTAGCAACACTAGTATACTAGTGTTGCTAGGGACAGGGGTGGATTGATGACGCAATTTGCACCATCAAGCCCTGCCCTGATCCCTATTACAGCTAAAAACTAGTATTAGTCAGGGGGCAGGGCTTAATGTCATGATTTGCATAAATTGCGTCATTAAGCCCCGCCCCCTGCATGCATCTATAGGTAAGCTATTGAAAGTCGGCAACCCTGAAATTTAGGTCACATGATAGAGGATGCATTTGCCGGTCCAGTCAGCTGAATTGCGGCTTTATCAGTGTTGAAATAGTTTGGATAATGAATATTCCTATTGGGAACGAGTACTTTAATGATGGTTAGGGTTAGTCTGTGGGGCATGGAGGGTTAAGGTACATACACACTATACAATTATCTGGCAGATTATCTGAAAGATCTGGCAGGTAGAATGAAAATCTGGTAATGGATGAGAACAAATGGTATCGTCAGTTGCTCTCATCCATTACCACATTTTCATTCCAACAGCCCGATCTTACAGATAATCTTCCAGATAACTGTATATATATGTGTATGCACCTTAGGTCTTATAGACGTTAGAAGATGTTAGGGATAGGCTGACAGAAGGCAAGGGTTAGGGTGAGGATTTAGGTTAGAGGAAAAATGCTATCTCTACGCAGTGTCCACGCTATCTGCATTGAAGCTGCAAAAATAATCCCTCCTGCCACGTCTCCATTGCCAAAATATAACGTGTCACAAATCGGCACATCACACCAGTGAAGCACACCCCACGGAAGCAAGCAACCGCACATAAAAATCTATTTCATTCTTGTGCAAATGTGACATTTTTAAAGTCCATTAAAGTCCAGTCCCTCAGAGGAAGAACCACTAAATCTGATAAATATTTCAATGGATATCTCTGACTTATATTACTGCAATCCGAGGCATATATACATCTTAATATCTATAGCTTTATTGAAAGTAAATGGTTAACATGAACATTGTGCATAAAGCTGGCTGCGCTGAGACATTATGTCTATTCACCAGCAACTTTCTAAGTATTGTCTGATAGACTCCTGCTGTGAGACCGCCGAGAGATGGAGGGGGATGTGTCTGGGCAAAGCAGCTTCAATAAGAAATTTTAACTTATTAAGTTTTGTCAAGATCTGTAACAATAGCACCAGGAATGCAATTGGCTTCTGTAATAACTGGTAACATAATATACACCTTCTGCATCGCTTTCCCAGCCCAATACTTTACACATCCAAATAGATCACGATGGAACAGAGTCAGACTTACGATTTCTAATCTGATGCATGAGGATCCGTAATCACAGGTCTCCCCTCGCACCAACAGACTTCTGCTAGCCTTATTCTGCCTTAAGTAGCCCAATTTGTGCATACTTAAAATTGAAGTGGTTCTAAAATCTGGTCCAGTCCGCAGTACATTGGCATTGGAAGACCTATATGGTACATTGTAATACCAAGTCATGCCTGATCACAAGTACAATGGGCCCCAATATCAGATGTTTGGATAGGGCAGATTGCGTTTCGATTGGATATGACAGATATGTGCTCATGCGCAGGCTGCAAAAAGAAAAACAGGATGCAATCCAACCACATTGATATCAGGGGAAAAGTCTTTAATAAAGTGGTTTGCATTGGTGGCTGAAACAGTATCACGAGCCCCCAAATGGTGTCGTATTTAAAGCCCCAGTAAGAAAAAAACTGAATGGGAGTCTCTGTCCAGCCTCTGTCCAGAGATGGATTGGTCACAGTTTATAAATGTACACTCCCTAGAGCGATAGTAGAAACTGAGATGTCAGCATGGAACTGGAGCCTTTCCTACTAAGTACACAAGGCAGAAAGGGGGGAGGGACTTAAATTGTACAGTAAGGGTGGGCGGGGTTATGTACAGTATTAAGGTAGGAATAAGATGGCATCCCCTCGCTAGTAAGGCAGTTAGGATACTGCACAGATCCAGCATCAGAGCTCTTAGTACAGCGGCAGTGAAGATCTGGATACAGCACAATGAACCGGATCACCCTATACGTGTCGGGGTGTTTAATTCCGCACAAGAGAGAGGAGTGAACTCCCCTTGTCACTCCCCTCCCTCATGTGTAAAAAGTGTGACTTACGCACATGTGCTGATCAGCGGTCCGCTCGTAAGTGGGTGATCACACCTGAACTGTAAAATTTTAATGCTTCCCCTTACCCACCTAGCCAATATGTACTTAAATTCCATCGCATTCCAGCTAAGTTCCGTACGATGGTAGCTACGTTAGTAAAACTAGCATAGCATCTGGAGGGCGCATGCCTAAGTGGGCTATTGTTATGCTAACACTCACGACTTAGAATCTTGGATCCACGCTCCCGTACTGGAAGTGATTCTGATGGCAATACAGGGAGGGATACAGTGCTCATGTACGCTAAGTGGGAGGGGCATAAATAGTACAGGGAGTGCGTGCAAAGCACCCTCTGTACTATCCACACTTCCGATGCGTCCCCATTTTATATGAGGGCACAACAGAAATTTTAAGGCAGGGTCTGATGGCGAGGGAAGTGGTCTCCAGTCCCCCACATAGATATCTGGATCCAATGGGAATATGGCACACCTCTACTGCAAAATTCCCAACCCTCTAGTGCTCGCATCCGCCCGTCATCAGAAATACGGAGGACACGCATTCGTACTGAAATGCACATTCGCAGTCGAAGTTAGTTGCTATTCTCTCATCCTACCAATCAGAAAACACCCACCTTTATCAAGATAATTCTAAAAGCCAAAGAAAACATAGAAAAGAAATGGATTAGCAGAAGAGATACCCAGCAGATACGTGAATTACATAGTAAAAAATGTTTAGTATAAAACAAATGATCCAGAGGAAAGTAGCAATATTCAGGAATACTGAGTGATCTGATGAGCTAGCTATCTGCCCGTCAAATTCCATGTTTAGCTAATTTTATTTCATTACTACTAAATGAGCCAGCAAAGGCAAATATAGGACAGCGAGAGATTCACATGATAACTGATAAAAGTAGAAATATTTTGCTTTGCTTGCTGAGTTTCTAAAATTTGCCATTGCTGCCTAGGTCCTTGGACCAATATGAGTGACATTTAGGTAATTTAGACTAAAAATGGGAATATAATGAAGCATTGCCCTCATTCTAGAGTGACGCTCCACAAAGTTAATGAGGCCAATGCCGGGAAGATGAGTGATGCCTTCCAAATGAATAAATGTCACTAGAGAGGAGTGTCACACGGCAAGTTTAGTTATGCTGTGACCATGCGCAATGTGGGGGGGGGGGGGGGAGGGCACTACGCCTCATCTTATTCTTAAATACGAATGCAAAAAAGAAAATACAGATATATCAGGTGTGATAGCATTAGCTTTTGTTAGCAACCAGCTAATTAGACGCTTCACGCTTTTTACCAGTCTGCAGAGTATGGAGCGAGGATACATCACACATTTTTCTTTCCGCTCCAGTCTTGGGTTACGAGTTTAGTGAAGGACATGTATACTCTATATATAACTTATCGTCACACTATATTTAGCATTTCTTAATGGACATAAATGACCTTATTTACTGTTTGAAGAAAACACACACAAAAAAAAACAGGAGAAGCAAAAAGCATGTTACACAGAGGAAAATGGAGGAATTAAAATATACTGACAAATGCATTAGGGAGAAAATGTGGCTAAGCTCAACTCTAATTTACTGGTGAAATATAAACTGTCCAGTAGTAGCTAGTATTTTATATATTTTTTTTTTTGCATTTGAATAAAAAAGGAATACAAACTGAAAATAGAATTAGAGTTGAGAGGTGAGCGTTCCTGGCAAAACTCTAAATTAAAGTTTATAATTAAAAGCAGGGTTGTCACCTCATTCGGAATATCTGGGAGACTCCCAAAATGTGGGCATTTGTCCAAGTTTCCCGGAGAACAGGCAACTCTCCCGCAATGGGCTTCATACTGTGATTTAATGCAAATCACAGCCTCAAGTCCCGCCCCCTGCCTATCAATACTGTAATTCCTAGTGTTCCTAGGGATTGGGTGGAACTTCATGGCAAGATTTGTGACATCAGGCCCCATCCCACCCCCAGTAACACTATGAATAGTAGCGTTGATGTACAGGGGGCGTAACTTAATGACACAATTTCCATAAATCAAGTCATCAAGCACCACCCCCATACCAGCATCTCTTTCTTCCCTCCGAGATCTCCCGGAGGGAAAATTTTGAAAGTCACAACCCTGATTAAAGCTGATTTTGGTATAATAAGCAAATTTTGCACTATACAAAAAAAAAATCACATACCAATCCCTTTCTATTAATACACTGGTCCAGATTTACACTTATGGCCAGATTTACTAAAAGAAAAGTAGAAAAGTAGAGACGTTGCCTAAAGCAACCAATCTGATTCTAGCTCTCACTTTCCTATTGCAGAATGTCAGCTAGAGTCTGATTGGTTGCTATGGGCAACATCTTCACTCTTCCAAAGTGTAAGCCTGGTCTTACACTGCAGTACACAACATTTATACTGTTATTTGCAAACTCTGGACCAGCCACTGGGTTGTCAAAAAGCAACTTTTGTTTTTATTATTATTCTTTTTTTTTTTTTTTTTTTTTTTTTCTAACTATAAATTGAGAGACACAGTAATTGTTTTATAAATGAGGAACATTTTCTATCCAAATCATAATAACTAAATGCTACCTGCTAGAGCTGATTCCAAGTACACGTTAATGGACAAAAAGTCCGAAGATAACCTTGTATTTGGTCTTAACACATATCTTGTAATGCACTGTTGCATAATATTCTGACATTTTCATCTTAGCATTTAGCTGTAATAAACATGGATGTACCTTGTTTGGAGTAATTTGATCCAATTTACTAAAATTATTTTGTCCTTGTTTTTTGGAAAATGTTTTTATCGGCTGTTTTGTTCCTTTTTTTTTTTAATGCTTTTAAAAAGCTTATGTTTTTGTTTTTTTTATCAACAAGTGAACAGCAGATCCCGGGGCTATTGTGAATGTTACAGAACAGTTGCAGATGATATCATGAAACGTTGAGTAATTCAGGTGTAAAAACACAGCACATGATACGGACACTTGGAATTTACTATCTTAGTGTTCTGAATGCTGATTCCGATGGCGTGAAATGGTAATTTCTCACAAGAGTCTGTAGAACATAATGTTGGTGATAACCTTCTCTACTGTAAATTCAGCTGCGTTGTATTCTCCCAGGACAGACATTACTGCTGAGACACCTACATAATAATTTATATGGTGTTACTTGAGTTTCTCTCACAGTATTATAAGTAAAAAAAAAACAAAAAAAAACTTAAAAGGTCTATAGATTTATTATTTATTATGAGCAGGTTTTTATATAGCGCCAGCAGAATACGTAGCGCTTATAAATAAATCCCACAATGGTAAAACATAGATTTAGATTGCGCTGATCTACGTTTTTCCAACTACATATTGATTGAAACATTGTACAGGGACAGTGGGCTGGATGACACTAAGGGCCAAGCCCACAATAAATAACTTTAGGGACCTTATACGAGGCAGTTGCGTAAGTCAGCCCTAACATTACTTGTACAGATGCGCGTGCCAGGTGTTACATTACAGATGTGCAAGCGTACGCAACGATCTGTACATGTGGGCGTTTCATTCATTCCGCTTGCCTAAACCACACAACCGGAGTAGGGTTAGGCATGTAGAACAAGCTGTGGAGACGGTATTCAGCGAATGGAAACAGATCAGCACAAAACACTTTGGTTGGTGGTTTATGGCGGCGGAGTTTGTGTAAAGTCCACATGAGTGAGGGGAGTGACAGAGGAGTTCACTCCCCTCTTCCCTGTGACCTTCCAGACCTCAGTGCATACGGAACACACACAGAGGTCTGGATCAGGCCCTAAGACTCCTCTTACCACTTTGTAAGGTAAACCTGGGGGCACTCTTTGCATGCACGAGTCCGGCTGTAAGTGTGTACTGGAATGGTCTTCTTAAATTAACATAAAGAACCAGATCCAGATTTAAGGTCAAAGGACTGTATCCAGAATTAATGACGACAGCCTATTTACACAAGCAGCATGCATAAGTCTTGGGTTGCCAGCACATTGCACATGTACGCGCCAGTGTTATGCATGACAGCCAGCTAACACCCAAGCATGAGAAATGCTTGCTTCCTTCTTTCTCCATGTGTGCTTCCTTCTTTCTCCATGCGTGCTTCCTTATTTCTCCATGCGTGCTTCCTTCTTTCTTTCTCCAGGCGTGCTTCCTTCTTTTTCCATGCGTGCTTCCTTATTTCTCCATGCGTGCTTCCTTCTTTCTCCATGCGTGCTTCCTTATTTCTCCATGCGTGCTTCCTTCTTTCTCCAGCTTCCTTATTTCTCCATGCGTGCTTCCTTCTTTCTCCATGCTTGCTTCCTTCTTTCTCCATGCATGCTTCCTTCTTTCTTCGTGCATGCTTCCTTCTTTCTCCATGCGTGCTTCCTTCTTTCTACATGGCGTGCTTCCTTCTTTCTCCATGCATGCTTCCTTCTTTCTCCATGCGTGCTTCCTTCTTTCTGCATGCTTGCTTTCATTCTCCATGCTTTTCCTTCTTAGGTCAGTTAGGTCAGAAAACAACTTTTTGGCATTTGCAGGAGTTTTTCCCTTGCCAGACAGTCACACTTTACTTTATCAGGCTACCCTGGAATGTGCCATCCCAGCCAAGTATATCAATTTTCTTTGGTTTATCATTTATACTCATATGATTTTTTATCAACTATATCTTTGATTTATTTATTTATGCGCATTTGCATGTATTTATGAATTGACCTCTATTTATTGTTATTGTCTATTTATTTATTTCATTAATTTTATATTTACTGTATTTATAGAAAAATAGAAATATCCATATAACCACCCACACATACTTAATGAAGCTTTCCAGGAACTGTGTGCACTGAGCTGTGATTTCTCTTTTTAGATGGAAGTATAAAACCATAGAAAATTTTTTTCTTCAGTCTTATATCTCTCCTGCTTCACTTCCTATCCACCCTTCTGAATCTGTACTTCTTTCTCCATGCGTGCTTCCTTCTTTCTCCATTCTTGCTTCCTTCTTTCTCCATGCTTGCTTCCTTCATTCTCCATGCTTGCTTCCTTCTTTCTCCATGCGTGTTTCCTGCTTTCTCCATGCATGCTTCCTTCCTTTCCATGCTTGCTTCCTTCTTTCTCCATGCTTGCTTCCTTCATTCTTCACGCTTTCTTCCTTCTTTCTCCATGCTTGCTTCCTTCATTCTCCACGCTTGCTTCCTTCTTTCTCCATGCTTGCTTCCTTCTTTCTCCATGCATTCTTTCTTCTTTCTCCATGCTAGAAAGAAGGAAGCACGCATGAAAGGAAGCAAGCATGGAAAAAGAAGGAAGCAAGCATGGAGAAAGAAGGAAGCACGCATGGAGAAAGAAGGAAGCACGCATGGAAAAAGAAGGAAGCACGCCTGGAGAAAGAAAGAAGGAAGCACGCATGGAGAAATAAGGAAGCACGCATGGAGAAAGAAGGAAGCATGCATGGAGAAAGAAGGAAGCACACATGGAGAAAGAAGGAAGCACGCATCATGCGTGCTTCCTTCTTTCTCCATGCATGCTTCCTTCCTTTCCATGCTTGCTTCCTTCTTTCTCCAAGCATGCTTCCTTCTTTCTCCATGCGTGCTTCCTTCTGTCTCCATGCATGCTTCCTTCCTTTCCATGCTTGCTTCCTTCTTTCTCCAAGCATGCTTCCTTCTTTCTCCATGCGTGCTTCCTTCTTTCTCCATGCATGCTTCCTTCCTTTCCATGCTTGCTTCCTTCTTTCTCCAAGAATGCTTCCTTCTTTCTCCATGCGTTCTTCCTTCTTTCTCCATGCGTGCTTCCTTCTTTCTTCATGCGTGCTTCCTTCTTTCTCCATGCGTGCTTCCTTCTTTCTCCATGCGTGCTTCCTTCTTTCTGCATGCTTTCTTTCATTCTCCATGCTTTTCCTTCTTAGGTCAGAAAATGACTTTTTGGCATTTGCAGGAGTTTTTCCTTTGCCAGACAGTCACACTTTACTTTATCAGGCTACCCTGGAACGTGCCATCACAGCCAAGTATATCAATTTTCATTGGTTTATCATTTATACTCATATGATTTTTTATCAACTATATCTTTGCTTTATTTATTTATTTATTTATTTATGCGCATTTGCATCTATTTATGAATTGACCTCTATTTATTCTTATTGTCTATTTATTTATTTATTTGTTTGAGCTATTTATCAATTGGAATTTTTATACTCATTTACACCCTTATCCTGCGTATATTCTATTATCAGATACACAGCATTACTTAGTCCTTCTCCATCTGTATTTTTCTAAGGAGTAGATAAAGCCCTAACCTTAAGCTGGCCATTCACTAGAGCAATAACTGGTTCAATGATCCAACAAAAATTATAATAGGTCCGATCCAGAATTTTCCTCGGTTTCAGTTGGATTGTGTACTTGCATCCTGGCTACCTGATTAGAACATATTCCAACCCTATCCAGACTTAGGGGAAAAAGACTTCAGATAGCTCCTGATAGCGGGACTGGGTTGAGTATGTAAGACTGCATTCCCTCTTTGTCAATGCACACTATATGGCTGATCCAGAGCTGGGCTTATACATTTTTTTCAGGTGCTAGCGTAAGCCTGAGCAATACCATGTTCACTACAGAGGGGCGGCAAATTTACATTGTGAAAGCAGAATTAAAGTTGAGAGGTGAAGTTACTTAGCTCAACTCTAATTTATAAATTAAATATAATGCTATGCAGTATTTAAATTCTATGTACAAAAGTAAAGTATTTTCCCTGCATGCAGGGGCATCACTATGTTTAGCGTTGGTAGGGCAAGAAATTAGCCCTCCCTTTGGCGCCTCCCCTCTCCTCTTGGTGCCTTCCTTCCATTTACAAACCTATTCTGCTGAAGCTTCTCCGCGTCTCCTCTGCAGTACGCTCTCTGCTCATTGAACGGCGCTGATGTGACATTGGGGTCACACCAGCATCACTCAGATCAGAGGCTGAAGCTGCTGCAGAGAAAGAGGATAGCACAGACAGTACCTGGCACTGTCTCTGTGCAATCTTATGCTGACACTCCCCCCCTGGCACCCCTTGTTGTGGTGCTCCTTCATATTTACGGGGGATGTGATGCACCCTCGCTCCCCGTTCCGACGCCTATGCATGTATAGGAATTCATATGAATTAGCACTCCTTACTTTGCAAAATGGTTTAGCCTAGCTGTACACTTGCACTTACTCTCAAACTCTGGATCCGCCCTTATTTTCGCTTCCTCGCAATACGTCCTGATCCAGAGTCTGTGATTTTCCAAACACTTGGGGCTAGATTTACTAAAACTGTGGAAAAGCAAAAGTATAGATGTTGCTATAGCAATCAATCAGATTCTAGCTCTCCCTTTCCTATTACATACTAGAGAATGTCAACTAGAATCGCAACATAAGGCGGCCCAGGGATTGCGGATCTATCCATATCTTCTTACCAGGGGAGTTATAAAAAGTGAGGTGGGGGGCCCTTGTGCAGGATCAGTACATGCCTCCCCTCTCCTTACCTGACACAAGACTGTCCCGATTTGTGGACCTCAAAAGGGGTGGGGCCCCCCCTTATCTGAGACAGGACTGTCCCAATTCACGGACCTCTTTAAGCCCCGCCCCTGCAAATCGGGACAGTCCCACCGCAGGGGCAGGGGGGCTCATTCTGCGTCTATTTCTTCCCTTCGGAAGATCTTAGAGGAAAGGAATAGATGCCGAATGCCCCCCCCCCTTCCCTGCCAACCCTGGGTGCCGGATGAATGCCACTGGGCCCCCTGTTCTGAGGGGCCGTGTGCACTGCACACCCTGCACCCATTATAGATATGCCTATGCTTCTTATTCCAACACTGAGCTCTGGATCCTGTCCTTAGTCTTCTGTCATCTGTTCAATACAGACCGGCTATAACAACTGTTCTTTGATAAAATGCACCTAACTATGCCCGATGCAAGTTTAATAAAGATTAAAAGAAAAAAATACATTAAAAAACCCATTTATGAATGGAACTAAGTCAAATACAATGCTCTTTGACCTAATACTTAATGACAGCAAACGTCCGTCTGCTCCTTATACTTTTATACTTGTACGCTGTGTGATCAGAATTCTATCAGCCTGTTATTCACATTACTGGATCATTTAACTTTTTGAAATGATAGTACTGCCTTTCACCTATCATTACTGCAAACAGGAACAGGTGTTTCTCATGGAACAGCAACCAAGCATGGAAAGTTCAGGATGACCACCCTCTAGTTCCGAATATGTGTGAAAATAATTGTTTAAAATGGAAAAGAACAGTACAGATTGCAGCTTTAAAAATACAGGGAAAAGAAAAAAATAGTTTTGCATAGGCAACTTATTTATATGCTGCTCGCAATCCTAGTTTAACAGTGACCCCTGCTGGACGTTATTAAGAAAAGACTGTTCAGTGTACTAAATGCTATCTGACAAACTGTTTTATAAAATAGATCATGGAAACATATATTTTTATTTCCAAAAAGCATGCACATTATATATAAAGGTATTAATATCTGTGTACATTAGCATGAGGTAAACAGTTCACATATAACAAGGACATACTACATACACATAATAAATGTGACAATAAGAATACACAAAGAGCCACTGCTGCCGGCTTAAATGTCTTAGGAAGAAAGGTCACATGAAGACTGAGGGCCTCAGTACAGGACTGCAATTGGAGCATTTCCGATGGAAAATCGCTGCGCGATCCTACTCCCGATTCGATGACCAGTCCCCACGCACATAAGGAACTTAAAAGCGCATAACGATTCTCCATTGGAACTAAATTTGAGACTTTCTACCTTAATATCTATGCACTAGCCCCATGGAAGATGCATAAATATGGATAACACGCAAGGGCTTAACCAAGCCCTTTTAATACCTATCCCCTTCAACCATACATACAAGCTGTATGCATGGGGCTATGTAAAGCTAGAATATTATTAACGCTTATTTATATAGCACCACAAATTGTTTGCATTGCCTTACAGAGAATATTAGACATTCACATCAGTCCATGCCCCTATTGGAGCTACATACTAAAGTCCCTAATACACACACACACGGGTTAATTTAGTCAGCAGCCAATTAACCTACCAGCATGTTTTTGGAGTGTAGGTGAAAACAGGAGTACACGGAGGAAACCCACGCAGACACAGGAATAACATACAAACTCCACACAGATCAAGCCTAGTCTGGGAATTGAACTCATGACCTCAACGCTGAGAGGCACAAGTGCTACTCATTGAGGCACTGTGCAGCCGCAAATAGGATTTGTTGCTATGGGCTTCTATGAAAACATCTTTGACTGCATTTATGCATTTATAACATTGCAATAGAAGGATAGATTCTCTGTTATAATGATGGACCCAAAGCTTCAGCTTTTTTTATTTGGGGACCAGGGACTGAACCCAGACTTACTTCCCCACTTTTCAATGTTCCGATTGTGGAGCTCCAAGCGCCATAATCGGTCAATCAATCAAAACTGCCGCTGAAAATGGATCTCTGGATCCTAGGTGAGGGACTGAATCTGAAGAGCCACCACTGTAAATTGTAAAACTGACAGATCTGTGCAGGTGGCATATGGGGACCACAAATAACCAGATGGAGAAATCCCATTACTGATATAGCTGGGCAATATACAGTCAGGTGTGGAGGTGAGGAGTGATAGTGCTAATAGAAAATGTGAAAGGCGCATTACTTATGTAAGTTAATGAAGCGTTCTACAATAAACAGAGAATGGTGTCTTGACAATAGTATCAAATAAATGCAAACACTGCTTTTTCCATATAAAAAATAATGAAATTCCAAGAGGAAAAATAATTCACAACCCAAGTTTAACAGCAGCAACGTGATAATACAAATGCATGCAGTACCACCAGCTGAAGGGGTGAATACACACATAGTCAATTAGAATAAACAAGAGATTTCAGCCTAATACGATAATCCTCACCACGTATGTTTATACTGAGCCTCCAGTATGTATTGTATCAGTTCATCCCCTAAACGAGTCATGTCATTAGAATATGCACAGTAGCATATAGAGTCTGCATGTGTGGGACTGGGTGGAGCCATGCTGTATTGGGGGCATGGCTAAGCAGACTCAACTATGCAAAAGAAGCGGTCAGAGGTTGACAGCTTAAAACAGCACTCGCCACTCCATGTATGAATGCTGAGCACTGCTTCTAAATACATTGCGAGTAGTTCAGCCCGTAACAGCCGTACTCCTTGTTCCCCCAATAGCCAATAGTCACGCACCAAGATTTTTCAAATACAGTAGTGACATACCTCTTTGAGAAAGGGCGGATCGCGCCCGAAACGCATCAGAGGGCGGCACGGACGACACGTGGAAACGGGGACCAGCCGTTTGTAGCTGAGGACGGGACTTGCGCCAGGAAGAAGGGACACTGACCTTTGAAGTTAGAGACAGCGTGCGTGGAGGACGTTATCTCTGAGGGCCAACAATATCATCTGGGCTCTATCCATCCGACCGAAGGCAGACTCTCTCTCTCTCTCGGGGTAATACCGTTCTTTACTCCCGGCTTCGGCCCGTTATTCCTCTTGGTGTCACTGTTTTTATGTCATATTTACTTGCTGTTTTATGACTTGTTTTTAACTTTTAGTAAACGGAGTATACTTAACTATGTCTCTCTCTCTCTCTTACATGATTGAGTGGCATCTATAAGGGCAACATCATTTTTGTGGACTTAAAAATCACCTTTGCCACTGACTTTTTATATTTGACATTAGGTTCTTTATTCCAATCTAAGCTCCTACACCAACACCCATCACCTTTAATTATACCACCAAAAAAAAACCTCCCCCCATATTATACAGTAGTGACATGTTTATAGTGTCAAAGATATTTATAACTTGTTACAATGTTTGTTTTAGGATTAGTAGTTTATCAACTGAGAAAAAAAACGATTGTGAATATCACAGACATTGATGTACTACATAAAAAATGATCCTGGGTGGCTAAACCAGACTCCTTAGACAACTCTACAGGAATGCTTTATTATATTGGTCACAAGGACAAATTATGATCCTCTTGATTTTAACTGTCATTTTCAGGCTCCAATGCATCGTGATATACGTACTATACATTCCTATATACACACATTCCTAAAAGTACCATTGTTATTCCTCCTAAAGCTGCCTAGACCCTATATGTATTGTAATTGTAGTGGGGTTTGCATAATATATTTATCTGCTGCCGTGCCGATTCTGTGTTACTCACCGAGCCCATTGTCGGCCTGAAAACGGACCACGCCAGTCCAGAAATGCGGAGTCTAACAACAAACCCGGTGTTCACCAAAGCCTCTGATGGACTTGGTTGCAGGCAAGTGTCAGGATGCAGCCTTCTGAAAAAGCGCACAGACGCTAAAGTGGTGAGGAGAGCAAATGTAGTAGGTATAGGTAGTGGAGGCACTGCTACCAAGGCTGGATACAGTGACAAGATAGGAGCTGGAACCAGAAGCACAGCAGTGCACTAACCGAAGACACAGGAGCGATGGAACGGGATGCTAAAAGACACAGGAACCGAGGATACCATTGAAGTAACAACTGGAGACATGACTGAAGAAATACTGGAACCGAGGAGCGGAAACACAGAACAAGAAGCCAGAAAACACAAACGAGCTTGAGGACACAAGTCAGCAGGTGATGGAAACCTTTTGCTCTGACAAGGAGGTGTAGCCAGAGAAGACAACTGTGGAGTGAGTCCAGCAACCATATGGGCTACAACTGTGTGAGATAATACTTGCAGCTGAAAGGGAACACCAGGAAGTGCAGAGGACTGAAAGGAGGTCATGCGATAGGCTCTGTTGGTCTGGAGCTGGCGAAATCACACAAGTATTTACCTAGTGTTGCAAGACCTGAGGTTGTGTTGCCATTTTACAAGGCATCCACAGGCATTTCTGAGTGAAGAGCAGCCAAAATCAGTGCTGGAGTAAATATAAGGTGCATATAATTGTTATGTGTTTTATACACACGTGTTACACAGACAGCAGTTCAAGCACAAAACAAAATAAAGCCAGGCCAGGCCACTACCTAATACAAGAGATAGACCCTGTCTATTAAGAGAGGACCTAGTGTCCTAATCACACACCAAACAGAACAGTGAGCCCTACCCAGTGTAGCGGCGTCTGGCACCGAGATCCCAGAGCAATGAAAGACCCTATCTATTTTGCTCATTGTCTTTTTAATCACCCTACACATCTCTGTTTCTAATCAGCATGCTTCCAGGCTTGTTAGCCCAAATGCCCAGACTGGGCCTGTTGGATGAAGACACACCATCTCTCCATCCACAACCCCAGGGACCCTATAATCTGGCTATTACCAACACCACACCATTGTTTTGATAATCCATCCCAAAACAAACTCACTTCTTCCAAGGGTTTTAAACACAGTTGATAGAAACCTAGGACTAATGAGCCCCCTATCAATCGCCTTACCCTTGCTTCTATCACGCTGGCTTAAGAATGGTTGGCGAGGCTGTGCCTGTGTGTAATATAACACAATTCTGGACAGATGCACGTAATTCACATAAATACATGCCTGTAAATTTAGTCTAAAATCGATTTTCTTTTCTCAATTTTACAGGCTAAACTCTAGCCATTTTTTTAATACCTTTCACATCAGAAAAAAGCCCATTTTAATACAACAGATTATTTCTCTCCAACAGGCTTTCCGTTCTCATTTTTGAAGAAAAAAAAAGATGGTTGAATGACACCTGAGGTGGTGATTATCTGATGGCTCTCAAACTCCTGCTGCACCAACAGAATAGGGAACTCTGGTGTATAATGGTTCTATTGTAGTTGCTCTTCACAGTAAAAAGTCAGAATGTGGATGCAGTCTTTCATTGTGTGAGCAGAAAATGAATATTATATTTCCTGCAGAATATGTAATCCTTATTTTTCATGGCTCCCAAAATCCCAACTTAATATTAACTTTTGGAAAGTCTAGTTTAAATATTTATCATGAAAAAAAAAAGCCAGCTATTCCAAACAAATAAGCACTGATAACTATAATAACGTTAGCCTGAACATAATTATATTTCTTCAACCGTTCTGAATAATTCCTAAGAGCTTTCTTGAGCTGCACAGTGAGACGTGGTCACTCACAAAGGTCAAAACATTGTAAATCCATTTGAGTCGAGATGTGAAAGTTTGAGGAGCGAAATGGCAGTATTTATAAAAGAACAGACATTTGCACAAATAGGAGGTGATCGCAGATGTGTCCAACCCAGGTACTCAGTCCTGCTAATTATCCAATGCAACATGCTGGTCTTAACTATAGTATAGCAATCCAGAGTTGTGAGTTGTAGTTATACACAAGGCAAAAAAAGATGAAAGCAACTGCGCCCATATTAAAGCAATTTACATATTCATGCAGGGCCGTATTCAGAGATCCGTTTTCACGGGGAGATCCGTGCGTATTTATAGGATCGGATCAACTAGTAGTAACTTTATTTAAGTAAGTTTCGTTGATTATATGCACATACATGGACACGTGAATCGCACTTGGGTACATACGTGCGGATGGGCAGCATAGAAATCCATACCTGAAAATTTACATAAAAGTGGGTGGAGGCATTTAAATGAATGCATGGAGGCATGGTTATAAAGAATCGCACGGACAGAGCACATAGACGCTCGTAAGTACACACGGAAAGAACAGAGTGGTCTATGGACTCGTATGTCAGGGAGACGGGAGTGTCGGGGTTGTTGGCGGCTGTTTCCTTGCTCCGGCCATGCGTAGAATTGCGTACATAAAAAAAACGGATCTCTGAATACGGCCCGCAGTCCATATCATTGTAGAAAGGCTTCTGAGCGTCTGTTATTATAAGCGCTCAGAGCTCCAAGCACATCGGCAACAGGGATTCAATGCCAGATCCTTGGTGGATCAGGGCTTCAGTGTGGATAAGGATAGGTCACTCCCATCGCTTGTACAGAGATACGATAGCTCACCCCTACCTTAAAACTTTGGCGCCATTGTCACTTAAAATGGGGACGTCTCGGAAGTCTGCATACTACCCCACCACGATTTTGAATCTATACAGTTCTCTGGCTAATCAACCAATTATGTGTTCACGTTACAATGAGAAAGCTCTACTGAGGGGATATTAACATATACATGGGCATTGTGATAGGCGGAAGCCTGAAAGCATGGTTCATTTTACTACCTAAGCACCCTGAACTTTCTTGGGGGAAGTCAAAGGGGGCACCACTTTAAGTCACACTGTCCTTCAGGCTGCGGTCACACAGACGCCAGCCACTTCAGATAACAGACGTGTCCAGCATCATTCACAAAACTGTACTGGTTATATAAAGTGTACTAAGCAAAAAGTGAAACCAGTTTCACTGAATAACACTAATCTCACATATGAGGCAGCACCATTCATGGAAATAGATTTTGTCCTACAGGAGGAGAAGCTCCATATAACCAGTACTGTCTATGACGTGAACAAGGCTGTTAGGTAGGGTTATTGAAGCAAAGCACCGCGGAGGAGGAGGGAGAAGATGGCTGCAAAGGTAGGCGAACCTTAAAATAGGTTATTTAGCAGAAAAGCTGTTTATATAGAACAGCAGAAATGGAGACACATATTAGGTGCAAAAACGGAGGCTGGACACATAGAAGGGATACCAATAGAAGCCGCACACATAGAAGGGGCAGAAATTAAAGCTGGACACACATAGAAGGGGCAGAAATGGAGGCTGCACACACATGCAAGGGGCAGAAATGGAAGATGGACATATATAAGGGGCAGAAATGGAAGATGGACATATATGGACACATTAATGTGTTATTGTGACTGGCTGCATCTTTTACCACCAACCCCATGCTTACATCTACCAGCAACAGACTGAAGCAGAGGTGTTCTCAATGTAAAGTGTTACACAATAGGCTTGGTTTGATTGTTGAATGCTTGCATTAGTATCTAGCATCATGTTGTATTGCCATATTGTGAAGCAGAGCTCTGGATTACTCTAACAGACTTCCTGTTTTATCCTTTGTCCAGGTCATTAACACCCACTGCAGCACACACGATGTAATACAGGGATATTTGCATCATGTTCTGCAGATCCACTGTATGAAATGTAATCCTTTACACTTTCTTTCTGCAGTATACCAAATTATTGTCAAGTGTATGACTGCAATCCACGGGGGTAATACTTATAAATGTTCCACCTACATCACACACACAATCTTAACCCTAATATCTACCTTTTTCTGCAGTCTATTGCTGTAAGCATAATACAGCAGCCTGTAGACTCGTAAAATCCTGTTTAATGCTCTTGTTCTAAGCAAACAGTAAAGAAATAATTCAGTCTTTATTTTTATAGCTTGATTGAATTAAGATTAATTCTGCAGGGATCTTTACAGATTATTCTGGTGCTAGTGATATATTTAATAGGCAATCTCTTGCTTAATTTTGTCTCCTTAAAGAAACGAACAAAGTGCAAAAAACATTAAGAGGTTGCATTCAGCATTGTGATTTCCAACAGTAAAGCTGGTTATACATTAGAATGATTATCACTCCCAGCTTGTGGTGGCCGATATTTGGGATGATTTTCCCCTACGTAAAGGTCCCGATATTGGCACAACATAATTTCTGAATGAGATCAGGCAGCTTGCCTATTGGCTAGCTGCAGTCTCGCTCTGATTGGTTGGGACTCCTGTCAATCTTGACAGAAGTCCAATGCAGCCAGCCTGTTGGCTGACTGAACAAAAAATGTGTCAATTAAATTTTACAGACTGTGAGAGGTTCTGCAGCTAGCTCGCAGTAGAGTGCAGCACCTCCACATCCAGGAGGTGGAGGTACAAGGTCCGCTAATTGGAATTGCCCACACACTACAAGATATTCTCCCCTTGGAAGGATAATCAATTGGGAATTCCCTTTGATCAGATTATCATCGCAGAGCCTGTCTGGGACGATAATCTGAGTTTTTACAAATCCATCTGTACCACACACTAGAGCGATTTTTGGCCCGATCCACGATAATTGTAGGAGAGGGCCAATAATCCCTCTAGTGTATGGCCAGCTTGAGACAGACATTCCTCATGATTGGCTAGAATACAGGGCAGGAGGCTTTTCTGGACCATACTTGTCTCTCTAAACATCTGGGAGACCTCTACATTTTGAGCAATCCTTCCAAACATTCTGGTCAGCTGGTCACTTACTACCTAATAAACAAAATAATGCTATTTACTGTGAAATCACAAAAAACACAGTATTGGTTCATGGTGACAAAATCATTGACTATATAGCTTCCAGAGCAGGGCTAAATATTGTGGGCAAGTATGAGAAGACTCACCTCCCAGTGACTTTCAGAAGATACAGTCCTGTGTAGATCATCGGTACCTTTAATATGTTTGTACTGGTTTCAGACTTTAGATTTTTCCCTTATTTACGTGTGTTTAGAAGTCAATATTTAAATATAAAACAAATTTTTATGAAAACTATGGTCCCTCAGCTTCAAAACAAGACCAACATGAAAGTTCTACCACAATTAGTAGCAAAGCTATGATTTGTTTTAATTGCAAGCATAAATGTTACACTTTGTCATGTTTGCAACCCTGTTACATAAACACTGTATATCATTGAGAGCTAAAATTTTACACACAAAAGTTACTTAATGTCATCTACCATCCTACCAAATTTCATTCAAATCTGAGATGGTCGGGTTAAAAAGTTCCTTTTTTGTGATGATTTAGGACCTTTAGGATATAGCTATTGGAAGTCTCCTTGTACAATGGCAGGGGCGGAAGTACTGGAGACAATAGAAGCACTTTCATTGTCCCCCTCTGTAGTGACCGGTCCTTGATTTGACTTTTCAAGGCTCCGGTAAACGGCACAAGCCAGCAATATAGCTATTACTGGCTGTGGGCTCCATTAAAAAGCATTAAACTTACCTCTTCCCAGGAATACACTACGTGACGTCATGATGTCACACCAGTGCCATGCCCTGCCACCTTGCATCTGTGCGCCTGGGTAGAATTTACACCACTGTACAACAGGACTAAAAGTTCCTTTTCGGCTGTCTCTATTTTAAATGGCAGCCATTTTACTTTTTTTTTAATGAATGGTTGACTGTGCCGATCGCATTCTCACCCATTCATTTTCGGAAGCACAGCCGCCGCCAGACCAGACAGCACCACCGGACCACCAAAGACCCTGCACTTTTTTACGTACTATTAGCGCTCCATATGTTAGGGCATGACAGTCCTCCGTGTGTTCGATTATACGCTGTGTGGAAAGGGGAAAGGCATTTAAATTCTTCAGTAAGGGCTGGGTGAGGCACCTCCGTGCAACAATGCATGCAGAAAAGTTAAGGTATGTTTATAAATATGGGGGCAGATCCAGAGCTACGCCTGGCGTACTTTGCATGGCGTAATCCATGGCTCTGTGAGCCATGGATCTAACGTCCGTAACTACAGCATAGTTACGGATGAGGGGGACGGGCAGCTCCGTAACTACGCTGTAGTTACGGAAGCTGGACAGGGGAGGGAGGGTAATTAGGACGGGAGGGCTGGGTATAGTGTTTTACGCTCCGACGGGGGGCCTGGGTAGAGTGTTTTACGCTCCTGTGTGAGCGTAGTTAGAAACAGTTATGCCGGCTGAAGTTAGGGTAGCCTTCAGCTGGCTCACAAAGGAGGAGGGACAAGGGGAGTGCACCAGAGCTACGCTGGCCGTACTTACGGCCAGACAGGCCAGCGTAGCTCTGGATCTGGCCCATGGAAGTCACCTAAATTATATACGTCAGAGAGGAGTGTCATAGAAGTGCAGTAGCCTCCTGCATGCATACGGAAAGGGCACTTAAGTCTGGATCTGGTCCAGAGTGTATAACAACAGTGCAACACAATGAACTAAAGTGAAAGAGAAACTTACAGCAACACAGAAAAGCTACAAACAAGATAAAACTCTAGGAGGGCGAAGAAAGCTGATAGGTATTAAGGGGATATATGAAGCTTTGCCGGCTTTAAGATGATCTGTGTGCAGAGAAGAGAGTCCCAGAGGAGAGAAGTGTCCGCAGGTGGTGAGAGAGGAGGCAAGAAGACTAACGTTCGTGTGCATGCACATATATAACGTTAAGGCTGACTTGGCATTGCGAAAGTCCCCTAACGTTATTAACACTGGATCCGGCCCTAAATCTATAAGCCCATAGCAAACTACTGCTTATTCCGACCTACGCTGGTGTGCATTTTTACGCTGATCGTAAGTGTAAAAACGGCTTTTTGTACTAACAGCGCATGAGCGGGACACATTTTATGCTGTGAATTTCTGAGCGTATGAGCCGTGGGCGTATCAGCTTCGCATTAGCGCTGAAGGGGGCGTGCCTGCCTTACGAAATCCGTAACTACGCACCCAGGGCAGGGTGAGGCATTTAAATCGTACAGTATGGGCGTGCTAAGCGTACAGAAAAGTTAGGGTAGGGTTTGCCGAGCGTATGAAAGGGAGTTCCTATTGCCGTGTATGGAAGGTACGCAGACCAGCGTAGGTCTGGATCAGGCCCATTATGTATAATTTTAAAGTTTATCTTATACAATAATAAAAACATACACCAAGGTATTACTATTACACCTTGTGATTTAAAGCTGCAAACAAGTGTCTACGCTTATGATCGCTTGGGGCACACAAAAAAAAACACAAAAAAAACTTACTTTGAAGAACGCCTTTTATATGGTCATATATTTTGTTTGTGAATTGAATTTGTATACTGTTTAATATATTAAAGCACCACAGGGCTATGTTTTATTTGTTTTTTGTAACAAGTAGTTGGTGACAAGAGGTGCTTCACATTAAATCACTTGGAAATAAGCAATAAACTTGGTGTTTATCGCTGTTATTACATAGGAGTGTTATTGTACCTGTCACCCTGTAAAAGAACTCTGCTTGGTACATCCTTTTCTTTATGTCACTCTAGGGAAAATCCTATTAGAAGTAATGGAACACTCCCCCCCCCCTCTCCCTATTACACACGTAGACCCCTATTTGAGGCAGTACCGTGCACCATTCCCATAATCACGATAATTGCTGTCAGATCTGGTATCAATCTCTAACCTTCTATTTCTGTGCCAAGTGACATCTTAGTCTAAGGTCATTAGTGGAGACAGGCAAAGAGGAAGGACTGTCTAAGAAAAAGGGATGAGGGAGATAGCGAGGAGGAAAGGAAGGAATATCATTTTCTGCCACACGTCTTCAGTTCTAATGAAAATTAAACAATGAGCAGGGGGTTGGATCAAAAGGCTCCATGATGTTCTTGTAAGATCGAATGATCACATGCATTCAAAGAGCAATTTAATGCTCTTCTCAGTTAATGATAAATAAAATAAAAATATTATTTATTTTTACACAAGTCTGAATGACACTTTTTCCTGTCATGTCCCACAATAGTGATTCCATTCCTTTACTGCCAGAACACAGAGGTCCCTGGCAGGGATAGATAGATAGATAGATAGATAGATAGATAGATAGATAGATAGATAGATAGATAGATAGATAGATAGATAGATAGATAGATAGATAGATAGATAGATAGATAGATA
>WWET01000677.1:483369-505765 GCA_011038615.1 Limnodynastes dumerilii | reverse complement strand
GATAGATAGATAGATAGATAGATAGATAGATAGATAGATATGAGATAGATAGATAGATAGATAGATAGATAGATAGATAGATTTGGACTATAAGGATTTGAATAGATAGATAGATAGATAGATAGATAGATAGATAGATAGATAGATAGATAGATATGAGATAGATAGATCAAAGTAGCTTACTCCTGATACTCGGGGAATCCTGGGAGAACAGGCAAATCTCTTGCAACGTGAGTTTAGACAAATCGTGGCCTCAAGTCCCGTCCCTGTGTCTACCAATATATATTAAGTGTTATTGTTGGGATTAGGCGGTGCTTGATGATATAATTTGCATCATCAAGCCCCTACCCCTTACCCAATAACACTGAGGGCCTGATTCAATTAGTCGCGATGATGGGAAAAAGCTTGTGGTGTGCTTTTTCCCGTCATGTACGGTATGAAAAATAAGCAAATTTTTTTGAGCACCTTTATGGGGTGCACATAAAAGTCTCACCAAAAAAAATTGTAGAATTAGCTTCAGACCACAAATAACGCCTGTGCAAAGCTAATTGAATCGGGCCCAATGAATAGTAGTTTCGATGAGCAATGGGCGGGGCTTCCATGCTTCAACATCACCCTTACCATAAAAAAAGTTTATTTTTTTCTGTAACATCATAACTACATGACATAGGAGAAAACTCTATCTGCAATATTTGATATATTAAAATGCATTTGATTACATTTAAAAGTTTAACCTATAAACATTTGGGGCTAAATTTACTAAACTGCTGCCAAATGGAGATGTTGCCCATAGCAACCAATGAGATTCTTAAGGCCAGATATACTAAGCTGCGGATTTGGAAAAGTGGAGATGTTGCCCATAGCAACCAATCAGATTCTAGATGACATTCTCTAGTATGTAATAGCATACCCTCCAACATTTTATAATAGAAAATCGGTACACCTGGGGGCATGGCTTGTCCCGTAAAGGGACGAGGCTTTAATCTGCTCTCATTTGCATGTATGATAAGGTGTAAAATCTCATTCACACCTTATCATATGAGCAAAGCACTCACAGGAGAGGGTCTTGTCACTATAACAGAGCTGTAGGAGTCTGTTCCAACATCACTGCTATAGTGATCAGATGTTTCAGGACTGGAAGGTGAGTATAGGAGGAGGGAACTGCTGGGCCAGAATCCGGTACAGGAGCCCTTTTAGCCAGTACAGACCATTAAAAACCGGTACTGTACCTGCTAAATAGGTACAGTTGGAGGGTATGTAATGGGAAAATGAGAACTAGAATCTGATTGGTTGCTGTGGGCAACACCTCCACTTTTGCAAAGCCGCAGCTTAGTAAATTTGACCCTAGCTCTCATTTTCTTATTACAAACTAGAGAATGTCAGATAGAATCTGATTGGTTGCTACTGGCAATGTCTTCATTTTTCCTTTTCCGCACTTTAGTAAATCTAGTCCTTGTTCTCCAGTATTTTACACAAAATGGAAGTTGCTCAGTATTTTATTTAGTTTTACTGGAACTGGAGTTTAAACAAAACTAAATAATTTATTACCTACTCATATCCCCAGACTGACAACTAATTACAAATCCTGCATTTCACACTGGATAAGTACTATCCTGAAAATCTTATTCATTTTTAATGATCCAAGGAAGGTTTAGGAAATATGTAGTGGTCAATGTTATTTTCTAACATCTCCAGCAATGAAGATTGATGTTTGACGTAGGGTGAATAATGAGAAACAAATAGGAAATATTAAGCTAGATGCACACAAAGCAATTACACTAATTTGCTGCTTTTGTTTAAACTGTCTAGACATGAGAATTAAATGTATGACAATACCGAACACAGTCCAAGCAACCATGTGGGTTTTGAGAAATTACATAGGAAAATCCTGACATTTAATGTCTATGATCAGTATTGAAACACTTTAATTGCATCCCATGTAATCTGATGGTACCTACAAAGAGACTGAATCCAGCAGCAAGAGACACAAATCAAAGAATTCTGAACTAGACAAGACATCACTGCCACCCTGTGTACATTTTGGGTACTACACTATAAATCTGCATAGTCTAACTATGTATTTTGCTTATTTTTTAACAGGTATTTATATAGAGTTATCAGATAACATAGAGTTTTTAAAGAATATTTCACATTCACATCAGTCCCCGTCCCATTGGAGCTACATTCTATGTTTCCTAACACACAATAGGGTTCATTTATTCAAAAGCCAATTAACCTATCAGCATGCTTTTGGAGAGTGGGAGAAAACCAGAGCACCCGGAGGAAACTCACACAGAGAATGCATTAAGAAGGTGAGGGTATGCATGTTTTAGAACCTAAATTGAAGCTCCCTCCCACACCACCTCCCCCTGATTTTAAGAACCTACGGCACTTAAGAGTGCCTTAGGCCTTCCTTAACTTCCCATGCGTATTTTCCCCTGCCACACCCTCCCCGGCTCCTTTACATACCTCCACCCACCCACTCTTATTAAAGATGACCCAAGGCTGCTGCAGCTTACCTCTTCCTTCTTACATAACTATGTGTGGTATTCGCGCAAGACCGCGCATAGTTAAGCTACGTTCCTAATGCATACATTGCGTAGTCACTATGACTATGCATGCAGGATACTTAGTTTCTTAAAAATCCGCCCTAAGAAGCCGCAGCTTCTTAGGTGTGAATCTTGTCCACTAATTCAATGTCAAGTGCACCTGAAGCTGTGATTTGTGTATGACAAAAGGATAATAATAAAAAACAACCACCTTGTCTGACCTCAGTCCTCCTTCCTCCCCCTGTATGCCCCCAGTCTTCTTTCCCCCCCTGAACACCTCTGGTCCTCCTTCCTCCCCCTATATGCATCTGGTTCTCCTTTACCCCCTATATGCCTATGATCCTCCTTTCTCCCTGTATGCCTACAGTTTTTCTTTCTCCCCCTGTATGCTTACGATCCTCCTTTCTCCCACGGTATGTCTACAGTCTTCCTTTCACCCCCTGTATGCATCCAGTCCTCGTTTGGGTGCCCCATTTATTTATTTTTTTTATTTGTACACAACTCTCCTTTTTTTTGTATGATTCACTTTAAATATCATTGATATATTAAAAGTAAATTCATATTTTAATATTTATTTCGGTGTTTGCTAAAAATAATTTTTACACAATTCAGGGGGATTGTATAGATTGCACCAGTAGGTTATTTTACTCTGTTATTTACATGTTATACTAGGGCTGCAGAATCCCCCCACTACTGACCCCTAGGCTGCATCCTTCCCCTTGTACCTTTTTCCATATTTGGTTCCAGTGCAGAGACATTCCCTTTTACCATAATCTTTTATAGTCATCTTAGCTTTACTGTCTTCTCACCTCTCTTCTTCTCCCTCCGGCTTCCGGGCCGTGCTCTGCTTTCTGAATGACGTTGTGGCCATGTCAGTGTTACTCAGATCTTTGAGCTGCGCTTCCATAGTAACACATACACATTGGGCCGGATCCAGAACTACGTCCGTCTTCCATAGACGGACGTAGTTCAATAAACAGTAGCTACTGCGCATGCGTAGTAGCTATTGTACGTAATCTGCGTATCGTTTCGATACGTAGATTGCGTATATGTGGTCTGGAGGTTTAGGCGCTGTGTAAGTGACCATACAATGTCAGAACAAAAAAAATTTTTTCTCTTAAATCACAGCTTCGACTGATAGTCATTAGTAAAAAGATTTATTTCTGGACATTGTCTAGTCTGGAACTGTCAAGACTCCGGACACCAATCACATTTACCAGACTGTCCGGAGTAATCCCGAGCAGGTGGTAACCCTATTTCACATGCTCCCTCAAATCGCAGCTAGCCTACCCCTCCTCCACTTAACTTCTACACCTCTCACACTCAGGGGCGGAACTACCATTGGTGCAACAGCATACGTGTTGCCCATACGTATGTGTGCGGATCACATCGGTTACATTGCCGAAAGTTAAGGTAGGGTTTGGGAGCATATCTTGGACTAAATACGTACATTCAAGGGGTGTGACAAGGGGAGTGTATAGAAGGTACGCACACGTAAATACGCCACGCGAGTAAACGTATTGCAAACGTAGTTCTGGATCTACCCCAATATATGCAAATGGCTACTGTAATTCAGTGTTCCAGGAGGTGGGTGGGGCTTGATGACAAAAATCATGTAATAAAGTACCGCCTATCCACGGTAATACTATAGATTACTATGATGAGAGGTTCCTCTGCTTCTCATTATAGTAATCTCTAGTATTACTAGGGATAGGCAGGCTCTCCTGGTATACCGGGGAACTACCTGAATTTTGGGAGACTCCCGGATATTCCAGGAGTCAGCAACCCTGCAATTTATATTGTACCATATTGTTATATGTCTGCCTAGAATATGCCCAATGTATATTATATCTTATACTGTATGGCACTGCGGAATGTAATGCCTAAATAAATGTTACTAATAGTAACAATAATAATAATAATAATCCGCCAAACTCCTAACCCATAACTCTAACTCCTAACCCTAACTCTAACCCCTAACTCCTAACCCTAAATATCTAAACAATATTATTTCAACTATTCACTATGCATTTTTACCGCTGCGAGGCAGGGCAGAGGAGATCCTTCCGCCGTGCTGCTTGCAGCGTCGCGCGGGTCCCCGATACTACAAGTATGCCCCAAAAATGTATCCCACACGACCATCTTGGAATATTTATAAACCCATAGTCAAGTGAGAAACCTTGATCGCATATGGTCATTGTCAATAAGCTATATTGTCCATCAGGATCATTTAATATATTTCCATATCATCTAATTGAAATCTACTTCAAGTAGCATTTATAATGTTGTCAGAATAAACACCTGATTAAACACTATGCTACTTATCTTAGATTTTAAACAAACCTTATGGCATAAAAAAAATTAAAAACGTCTTTCTCAGATTAAAAAGTATTTTGCCAGTTTTAAAGATGGTCTCCAGCCGTTTCCGCCCGCACTCGCTTTAGCTCGCGGCTTATTGAAAGGCGATCGAACACATTCCTCCAAACTCTAGGACAGCCTGGCGCATGCGCAGAAAGTGCTTTACTGAAGGACAGGAAGCTACTGTCAGCAAGTGGCCGCCGGGCCAGTGGCAGAGATGTGGCGTATTCAGGGTCTCCTGGCCAGAGGTGAGTGTGACAGGTCACACTGAAGGGGTTGAGGAAAATAGCGAGGTCGCCATTGTCGCGTTATGTGACGTCTTTGTTGAACTCAACTTCCCCAGACCACATTCTTGCAAAGTTCTTCCATACTTGTGAAAGGCACTTTTATGAGAAGCCATGCTGAGACTTGTAGTGCAACTGCAGCTGGAAATAAGTTACCTTACCTTCACATTATAGAACATGGCCATATCTGGATAATAGATTTTATACATATACACATATCCTACTACATACATACATACATACGTGTAACCAACCTATATTACCCTTCATGATTGCTTTATGATTTATACTGTGCTTGAGCACCCACCTAACAGTCGTGTTACACCTATACACTAATGCATTAGGGATTATTATAAACAAGAGCTGAGCATTAGGTATGGTAGGTGTTGGCTTAGGAAATCCCCCTGATTGGACAAACACCCTGTGACATATGTTCAGTATGGGAAGATGCTGCTAACAGGTTTAACTAGAGGTATTAATAACTTCCAACAGCAGATACTAATGCATTCAGCCAACACTTTAGTTTGGAAACACAGTAACAACGATCACCAAACAAAAGCTAATACACAAACATACGGTATAGTCTTTATTTCACAGAAAGGAAAAGTTGTAGTTATCTCTCTGTTGTAATATGTAACTCTGTCCAACCCAGACTGCCGGGGACCTTGTGTTTATTCAGGTGTGTTATTGCACAAGATCTATTATTTTTGTGAACAATCATTGCAATATGTTAAAGGAAATATCCATACTGAAAATAAAGTATGTTTGACATAAAATGTTTTAAAAAATGTTTTATTTAAGTCTACGCTATAGAGGTAGTCATTATGTAACAATATAAACAGGCAAGCTAAAAACCCTTTTTTGCAAATAAAGATTTAAAATAGAATCCAAATAAATATCTTAAAAAAAAAAAAAAAAAGAGAGCTAATTAGAAGATAGTAAAAGTGACACTGTCTTAAACACATTTATTGAAAAGTTTAACGTTCGCTACTTTGCATGCAAACCCAATTTTGGGAGGCGATACATAGCAGTAATCTTGTTTGTACTGTATCAGCATGGGCCCAGCAATGGGTAGTTTAACCTACCAAACAATTCCTGTGCTTTATTGGGGTCAGAAGATGATCACGTGCATACAGATAGCAGCTATCTGCTGTCATTCATCAACCACGATATTTGTTCTTCAGTCAGTGGCCAAAGCTGTATGTTGATATGTTACACGGCTTAGGCTGTTATTAACCTGCAATACTTTACTAAGTAGCTTTAGTTTGTCATTTTATTTATACATTTAGATATCGCTATAGAGAAGTGTTCTGTTGTTACAGTGACTGTAGAGGAGAGAGATAAATATCTACCATCATTGCTGTGCTATACCCCAGAAAGTATTTTAAGTTAGAGACATTTATCAATACTAATCATTAAATGTAATTATAATTAGGGGATACATTAAAATATATTTGTTTAGGGGTTCATTGCTACCTCATGGTATATTAGAAATATGAGGTTTTGTTTATACACGCATCTAATATTGACACTTCTATTTTATTATATACCCAATATTTTACTAACATCTTTTCAAACGCTACAAGGCACCTTGGGTTTAAATGTGTTTCAGCTAAGGGAACCAATGTATTCATTCCTAGAGGAGTCATTTGACTTCTGGAAAACCCCTTTTAGGTAGGCTGTATGCCAGGTGGTGCGTGCACACTACTTGTCCGTCTAACTACATCTTGGCTGCCATAATAGAATGTCTATTTCATCAGACTACTAAAGATAGCGTATTTTGTTCTGTACACCAAGCAATCTGATTAATCTTTACCTAACTGTGTTGATGCAATAGTTTCCACCATAATAATAATCATCTTTGTGTATTTTATGTTAAAGTAAAACATATTAGATTTATTTGTAAAATAAATATATGATTGTAAGGCAAACTTTTTTCTTAAATGTAATAATAAAATGAAAAAAACACGTTTTATTAAAGAGATGTTGCCTGCATGTTGTATTCACTTAGAAAAGAGTCTCTATATTTTGCATGGTCAACAGACCCTCCAACATGACCCCTTCCATTAGGTACAAAATAATCCGCTCCTGGGCTTCCAACTGTCACTCACCTGGTTTAAATGAATTAACTGATATTTCAAAAACTATTTGCCTCTTCTACAAAGGTGGTTATCATAGTAACTGACAGTTGGAAACTGAGGAGTGGAGTTTTTGTACCTAATGGAATGGGTCATGTTGGAGGGTATGGGTGAATTGTTGCCCATCACTGAGTTGAAGCAATAATATAAAGCATGTAGATGATGTGTTTACTGACACAAAGCTTCAGTGACGTCACCTGTTTCCTGTATTCTGCTCAACCAGAAAATAATTGCTTCCACGATCTATAAGTGATAATCTCCACGAAGTCTGTATGTGGGTAAATTACAAACAATAAAGATTCTGTGCACCTTGTATCGGATTCACAACAACAAATTTTTATACTTGCGTGCCGAGATACTATGCATGCGTAGTAACTATTTTACGCTATCTACGCGGCGTTTCGTTACGTAGATTGCGTGCATGTGTTTAAAGACTAGTGCCTGGTACACCAAAACGTTTGTTTTAGTTGGTAAAATGATATAAAAAATATAATTGTGCTAAATTAGATTTTGTAACCCTAAGAACTTCTGTCATTTAATCATGGGGTATTTTTGTTTTCACTGTGTATTGATACAAAATATATCCTATTTCAATTATAGCCCTGATCCGCTTCTATGCAGCCAATGTCCAGGGCTGTGTTCATGGCGAGGCTGAAGCTTTGAACCCCTCAACTTTAATTCCGCTAGGCCAGAATGCAGGTAGCAAAAGGTAAGTGCTCTAATCAATATATAAATGAATGTTCTTTCATAACTACTTAGAAGTGGAATCAAACAACAAAAAGTGGGCAAATTCCTCACTCAACTTGTGCCAACCTAATAGGATTGGCAAGCATCAAGTAAATCGTTAAATAAACCAACTAATATAGTTGTAATAATTCATTGGTTGGAATCATTTATGTACAATTTTGTCTACGTTCTCACAAATTGGTCCATCGGCTGGTGATTGTATTGTGTGCATTTGGCTTAAAAAATAGGGTCATTTTGTCAACATATGACACAGACACATGCCCATGGTTTTCAAGGCTTCTCACATTGACTAATATACCAGATACTTTTTAGCTGGTATAGATGGGGATTGCACTGTTTATATTCTAATCTCCACCAGCTTGATTGTGATTGGTTGCTTTGAATTGTGGGAGGCACTATTGGGGCGCTTATTTGACATAGAAAGAGTTTGCAATAGGAGTTATCTTACACTGTAAGGAAAAAATGATTTATAAGATGCATCTATATTGGTAATATAAACAAACAATATTTGTATGCATGTTTGGCATAAAAAGCCAATGTGACAGTTGCACCCTGAGTTTCTTTGACATTTGTCATATTCGTTACCTAAGACTGTTTTGCCTGTGTAAAAATGCAGATTGTTCTTGCATGCCTGTGCCATTGTGAGCCCGGAGTATATAAAATCAGACTGTTTTTCATGTCAATCACTTGTTTCATGGCTGGGTAGCTCAGAGCTGTGTGTTAAGTGGCATACTGAGATGCATTGTGCTTCATTGCACAATGTCATTTTAGTACAGTAACAGATGTTTATGTTCCATTTTCAGTGAATGAGATCAAGAGCATTTTATATGTCAAGACAAAACGGGAAAACGATTGAATACAAATGCCTAAATGTCCTAAAAATAAACAATAGTGCATTCTTCTCCTGGAGTCACGGAATTAACAGAAAATATAAGTTAATTTTATTTTGTGTATTTTTTTTTTTTTAGATAAATATTTTTAGTTGTCTGTTGCACATTCACTCAACCATAGAGGTGCCAATGCGTAGCCATAGAGGTGCCAATGCGTAGCCATAGAGGTGCCAATGCGTAGCCGTAGAGGTGCCAATGCGTAGCCATAGAGGTGCCAATGCGTAGCCATAGAGGTGCCAATGCGTAGCCATAGAGGTGCCAATGCGTACATAATTGTATATCGCTGTAACACCACTCTACAGTACACAACGCCAGAGCTGTTGGCAATATTTTTGGCGATCATTGGCTGTAGTAGCATATCATGCTGTGAATTCGCACTGCTCGTGCTCAGAAATGCAAAGGGAAAGGGTGGCGGTACATAGCCAATGCACATCCAATGCTGAACTCAGACTGGAACAAGCACAGCTTACATCATAACATTTGCACCTGATACAGGTCATGTCTGCTGGGAGCTAACACACCAAGGGCCAGATTTACTAAGCTGCGGATTTGGAAAAGTGGAGATGTTGCCCATGGCAACCAATCAGATTCCTGCACTCACACTTTTCTTTTACATAATAGAGAATGTCAGCTAGAATCTGATTGGTTGCTATGGGCAACATCTCCACTTTTCCAAACCCACAGCTTAGTAAATCTGACCCCAAGACCTTTTTTTAGGCCATCACGTTACAATGTAATACTATAAACGCAATATATAAGTTATAATGTCACTGGTAGAGCATTGTGTAGGTGTAAAATATTTTTGTTTATATTTATTAAATCCATTATTTGACATGTTTTTGTAGGGGTTCTCACAGCAGTCCTTAGGGACCCCTAACCATACATGTTTTCCAGGTCTCCTCGTAATCATAAGTTATATAATGAGTACCATCTGTGGACATGTCTTCTCACACATGTCAGTCAGTAATGAGCACACTTGTGCTCCAGCAAGGAGACCACTGTTAGGGGTCCCTGAGGACCAGCTTGGGAACCCCTGTTTTAGTGTATTCACGTTAAGACTGGAGGAAGTGCTGCATTTGCAGTGTGCATTACAGTGTACTACCCTGGTAATATGGTCATGTAGTTGCATTGCGCTTGTTTGCTTTATTTGCATAGCTACTATTGCGTGCACTATATCGCTTGCAGCACGCTCATATTTTCAGCTTCACTCAATGCGCCGCCATTTTGTGTGAGTCTCGGGATCAGCTTCGTAATGTTCTATGTTTCAAGGAAGGTTTGTTTGGGATTGTTACTGGAATTCTTCGTGTTCACATTGTGTAAAGTTCCCACTTACTGTACTTACTGTAGATGGCACTGAAGTACAGTGAAAGGAGAGAGACTATAGGGTGCTCACCTGTTACTGATATGCAGGGGAGTTATTAATGTTCCTCCCTGGTGTACTTCCCATCCCGTGGCTCTAAACTCCTCCATTATGTATTACAAATCCTTCCAGGTGATGATTTTTTTTTAGTGCTTTATCCCAACCTTGTTTTTGTTTTCGGTTATAGCCATGAAAGTATATTATGTAGTCAGGGATCAGATCCCAGCTTGTCTCTCAGCTATCCACAAGGAGGGACAGCACAAGACTGTCAGTTACAGCTGTGAGGCAATTGTGGTTGAGTGAGTTTTGCACCACTGCCTTACACCTGCTGTTACTACTCCCCAGCACCTTCAACTCCATAAGCAGGGCCGCAACAGCGTTCCACTGCTTTGTGTATAATGGTCCCAGGGAGCTGTAACGGTGGAGTTCAGCGGGAGCTGATATCTGTGAGCATGGTTACAGGTTCTGGCTGACCCCCACCGCTACTACTCCCCAGTAGCATCATACACAGACCCATGGCTCTGTATCTGAAGCTAACAAGTGGGGTCCCCCCAGGAGGGCAGGGCAGGTGGCCCCGGTTCCAAGGCTTTAAGTGGCTTTAAGCTTCCATGGAAATGTCTTACTCGTAGGCACTTAGAATGGCAGTGGATCGGTATGCAGTTCAGTAGCACAACGATACTGTGCATTGTAAAACTAAGCCGCACCTACTTGCAATCACAACCCAGCCCCCTTGTCGGAAGCTGACGGAGATGTCATTTGTCAGAGGCCTGGATCACACGGATTGCATAATGGTTATCCATTGCTTACACTTGAACAAATTAGTTTTTTTTATGATCTCGCAAAAAATGCCCCATTCTCAGAATTATGGATCTGGTCCAAGGTCTGACATGTAAGAAAATGTCTCCTGAAAAATGAAACCCAGTGCCGGCTCCACACTTTTTAGTGACATGGCTTAAAAAACTATGTACTTATTTAAGAATAGTTTACACATACGTGTCTGTGATATTAAGATGTGGCTCTTTTTTTACAGCTTCTTTCTTTGTGTTATGTTATAAAAGAAGTTTCACCCTGAACAGTCCTTTTTTTTTCTTTGTTACCACTGGTGTTAAGCTTCTGTTTAAATGCCATTGAGTATCGAGGGTCTATAATGCCTGTAGTACGGACGGGTCGCCGGTGTACCATGCTGAATGAGTCGCACTACATATAAGCAGCCTACAGAAAAAGCGGTTTCTTTATGGATTTATAGTTTTGATATACCAGGTTGGCACACTTCCAGCTGTGCAGTCTCTCAGGGCATGGGGAAAGTCCATTTCACCAATCATCCTGACAGGAGAGCAAGAGGTGAATGGCTTTCCAATGTTCTTAAAGAAAGGTCACCTCTTGTACATTACGCAGAAAGAAATGAGGAGCGAGAAATAAATCAAAAAGCAATAATGGTTATTGGTATCGCCCCATTCTCTCGTGTGCTATTTAATGATTGTGTCCTTGTTCCTTGCAGCTTTATAGTCTCTCGATCTGTTTGCAAAATAACTATGCACTAAAAGAAAAATGTGTGCCGAAAAAAAACAAGATACACAACATTCTATGATATATGTACATTGCCTTAATGTGTACCTATTGACAGTCTCTCACACTGATTTAAACAGTTCCTAGTAAGGTGTTTTGTTTGCTTCTGTTGTGTTTATCACAATCGGCTGAATCCAGACTTAAGTAAGTGTTTGAAATTAGTTACTCCTGGGCTAAACCATGGTGATTGCAGGGGGGAGTCAAGTTAATTATATCCCTGCATGCAAAGAATACATCTTTGAATTGCTTACTGCACACAGACACTGACCAGCTTTACTCTCACACTGTTATTTAGACTTGGGATAGGAAACATCACCTCTCAACTCTAATACTGTTTGCAACAGATGAAATATAATTCCCCTGCAATCGACATGGTTTAGCCCGGGAGTAACCCATTTCAAGCACTTACTTAAGTCTGGATCCAGCCCAAAGGCTCTTGTAAACATGACACCAGGTAAATTTCTCCATGTAAAGGAAACATTTTTAGGCTTTGTTTGATTGTTACCTTATAAAAGTATATGCTTGCATAAACCATTAGTAATTGCTCCGGTAATTGCATAATAGCAACTTGCAACACTCCAGCTGTTGTGAAGTCTTGGCATGCTCCATCAACAGACACATAGCTGATGGCTAGCAGAGCATGCTGGGATTTGTGGTTTCACAACACCTGTAGTGATGCCAGTTGTCTATGCCTGTTGCATATTAAATTGCAGACCACGTTAGATTTTTATGGAGAGTACCCCAAGTTATCTTAGGCTCAGGGGCGGAACTACGGTTGGTGCATGCTGATATAAGGGCCCACAGCCGTCATTACCGCATTGCCGAAGCTCCCCACTGGGTTATCTGGGATATCATCGGGGCCAAAGCATATTTTTTGCACCTGGGCCCACAACGCGCTAGTTCCGCCACTGCTTAGGCTATACACCGACATGATTTGAACAGGTATCAAGCATGGAACTAGCCTATTTTAAGACTAATTCCTAAGCTGGTCGGTAGCCTTTGCATGTAGAGATGCATGGTGTTTACACTATATAACGTGTGGATGTATGTTCGTCTTGGTGTGCTTTTGATTTATATGTAGTAACAGCAACATCCCTCTTTCCCCATTGCAGCTCCAAATCATCAAACCCAGGAGGTGGTCAAAATGGACAGGAGCAGCAGAAGAAGAAGGGGACTTCTCAGTTCTGCACCGGGCAGCTGCCGCAGTATACCATGCTGGATGCTGTGGGACTGGTAGGAGAAGATAAAATTGTTTTGGGGTGCAGTTGCTGGGATGGCTGGCTCTATTTAGAAAATGATACTGCTGCCAGCTTAATAGCGACTTTATCATTGTTTGAAACCGCCAAATAGAAAATAGCTTTTTGGAAACAGAAACCTATTTCCCAATAGCTACAGGCTGTGGCTTGTGGTGGGTAATAAGTTAGGGTTAGGCTGCGGCCGGTATAATGTTAGGGTTAGGCTGCGGGAAATTTAGGAGGTTAAGGGTAGGCCAAAAACATTAAACCTTTGGTGGACGACTCCAGTAGTCACATCACCGACAGCCAATTGCAAGCAGTCTACGTTCAGCTGCTGTACGATGGTCTTTTAGAAAGAAGACGATCGTACCAGCAAACCACATCTGTTATTATGAGGCAGATTAGTGCATTATTTAAAATGTGATTATTTATAAACAGAAGCTTTATCCATTTCACATACCCAGAAAGGCATTGTGGAGAGTATGGAGATCATGAATCTTTCATATAAAACATGTTTAGCCAAATACCACTTTCACATCTCCACTCCAGCAATAACCCCGGTGATTAGCGGTAAAAAAAATAAAGATGCTTAAAACCTTTAAATGCTGCCAGGGTAGACACGGGAAATTCCTGGTCCTGGGTCTGCTCTGACAGTGTGAGAGGGGCTGTCCGTGCCTCCGGGAGAGGGATTTGTTTACTGTTGCATAGCAAATCCCTCCAATCAGGTGTTAGGTGAGACTCGGGTTGAAAATCCCAGGTCTGCACCTTTCACAACATCACTTGTACCTTGTTCACACTCCCGCCCCGGCAAAAACCCGGGATTTAAGACCCAGGTTATTGCCAGGGCACACATCAGCCCAGCTCCTCAGACTCTGTTCAGACTGCTGCGGGAAATTCCCGGGTCAGGCACGTTCATACTGAACACGGATCTGCCCTGGCAGAGTCATCACTGTGTAATTTATTTACTGTTATATTAAACAAATTACGTCAGTCAAGTAGATTATGTGCTACCCGGGTTGAAAAACCCGGTTTGCACCATTCACGCTGGTGGCTACCTGGGTCTAACATGGGAATAACCTTGCAAATGTCCCAGGTCTAATTCCCGGGTCATTAGACCCTGGTTGCAGCAGGCAAACCCGTTCACAATGCCCCAGCAATATCCCAGGTTTTTGGCTCAGTGTGAACGGGGTATTACTTACCAGGGCTCGACGCGGGAAAAACTTTTCTTTTTTTCCCGTGTCTAAGTCCTAGGTCGTTAGACCCGGGACCAGGACCCTGGTAGCTTTCAGATCACCACCAAAAACCTGGATTTTTAGTGGTGGTCTGAAAGGGGTATTAGTTTACCCATGCTTATAGAGACCTCTCCATGTCACACTTTAGTATGAAAGAAGTCTTTAGAGGTAGAATGAAGCCGCCTTTTGAAGATTAAGGTTCTATACCTGGGGATGGAGCAGAACGTTACATGCACAACAGTGATTTTCAGTTTCTCCTGTCACCAGTGCTGTCTGGTGGTGACATTCTTAAGAATGTCTGTGAAGCAGAATATGGGTATTAAAGCTAAATATTGAAGGGTTTTTATCATTGCAGATTTCTTTATTCCATCTGTCTAAACACTGTCTGTCAACGTTGTGATGTTGTAGATGCAGAGGTTTTGGTTTTTTTTGTTTTTTTTTATAAAGGACATTCTGTATTTTGTTTGTTTTTGTTGATTTTTCATAACCATTGTTTGTGTGTTTACACCTATGTATTGTGATAGGGAGCAGCGGCTGTGTTCTTCCTGCATCTGGCTCGCCAGGTATCGCTCCATTGTCCTATCAGTAACTCTCACAAAGAAAGGCGCACTTGCTTCAAGCAGATCCTCTCTCGTTTCCCCCAATACAACAATCTATGTAAGTAGGACTTTTTTTATTCATATTTTTTTAATGAAACCTAATAAGCAAAATAAATAACTTCAGATGGGACCCAGGCATTTTGATCATATCACCAAGCGAAAGATTTATAGGCATCCACAAACACTGGGCTGCACTATCCAGACACTCACAGGTGACCTTCCGACAGCCAAGACTTACATTAAGCTTTTCTTACCTTACGTTTCTGAAGCCTGCAGAAACACAGTGTAGTACAGATTAGTGTGCATGATGAGGGAACACTGACATGCCAGCTGCACTCAGCCCTCAGTCACAAGTGTCATTTATCTGAAGCAGGCATGTCAAACCCCAATTGGGCCAAACAATCAAAGTCTAAGATTGTGTGGACAGCAAGAAAAATAAAAAATGTTCATCCAGCCTTCAGTATTCCCATGTCTCTCCAGCTTCCCCAGTATTCCCCATCCATGTCTCTCCAGCTTCCCCAGTATACCCCATCCATGTCTCTCCAGCTTCCCCAGTATCCCCCATCCATGTCTCTCCAGCTTCCCCAGTACCCCCCATCCATGTCTCTCCAGCCTCCCCAGCATTCCCCATCCATGTCTCTCCAGCCTCCCCAGCATTCCCCATCCATGTCTCTCCAGCATTCGCCATCCTTGTCTCTCCAACTTCCCCATCCATGTCTCTCCAGCCTCCCCAGCATTCCCCATCCATGTCTCTCCAGTATTCCCCATCCATGTCTCCATGTCTCTCCAGCCTCCCCAGTATTCCTCATCCATGTTTCTTCAGCCTCCCTAGTATTCCCTATCCATGTGTCTCCAGATTCCCCATTCATGTGTCTCCAGATTCCCCATTCATGTCTCTCTAGCCTCATCAGTATTCCCCATCCATGTCTCTCCAGGCCCCCCCCCCAGTATTCCCCATCCATGTCTCCAGCCTCCCCAGTATTCCCCATCCATGTCTCTCCAGCCTCCCCAGTTTTCCCCATCCATGTCTCTCCAGATTCCCCATCCATGTCTCTCCAGCCCCTCCCCCCTGTATTCCTCATTCACGTGTCTCCAGATTCCCCAGTATTCCCCATTCATGTCCCTACAGCCTCCCCAGTATTCCCCATTCATGTCCCTACAGCCTCCCCAGTATTCCCCATAGCCCACATAGTAATACAGGGCTGCAAGCCGGCCCTTGGGCCTCAAGGTTGACACGTCTGTTCTGAAGTATTGGTGGGTTGAAATGCATTGTGATTGGTTAGCACTAATGCATGCATAGTATGCATTATTTGAAACACAGAAGTTGAATTAGGGGAAAGCAGCATAACCACTGACTGGGTGGATATAAGCAAAGCATTACTTTTAGTCTGTTGTATTCGCTTTTGTAGCATTAACTTTTCTAAAGAGTTTAGTCTTCATGCTAAAATATTGTTTGTTTTCATTTGTTCTAGTTATAAGAAATCAGATAGTGCCAGAAGGCGTCCAGCCATGTACCTGGAACGACCTTCTCCTGCAAGCGGATTCCGCTTTGAAGGATGCAGATGTGTCTCTTGAAAGTGCCTCTTCAGCGTCCTCTAGTGGAAGTGCCCTGCATCGTCAAGGTGTTGTGCCAGGTAAAAAATGTACTATTCATAAAACTGCTACTATTTATAATTAAACATTTTGGATGGTTGACCCTTTGGTTGTCTGATGTAGGAAAACCGCGGATTGCAGTGACTTCTGATATTAAATTCCTTTATGGATCAGACTCCAGGCAAGAGGACACATCAAGGCCTACTCAATCGGTAACGATGAAGACCTTATCATAGCATAATCTGTGAATTGGCTTGTCAGATTTGTGCTTGTCTGCATTTTTTCAGTGAATTTTCAAACTCTTTTATTATTTTGAAAAACTTAAGTGCTCAGTTTTGCTTAGCTACTAGAACCAAAGGAAGAGATTGGAGACACTCTGCAGGATGCTGCCTCCAGATTGGTGGACGTAACGGAGACCAGCTTACCCACAGTGCTGAACATATTTGGTGAATATTACTTCTTATACTAGTATGCTAGTAGACAACCTGGCACCTTAACTTTTACATATGGATTTCATCTCTGTTATTGGAAGCAGTATAACGTCTACTAGAATCTGTCCTAATTAAGGGAGCGGTTTAGTTCTGTCGAGCTGGATAGCCAAAACTTGTCCAACCTACACAATGACAAAGCCACAATGATACTCCACTTGACTTAATGCTTCTATCCCAGCAGTCTACTGCTACAACACTACCACTGCTCCCTAGCTGTACATGACACTAATCTGGAGTTTCCATCCTGTCAGCTGTAGGGGAGGGGGTGTGTTCCCATGGGATTTTATAGGTTCACATGGGCATACCCAGGGTCCCTTCCTGGTCTAAAAGTTTGCAGATTACTTGATCTAAATTAACATGCTTTTGTTTGTTTTACTGTTGTATCCTAATATGAATTTGTAGGCTTAACTAAATACCGGAATTTATATAGTGCCATCGCAGTGCTTTACAATATTTATACCATCATTATATAACAAGACTGGGTAGTAACAGACTGATTGGGTGGGTAAGAGGGCCCTGCTCACAAGCTAGATAGTGTAACAATAACTGTCTCCCTAGAAAAACCTAGCACCACCCTGTTATGTCATACAAATTGTCTTTTTACATGTGCCATAAACTTTCCACCGCATTCACTTACATCGTAATAACCACTTCTTATGGGGAATGAATATGCTGATATGTTTTGCTAGCATCCAGGATCAGTGTGTCACTATCTTATCTCCCGTTCCTCCAGGTATCGTCAGTGCCAGGGACAGTACAGATCACAGAGCTGCTTTCCGCTTCTTCAGAGAGTCCGCAGAGTCCGGATACAGCAAGGCGCAGTACAACACAGCTGTGTGCTATGAGAAAGGAAGAGGGGTCCCCAAAGACTTGGCAAAAGTATGATGTGATGACTTTAACTAGTACCTGTAAACAGGCCCAGCAAATTATTGGAATTTATCCTGTAATGTCACAAGTCTCATGGCTATTAGTGACTATAGTCTTTTTATTTTTATCTGTATTGCGGATACCCTTCTCATCCCTTTTAACACTCTTTGAGTGGCTATGTAGAGTATTATATAGCGATAACTCTAGGGTCGGCAACACACAGTTTTGTTTGTGTGGTATATTTCTATCATGGGCATCTCAGAAGTTTTCTTGTCTCATCTTCATTGTTGCAGGCTATAGAATATTACCTCTTAGCAGCTCAAGGTGGGCATCAGCAAGCCAAATATCGCTATGCTCGTCATCTGCTGTCTTCCAAGCCAGAAGACACTCAGACGGCCGTGCTAATGGTCCAAGAAGCTGCTCAAGCAGGGGTGAAAGAGGTTGGTAACTGAGGAGCATGTAAATACATTGTAAAACCTATTTTATAAGGCTCTTATATAATAATTCTACTTGTAATTTTTGTATATATACAAGGTGGCTATTACTAAAATTTGTATTGTGCTAGGAGCCATTGTTCTTGACTGCCCTCGGTGCCATGCAGTGTTTTCAGGGGCACCCTTCCCCATCTCTTATACAATGACTTTTATTTAGTCCCAAGATGCAGCTATTGTTTACTGGCAATGGCCTCAGTCATACGGTGGTCTCCAGCAGTATTTATGACTCAAATAATCTTATCATTGAAGCAGTGCTATTATTTACTCTGTTGTAATTTCCATGACCAATGTTGCTTTAAAAACAGCCACTAAATTTCTGTAGATTTACATAAAGTCAGCCATTTTTTTTATTAAAGGGTTCTAAATGGGACAGTTTGTAACAGTGACACTGGTCTGGATGTTAGTATATCCCTAACTCTGCACCACATATAGATATGAGCGGATCCAGGGTTTCGTCACCTCGGCACTCTTAGCTCCGAGCACTCACATAATGCAGGTATTTCTCTATCCTTGTATTTGGGAAACCGCCCTTTTTACACAAGTCTGGATCTGGTCCATAATTACAAACAAAAACTGTATATAATCCTAACTTAATTACTTCCCTCTGCTTTTAACAGTTGTGGAATAATAATATGCTTTATTTATTATTGCTTATTTATAATCATATTGCATAGCGTTGTACTGAGAATATTTATTATTCACATCTGTTCCTGCTCCATTAGAGCTGAGAGGCTCTATTTTCTTCCTTACAAACAGGAAACGCACGTCCTGTCAGCTTCCTGTGTTTTATGCCTACATGGGGAATATCCTATATACTATCATCAATATGCTTCTCCATTTACAGGCCCAAGCCTATTTGGGAGTTTACTACAGCAAGGAATCCCATTTTGATCCTCAGAAAGCAGTGAAATACTTTGGGATGGCAGCTGAAAGTGGAGTAAGTTACTGTATGTAACAGTCTGAAGTGGTATGTGTGTGTGTGTGTGTAGTCTGAAGTGGTGTGTGTGTGTGTGTAGTCTGAAGTGGTGTGTGTGTGTAGTCTGAAGTGGTGTGTGTGTGTGTGTGTGTGTGTGTGTGTGTGTGTGTGTGTGTGTGTATAACAGCCTCTTTTTTGTGCATCCAAAACTACATTGGAGATCTCTTGCGCTGGTGAATATTTTTTCTTTAAGATATATATTTATTACACACACACACACACACTCACTCACTTCACCTTCATATGTATGTGTATGTGTGTGTGTATGTATGTATGTGTAAATTTTCAACTTAGTAATGCCATACGCAGCGGCTTGATGATATATATAGTTTTCTTATAATATATTTTACGGCCCTAAAAACATAGCTCCCAACATTTACAATCCCGAAATCAGGACAAAATAAGCTCCTCCTCTGTTGTGCCCACAGTCCACCCACAACTGACCTTATTTGTTCAAACTTCACCCTCTTTTCCATAAGCCCTGCCCCTTTTTTACACTGCAGATTGGGACAGTCCTTCCTAACTCGGGATGTTATCCAAATGCATCCAATGGAAGGCCCAGAACAGATTCCCTGTGCCAAAGTTCTGCCCAGCGTACACCAACAGGAGGTCCAACTGGGATTCCAACCCATTTGGACTTATGGGATCCAATGTTACAACTCTGAATTTTTCTTCAAAATTGTTCAAAAAAAGCCTCGTCCCCTTTCCATCCAAACTCCACCCACAACTGACCTTATTCATTCAAATCACACCCTCTTTTCCATAAGCCCCATTTATCCCTTTTGCAACTTGCGATGATACTGTGTATATGTTATTGTATAATGCAAGCATAGGCAACCTGCGGCGTTCCAGGTGTTGAGTCCGATCATGCTTTGCCATGCTGTTGGAGCATGCTGGGAGTTTCACAATACCTGCTGTGGCAAAACTTGTCTATATTTGGTATAGTGTATAGCCATGGTAAGCCCAGAATGACTGAAAGTGGAAGAAGTGATAGTTTGTGCTATTAGATTTACTTGATCATTAAATCCAATGTGTTTCTAGTGTGTAAAGAAAGGCATTCTGTATGCCTTCTGTATGTATGCAGCTTATTTATGGAGCCAGTTGTGACTCCATAGTGTGTATTTAGACTTTTGACAGTGATCCTTTTCCTGATTTCCTGTAACACTGCACAACCATAATGACCGGCTATATAAGTGTCCCATTTAGACCTTTACAGGCATGTTACTGGAGAAGTTCTGCTGAAATCGCATATGTGGTTTTGTATTTGTCTGTAATTTGTATTTTTAAAATATGATTTCATAATGAGATATAGGTTGCTCCCTGTCTAGTTAATATAAATTGTCTGGTGTCACAGTAACAGGGTTCCCCCTAGCAGACGGGAACAGCCTGAGGCCTGGAGAAGGCCCACATTTCAACCTGCTGTTATTAAGGAGACTGTTACATAATTATCATCGTTTGTGATTCCGTAGATTTGTACACAACCTACTCTCTAGTGTGTTGTACCAACACACTAGAGAGATTATCGCTCCCAGCTTGTGGTGGCGGATATTTGGGATGATTTTCCCCTAGGGAAAGGTCCTGATATCGGCAATGTGGACAGGAGTTCCACGCAGCCAGCCTATTGGCTGACCGAGCAAAAATTTATGAATGGAGGAAAAAAAACTGTGAGATTCTGCCGCACTGTGTATAACCGCTCACACTTAGAGGCTGCACAGCGCCATGTCCTCTCTGTGCAGAACCTCTCACACAGACAGCTGACTGACAGTAGTGTGTGGCCCCTCCACCTCCTTCCCTGAGTTTCCCCGTCTGCAGCCAGCAGGTGGAGGCACAAGGTCCGATTATCAATCTTGCCCGCACACTACAAGATCTCGTCCCATTGGGGCGATAATCAATTGGGAATTCCCTTTGATCAGACCAGAGCCTGTCTGGGACAATCATCTGAAGTTTTAGAAATCCGTTTGTACCACACGCTAGAGCGGTAATTGTAGAATCAGGCCAATAATGGCTCTAGTGTGTGGTCAGCTTAAGATACGAGGGATAAAGTTGGGGCATTGGACTTCACTTACATTTTTATTTTCCTGGCGCTGTGTTCTACTAATAAAGATGTCCTATATCAAACATATTTAAGTGCCCTGCTCTAACGGTTACAAAAATATTACTGTATTTTGTAGGTTTAGCGATCAGGAACGCTACATATACCTGCACAACTCCCATCATAATCAACATAAACAACAATGAAACCGGGAAATTAGACATTTTCCTTATGATTTCCTCCCATTCCTCGGAATATGTTTTATTAATGTCTTCTGCCTGCTCTTTGTAGGATGTTCAGAGCCGGTATAATCTGGCAGTGTGCTATGACAAGGGATTTGGAGTTGCTGCGAGCAGCCAGGAGGCGCTGAAACATTACGAGAGAGCTGCGACATCAGGGCACGAGCAAGCTCAGCAGAAAGTACAGGAGATGCAGACACCTCAAACAAAAGGTGAGGACATACACAGAGGCTGCTACACTTGCACTACCGGTAAAGTCTCTTCATGTCGGTGCTTCCTATAATAGGTCTGTGCTGCACTTACTTTCACTCCCTTTGAAGTTTTTTATTTTATTTTGATGATCAATTAAGTCAAATCAGCACACCGTGATTGCCATGTTTACTGTCTGTTTTTTTTCCCCCTCAATTTAAAGTGAACCTATAGTCTCACTAATAAATATGCTCCCCTGAGCCAATGCTTTGTCCTGTTTCTATGTATAGAATCTGTTCAGAAGGCAGTGAATAGGAATACTCTTCATAGTATCACATAGGGCGGGATCCAGACGTCTTGCATATGCTGGGTGTCTAGGCTGGCTCACTCACCATGCATACAAAATACACATGGAGGGTAGGCAAATGTATTTAAATTGTACAGCAAGGGCTTGGCTAAGTCCCTACATACAACTCAGTGTTCCGTACTGAAGGGTTTCCATGCGTAATATTACGGTAGAATGCAATTCTGATGACCGCATTTGGCAAGGAGATCGG
>WWET01000677.1:440431-452307 GCA_011038615.1 Limnodynastes dumerilii | reverse complement strand
CATTACTACGCATGCGCAGTTGATGCAAAATCGATCCGATCCTAAAAATACGCACGTAACGTTAGTGAAAAACGGAAGTCTGAACACGGCCCGCAATGTCCGCACTAATATTGCACCTCCCCGTCTCCCCCCTACCCTCCCCAGCTAATCTAAATACCTTGCGCCTCCCACTTTTTCCCAAACCCTCCCCGAGGCAATATAACGCCGCCTCTTTTTTAATTAAAATACTCCGGGCGGTCTTTAAAGACTGAACTGGTTAGTAGTTTGTGTAAAGGACCTACTATGCATCCGCAGTAAATCCTTTACTACAGATACGCACCCTGTATTACATAATTCATTTAATCAAGCCCCGCCCCCATCATTAGCAACACTATGGGCCTGATTAAATCGACTGCAAAGACAGGAATAACCGCAAAGTTACCTATTCCCATCTATTACGGTAAGAAAAAACTTTTCTGAGGTGCAAGATAAAATCCGCAATGTAAATTCACAGTAACAGCACTGCCACCAGACATCGTGGTTAATTGAATCGGACCCTATAAGTCACAACATTGATAGGCTGGTGGTGGGATTTGAGGCAGTTGTAGCAGCCTGAATGTAGTGACAAAAACCACCCCTTACATATTATTTTGTTGGCAACCTAATACCATAATTATATGCAGTACTGCATTTAAGAAATGGTGTGTTAGTTGTGGAGGATTCAGTAGAGGGCGCCGCAGGGAGTAGCAGAACAGCAATAGTGGTGCAAGGGTGGGGAATATTTTTTTTTGCTAAGGGCCTTTTGAATATTTATAATATTATTCATGGGTCATAGAAAATGATCAACATAAAAATTATCTGGCTATATTTGATCCAAAATTAATTTACCCCTAATGTGAGCTTTAGAAAAAAAATGGCAGTGGCGTCTCAGAGTTTCCTGATCAGGATCCTGGAATATGGAGAGTTTCAGGGTCCCTGGGGGCAGCTGGGATTGGGATCTGGAGCCTGCGGGACCATACAGCTCTGAGCTCTGGTGAGCATGTCCAGAAGCCAAGCCACACCCTTGCTCGCGTCCCACCTGCAGAGGGCCAGACTAAATAATATTGGGGGCCTTATACACACACCCCTTAGACCAGAGGTTCCCCACCACTGTTCTAGAGACTTTCCTGGCTCATTATAAACCAGAAAGTCTTGAAAGTTGATATATCTGTGTGTGTGCTCTCTACAACCTTCTGTACAACCTTCTGTACCAGTGTGAACCTGTAACACAGTGATTAGCATTAAATCAAGCCACGTCCCCTTTGAGTGACAATGCTATAAACTAGGCAGGGTTTTGACCAAATATGGCCAGTTGTGGGCAGAAATGGGTGGAGTTTGGACAGAGTCAGGGCAGAGCTTATTTTATCCCACTCTTGGGATTCTAATTGATAGCAGCTATTCTTTTACTGTTACTAGCAAATATCTGCTTAATGTTACATTTTATGCAGAAAGTGATCTATTTCCTTATAAATCTCTGCAGACGAGAATGATCAAGTGAGGCACTGTCTGCTAATTGGAAGCAAGTCACTTCATCTCTTCCCCCATTCATTCTGTCATGTTACCTTCCAGTTTTCGATGAGTATTTGTTGCCTCTGTGAAGTGTCTTAGGATGAACTTGTCCTTGATGGAGCAGGGATAAGAGCTGGGAAATTTGCTAAAAAGATGAAACACAGAATGAAACCTTAGTTCTGCTGGAGTAAAATAATAACTAGCAAAAATGTCACTGTCTGGTACCAAGTATAATATTTTACTTTCCCCATCAAGAGAAATTCTGTCATCTGTAGAGAACCTCTGCATCTAATTCCACAATCTGACTGTAAATAGGTGAGTGACTGTCTAGAGTGCCACACAACGTTCTCATTGCCTAATCAAGCTATAGTACTTGGTTTTGTGTCAAGACAAACTGCAGTTACAGTACCTTTAGCATTGATTTCAGCTGTATTTTAACCCATTTTCTTGTTCTTTCAGATTTCAGTTTTGTTATTTATAGCTAACATTTTATAAATAAAGCTGGATGCACACTATGCAATTTCTAATGACATAACACTGAGATAGCTCAAGACACCACCTAGTGGAGGCACATTTCCCACTAATCACAGCCATCATCCCACCATTCTGCGCCGAATCTAATAGAAGCAAGCAAACGCCAGTAGGATTGTTCAGGAAAACTTATTATTGGGTCACATTTGCCCAATTATTGTATAGTGTGTAGCCAGCGTAATATTAATAATAATACAATATAGCTTCCCCTACCATTGTGCCATTGGGCCTGATCCAGAGCTACGAAATTGTCCGATTTCGAGTGAGCGTACGACCGTTTTGAGCGTATATTCGTACGAAAAAAACGCACTGCGCATGCTCAGTATGACAACTTCCGGTCGGCTGGACGACATGAGCGGATAGCCGTCGTATTGTGAGCGAAGTGTTCGCTCGAGGGGCGTGCGTTCAGTACGACGATCGCCTGGACGCTCGTTTTACTACATGGAGGCGGGGATAGCCATTTAAATTGTACAGTATGGGCGTGCTAAGCCCGTACACTCAGCGTATTCAGTCCGAAAATTCGTACGGCCGACGGTAGTACCTAGTGTAGGGTATAGCCGCCGTAAGCAGGTACTTTTTAATGGGAGTGTCATGGGCGTGTAGGTTTATACGCCCGGGCGAACGTACGCATCCGACCATCGGACGGCACCGTCGTAGCTCTGGATCAGGCCCGTAGTGCATGGGTTGAAGTTATTCAATTGCATTGCAGTGAGGAGAAGGTTCATGTGCACTTGAATGTCTACTTTTTTGCTAACAATTCTAAGTGGTAGCATATGGCTGGACGCTCCTCATTGCCCCCCACTGACACTTTCGTTGATGCCCATTCACCATTATCAGCTGCCCGTTAGGACGGCCATACACTAAAATAGAAACCAGAACGAATAGCATTAAAACCCCCCAGAAAATTACTCCTTTGGTAAATATCTTACTTAAGATTTTACTCTAAAAGCTTTTTAAATCTTGAAGATAAAATTTTCGATGTACAGCATTTAATTACTTCAAGATTGTTGACACTTTTTTTTTGTGCTGTTTGTCGGATGATTAAAAAAATAAAATCTCAAGTTTATGACGACCTTTACATTGACACTCTCTTACTGTACTCCACCCTGGTCATGCACCATATGGAATTTGTCTTTTATGTCCAGCGCTTAATAAACCCTGCAATTTGTATATAGACAGAGACCAGGAACCAGATAAACATTAACTATAGGGACTAAGCAGCATTTCACTAACTCTAGAAGTGGTTCTGCCATTTTCGATTTACACACACCCGACAGCTAAGTATCGTCTGTGAGTAGTTTAGAAAATGGCAGCATTGTGAAAATCACCCCTCGAACTGCCGCTTGACTCAACAGTTTCCGAATCTACAGGTTAGGGGAGGGGAGAAGATGTAGTGTAGGAGGGTAGTTTTAGGGTTAGGCTGTGGGGAGGGGATGGATGGGAAAAGGGGAGTCTTAGGGTTAGGCTGCAGGGAAGAGAGACTTAGTGTTAGGCTGCGTGGAAGCAAATCTTAGGGTTAGGCTGCGGGGAAGGGAGACTTAGGGTCAGGCTATCGGGAATGGAGTCTTGGGGTTAGGTTACAGAGAACGAAGACTTAGGGTTAGGCTGTGGGGAAAGGAGGGTTATGGTAATGGAAGGGGAGAGTTAGGGTAAGAATTAGCATAAGGGTTGGGGTAGGGGAAATAGAGAGTGTTGCTTACCTGTCTGCGGTAGGGCAGGAAGTTTCTTAGTAGATCCATCTTCGAAAATGTAGTCTCAAAAGCGGCCTCCCCACACCCCTCTATAAGTTAGGATACATTCCAATACTTGTGTAATGTTTGGAATACTTGGGTATAAGGGAGAAGCAGCAACAGCACCTGGAGGCAGACATTGTATGGCAGGATGTGAATGAATTCCAAGTCATACAAGTATTTCCCCCAGATGTTATAAGCAGCCCCTGCCAATGAAAACTGGAAGACTCTTTATATGTTGCTACAGGTGATAACCACAGAATTTGTTGTTACAGATTGAGCACTGGCATCAAAAATGCAAAGCTGAAAGGAAGAGTCCTGGAAATGATGTATCTAAAACTGGGCTTTATACTGCATGCAATAAAAGTGCAACCATTGCAGATACACCACATATGCTACAGGGAGACTCGTGTGTCCAGTTCCACCCATAGGTTTGAGTGCCTAAACTGCATCTGCGCCCACTGCAGCTGCCGCACTGAGCGCTGTTTATAATCTTCTCCAACTGAAAGCTGCGGCTTCTTAAGTGCGGTCCCTTAAGACATGACCTACAAACCACAGTCTCAAGTCTACCCCCCAGCCTAGCAACACTACCATTCATAGTGTTACTAGGGACTGGGTGGTACCTGATGGCGCAATTAGCGTCATCAAGCCCCATCCCCACCCCTAGTAATACTATGAAAATGACCATGAATGGTCAGGGAGCGGAACTTGGGGTAGGTAATGCAAGTTAATGTAGTGTTTTCAAGGGAAGGGAGTTGATTGAATATTGTAAACTGGGTACAGGGGTTAATTAAATGTGAAATTGAGGTGGGAAGAGTTGGTGTGAACAGTTTATGTGTCACTTTAGGTGAACTGGGGGAAAAGGGATTAATTTAGTGTTAACTGGAGAGAGGGGGTTAATTTAGTGTTAACTGGAGAGAGGGGGTTCATTTAGTGTGAGTCGAGAGAAATACATTTATTTTGTGAGGGGGTTTATTTTATTTGAACTTTGGGGCTGATTTAGAGGGAACTGTGTGAAGGATTCTAAATTCAGAGGTGGCGTCTGCTTCTGTGTATTAGTAGCGTTCCACCACTCCGTAGATGATGTGGCCAGTGAGTAATAGTGGCGGTTGGCAAGAACTGCTATCTGTACTTCTCCCCGGCAGCATCTACAGAGTGGCGGCACACTACTAATATACAGCAGCTCTGTAAACTAAGTTGGCGGGTGGGAAAAATACGCACGGGAGAATTTAAATAAAAATGGTTTAAATGAAGGAAAGTGGGCGCGATTATCATGATACACACGCACGGAGGACATATACTGTACGCACAGGACTGCAGAGAGAGGGGAATATTTCCGCCCCCCCAGCCTATCAGCCCTACCATTCATAGTGTTACTAGGGACTGGGCGGGACCTGACAACGCAATTAGAGTCATCAAGCCCCGTCCCCACCCCTAGTAATACTATGAAAATGACCATGAATGGTCAGGGAGCGGAACTTGGGGTAGGTAATGCAAGTTAATGTAGTGTTTTCAAGGGAAGGGAGTTGATTGAATATTGTAAACTGGGGACAGGGGTTAATTAAATGTGAAATTGAGATGGGAAGAGTTGGTGTGAACAGTTTATGTGTCACTTTAGGTGAACTGGGGAAATAGGGATTAATTTAGTGTTAACTGGAGAGAGGGGGTTAATTTAGTGTTAACTGGAGAGAGGGGGTTCATTTAGTGTGAGTCGAGAGAAATACATTTATTTTGTGAGGGGGTTTATTTTATTTGAACTTTGGGGCTGATTTAGAGGGAACTGTGTGAAGGATTCTAAATTCAGAGGTGGCGTCTGCTTCTGTGTATTAGTAGCGTTCCACCACTCCGTAGATGATGTGGCCAGTGAGTAATAGTGGCGGTTGGCAAGAACTGCTATCTGTACTTCTCCCCAGCAGCATCTACAGAGTGGCGGCACACTACTAATATACAGCAGCTCTGTAAACTAAGCTGGTGGGTGGGAAAAATACACACGGGAGAATTTAAATAAAAATGGGGGCATTTAAATGAAGGAAAGTGGGCACGATTATCATGATACACACGCACGGAGGACATATACTGTATGCACGGGACTGCAGAGAGAGGAAAGTATCATGGGTGTGAGGGGGTTTGGCATGCACCTTGCGTATAATTGCGGCTCGATCTGGAAATGGATCTCTGAATATGGCCCTAAGAAAGGAAAGTTACTCCTGGGCTAAACCATGTTGATTGCAGGGGAGTCAAATTTCATCTGTTGCGAACAGTATTGGAGTTCAGAGGTGATGTTTCCTATCCCAAGTCTAAATAACAGTGTTAATAGTAAAGTATCTGTATGCAGTTAGCAATTCAAAGATATATCCCTGCATGCAAAGAATACAATTAACTTGACTCCCCCTGAAATCAACATGGCGCAGGAGTAACTTTCCTCTCTTAGGGCCTGCTCCAGACCTACGCTGTTACACTGAGCGTTCTAACACTCAGCGTAACAGCAGCTCACTCCCCCGACACTCCCCCTGCTTGGAGCATATTTACACTCCCTTATACCGGCTGAAAGCTACGCTAACTTCAGCCGGCGTAAGGGAGTGTAACTACGTTGGGCTGCCTCCCTACACTAACCTGAACGTAGTAACGCTGGGGGACACCCCCTCCAGCATTACTACGGCGCTGCTACAGACGCCTGATTCATGATCTGGCATTGCCGTAGCTACAATCTGCCCAGCGCATGCACAGATCGGCCTTTAAGCGTAGTAACGCTGGCTAGCGTAGGCCTGGATCAGGCGCTTAATTACAAGCTCCTTCTTAAGTCAGAATCCAGCCCTTTGCCAGTGATCACTATCATTACTGCCGTATCTTCAACCCCGGAGCCTATCCAAGCTGTGCCACTCGAGTGATCCATCGGTGGAAAATAACACACCAAGGGCTAAAATTTGTAGGAGTTTCAGTCCTAATATTATTTGCTGCATATTTTTGCTGTAATAGCCATAGAGAAAATAAGCTGCAACTTTAATGGCTTCTTCTCTTAGCTTCCATCATGTACACAAACTTAATAATGAACAGGATCCAGATATTGAAAATAAGAGGAAATTGGGTGGAAAGTTACACCTGGGCAAAACCATGTTCAATTTCAGGGGGAGTCAAATAAATGTTATTCTTTACATGCAGGGAGAATACTTTGCTTTTACTTATTGCACACAGACACTGACAACTTTACTTTTATTCTGGTTTTTAGACTTCAGATAGGAAACATTAACTCCTAAGTAATACTAACTGCAACAGATGACATTTGCCTTCCCTGCAATTCAACATGGGTTTGCCCAAGTGTATCTTTCCACCTGATTCTCTCTTATTTTCAAACTCTGGATCTACAGTAAAGAAATGCATATTTTCCTAATAAAGCATGAGAACTGAAACCAGGAAATTAATGAATATCACTGATTCCCCAAATATACCTGCAACAGCTGCATAGGTGTTCCGTTATAGGCAATTATATTATAATAGCATTGGAGCCGATCCAGACTCACTATACCAGTACACTCAGAGTTCTGAGCCAATACTGAATCCACACTGTATTCAGCCTTCCATGTGGATGAGGGCATCACGCCCTCACTGTACAATAGTCATACCCCCCCTCCCAGTCATGTACTCTAACACCCCGTCCTGCTACATCATCAAAAAGTCTGTGTGGTTGAACATACATAAAATGCAGTTGTTTTCCAATCTTTGCGAATGGAAAATAAAAAGTTTTTTTGTGACTGGATCAGCCATTACTCTGACCTACAGTATTTTGTCAGCAAAGACATAAATAAATAATGTATCAATAAGAATTTATATGTATTTCTAATTGGAAAATAATTTATACTGTAATTAACATTTTCCTTAAAAATTGTACGTTTCCTTTGGATTAATATTTTTTCTGCATTAAAGACTCTACATGTTTCCTTAAACTAAGTGAATAATATAAATAACTTAGTCGACTATCTCACCTATGTAATACAGGAAAGGTGTACAGAACAATAAATATAGTGTGTAGATTTTCAGCTGTTGAGAAACTACAAGCTCCACCATATATTTTAGGTAATGCTGAGACTTGTAGTTCCACAACAGGACAGTCATCAAAGCAATTGCTAAAACTGCTGAAGAGTAAACCCACAAATCTTCATACCATCTCTGACCATATAATGGGGTAGATCCAGACTTAAGTAAGTGCTTGAAATTAGTTACTCCTGGGCTAAACCATGTTGATTGCAGGGGAGTCATATTTCATCGGTTGCAAACAGTATTAGAGTTGAAAGGTGATGTTTCCTATCCCAAGTCTAAATAACAGTGTGATAGTAATGCTGGTCAGTATCTGTGTGCAGTAAGCAATTCATAGATATATCCCTGCATGCAAAGAATACAATTACCTTGACTCCCCCTGCAATCAACACGGTTTATCCCAGAAGTAACTCATTTCAAGCACTTACTTACGTCTTGATCTACCCCATCAGATGCAAAATTCATACAATAGATATAAATCACCATATCCATATAAGTTATATACATACACACCATACATGCAAACAGTGAAGTGATTAATGTTCGGGTTTTACACTCACAACATGATAATCCTACTGTCATACTACATCACCTTGACCCTTATTTAAATAATATTTTATATAACATACAAAAGCCAAAAATGAAGCTGATGCCATGTTTTTAGTATTATATTCACAGAGGCATAATTATTCTGATTAAATCTTACAAAATTTTTAGTATTATATTCACAGAGGCATAATTATTCTGATTAAATCTTACAAAATAAGCATACAAAACAATGGCTAATTATGGAAAATACGGGGGTTTCCAGCTATATCAACACAAAAACTGAATGGAAACTAAGTTAAATATAATTTAAAAAAATATATCAGACACCTTATAACAATGATGATCACTATGGCAACACAGTTATTGTTCAGGGCATAGTTAAATATATATATAATATATATGAACCACATGATTAAAATGAAGGAGTAATTGTTACATAGAAGGGCAGCACCGAGGAGATAGCTAAAAATAAAATTCTAATTAAAAAAAGACTAGTTAAAGGTTAAGGTATAGAGAAAAGTCGTAATGCTCATATTTATAAATACCTGCACGTGTGGTGACTGCATGGTGAGTTCCACAGCCTCCTTTTCTGCCAATGCAACCATGGACAATCGCACCAGACTTCTGAGGATCTGCTCCTTGGAAGACTCTTCTGCATTTCTTTGACGTCTTAGTGTTGGAGAAGTAGCTGGTGAAAAGTCTCCCCCATTGTACATCATGGGGTCAGATAAACTAGTGGTATTATCGTGGATTCTTATTTGGGGGCTTCCTGGATTTTTTAAGGTCTTGTTTCTTGCAGGAAGAGTCCCATATTGGTCATGGAGATTTTCTCTTGAGCAGCTTCTCTGTCTCTGATACTGTAATGTTCTGCACATAGAGGAGGGTAGAGAAAAAGGTTGCTCTAAATCTGTGGTGTCTTCCATAAGATCTTCGTGATTATGCTGGTTTCTCAGTGTACGATACAGAGTGGGTGTCAGATGAAAAGGAGTATGAAGAGACTTATCCTCTAATATTTCTTGGTCATCATCTGGAACAGGAAATGGCTTGGCCTCTTCGATTGGTGTTACTGACTGCTGTTGCCGACCTCTAAGTACAGGGACCACATGGATATCTGTCTTTTGTATTTGCCTTTGAGGCCTCCTGGGCTGCTTTCTATAAGACGATTCTTCCTCCCTACAGTTGTAAGCTCTGTTGTCCTTCCTGTCTACTCGGCAAAATGACATAATAAGAGCCAATATCAAAAGACATATAGCCAAAAGAACAGCCAGACATATAACAATTACCATGGATAAGCTTAACTTTCCATTGCTTAAATTTGCTGAATTTTTCAGGTGGTCCAAGTGACTACTAAACATAACTTGTAGGAGAGCTTTTGTTTCTTGAGGAGGTAATCCACAATCTCTAACAGTGACCTCTAAGTCTAGTGTACTGTCAATAAGATAGCTGGCATTGCTAGCATTTATGTATATATGTCCAAGATGTTCATCAATAGCAAACAAACCAAGGTGGTGATCCGCCAAGTGGTAGAGAAGTTTGCCATTGTCTCCTGAGTCTGCATCGGTTGCTACCATTTGAAATATTGGATGTATGTTGAGTTTTGCAGTTTCTGATAATATCTGCTCTGCTGTATATCCCAAAGCTTCAGAATTGGCAACTTCCATAGTGGAAAGAAAATAACCGGTCTCTGCATTCACTAGGACTGTAATACTAGCCTGTCCTCTCTTAAGTTGTGGTTGCACAATTAGTGGACTGTTATCATTTTGATCCCTTATAAGTACCTTGACTGAGGCATTGCTACTAAGTTTGGGATCACCATTGTCTTCTGCCTGGATTAAAAATGTAATTTCTTTAATTTCCTCATAATCTATAGCTTTAAGTACATTAATCTCCCCAGTCCTAGAATGGATGGATACATAGGTGGATATTGGTCTTCCTGAGATGTCAGAGTCAATAATGCTATATGTGATTCTAGCATTGTCTCCTAGATCAACATCTTGAGCATTTACAAAAAGAAGATGAGTAAGAGGAATACTGTTTTCATATAGAAAGACATCATAGTTTAGCTTTTTAAATATAGGAGGATTGTCATTGGCATCACTAACACGAATTTTCAAGGATTTTTTAGCTGAAAACGATGGCTCACCTTCATCTTTAGCTTGGATAGTTAAGTCATATTGATCCCACTTTTCCCTATCAAGTATGGCGTTAGTTATCAAAATGTAGCTGTTTCCATTAGCTTTCTGTAATCTAAAATGTTCATGGTCTTGAATTAGGTGACAATGCACCTGCCCATTTGTACCTGAATCAGGATCATTGGCCATAACCAAAGCTACAAAACTGCCCAATGGAACAGCCTCTGAAACAACAATCTCTGTGGAATCTTGAGATGCCCCAGTAACTTTGATATCCGGTGCATTATCATTGATGTCTAGAACTTTAATGACTACCTTGCAGTGAGTAGGGATAGGATTAGGACCTAAATCCTTTGCTTGTACATCCAGTTCATAAGAGCGTCTTTCCTCATGGTCAAGTGATTGTCTCAGAATTATCCCACCCAATTTTGGGTCAAGGCTGAACATGCTGAGCACATGGTGTGGAGTGTGTTTACTAAATGAAAATTCTATTTCCCCATTTGGACCTTGGTCTGGATCAGTGGCTGTCAAATTTATAAGAAGTGTGCCTGGTGATGTATCCTCTGGGACTTCTAAGACAACAGAGCTTTCTCCAAATGTGGGACTATTATCATTAGAGTCCAAGACATTAATCCTAACCTGGGTGGTACTTGATTTGGGTGGTATCCCTCCATCCATTGCTGTTAAGACTAAAAAAAAAGAAGATTGCAGTTCTCTATCCAGTTCTTTAGCCACCACTAATTCTGGATGTTTGATACCATCAGAACTAGAGCTGACATCCAAAGTGAAATGCTCATTGGGGGAAAGGGTATAGAGTTTCACTCCATTGCTTCCACTATCAGGGTCCCAAGCTCTATCCAGAGGGATCCTTGTCCGGAGAGAAGCACTCTCTGAAATTTCCAAATCTAGTTCATGTTTTGGAAACATTGGCTCATTGTCATTGATGTCTAGAACCTCTATTTCCACATGTACTAAGGACAAGGCCTTGGTTGCCAGAACATTAAAAGCCAAGATGCAGTGGCCGTGAACCTGGCACATATTTTCTCTATCCAGACGTCCTGTGGTTGTTATAGATCCATTTCTTAAACCCACTTGAATGGGAAAAAAGTTGGACTCCTGTATGAGTTGGTATTCCTCATTTGCATCCTCTACCCAGCCTGGAACATCAGAAATGTGTCCAATGAGTGTACCCACAGGGACTTCTTCTTTGATACGAAATCTCACCATTAAGGAAGCTGATTTCTGGCAATGACTTTCATGGAAGGAACAAATTAGTAGAAGAGGAAAGATTTGGCTGATGTCCTTGAGAATTATACCCATGACTTAGCAGTAGAAGTCCAATGCAAGCAAAGAAGGCTTTGCAAAGATGGTTCAG
>WWET01000677.1:425495-440418 GCA_011038615.1 Limnodynastes dumerilii | reverse complement strand
GTTCAGTTCAGCAGAAGGTCCTCTTTAGCCTCACATTGGTATTGGCAGCTTTGAATTGCAAAGCATGTAGTCTGTGGAAAGGACTAGGTCTGCTGGAATTTAGACACTTCTGTGTGACCAGACAAAAGGTTGTGTAGGTTTTCCAGGGAAGAATAGAACTCCAAAATAACTCGGGGAGGAGTGATGTGACAGAAAGTTATGAGTTACTTGTTTGCACAGGGAAAGAAGCTGGGTCCTCCTACAGGAAGAGGGTTGAGGAAGGAACTCTAAGTCAGTTAATGGACAATGCTCTATTAACCCCACATTTCCAAGTGGAACTTCTATATATTGTAAAGCAATTAGTTTCCTGACCTTATATTATACAATGGTTAACTTTGTTTTTTTTTTTCATTAATAACCAAGATTCCCAGAGTCATGTTACAGAATCTGTATTGGGAATGATTTAGTGATAGTGATAAGAACAGTGGGTGTTTAGTTACCATCAGATAATCCTCTATTTGCAGACAGATCCCCCTAGAGAAAGATAAGAAGATGGATGCGTATGTAACAATACTGTCCATTCACAAGCCTGAAAAACACAGCAATGTCTGGAAAAGCTACTGAGAGAGATGGTATATGCTGATAAGGAGTTATTAAACAGAGATAAACATATGGGACAGATGATAGATAACAGATAGATTCATTTTAAAGTCTGTTTAGTAATAAAAACATTATTCTTCTGTTCAGAATGCCCTCAAAGAAATAGAATAAAATGGCGTATGTTGTTTTTTTTAACAAACATTTTTATTTAGTTTTAACACGTAATCACATGACAAACAGTACAATACAGGAGTCTTACAGTAATATGACTAAGGAACAAGGAATCATTGCGCTATGAAATCCTAATGCATCTATCCCTTCTTTCCTTCCCCCTCTCCTCCGCTCACACCAGCAGTCCACTTCCTTCCCCCTCTTTATGCCTTCTGTAAGTTCATCCCTCCCACTTAGTGTGTAAGCTCACGTGAGCAGGGCCCTCCATCCTAGTATTGTTCCCTCCTCCACCACTCCCCCCTCACTTCGTACCCCCTTCAGTTAGGTTCACTCAAAAAGCACCTGTTCAGGCTAACCTACTCCTCCTCCACTTAACATTCTCACTATATCCTACATCTATCCATTTTTATCCTTCCTTCCCCCTCTCCTCTGTTCCTCCACCACTCACCCCTCACTTCATACAATCTTGTCCCCCTCTGCTCCTCTTTTACCCCATCCCCACCTGGTGGCTTCCTCTTAACCTCTCACTGCGCTCTATCCCCTCTTCTCTGATCTGCCAAGCTTGACACCTCGCATTTTGCCTTGTTGTCTGTGCTTGGTTCACTTTATTGTATTTTTGTGATATTTTTATATTTATATTGTACTTTTTTATGTACTCTGCTGAACATCCTTACCCTCTATGTCTGTACTGCATTTTGTTGTATTTTGTACGGCGCTGCGGACAACTTGTGGCGCCTTATAAATAAACAATAATAATAATAATAACAATGCTGCCTAGTTTGCCTAATTAGACCCAACATCCAGTAACGGATCTCCATAAGGATGCACAGATGTTACAAGCAAGAAGACTTATGCCAACGATTTGCGTAAATCCCCTTGTGGATTTAACTATAAATCAGGTCCCTAAAGCTCAGGCATAGCCAGCCTGTGGAACTTCAGTCCCAGCATGCATTGCCAGGTATCAGCTATAAATATGCTGGTGGAGTTGTAGTGGGACTTGTAGTTGCACAACCCTGGTGCTTGTTTCCGCTACAGTATATAAATAATACATACAAGGCCTCTCTTTGAGCATCGCTCTGTAATTTATTATATGTTTATATTAGAATTTGCTTGCAGTGCCTCCATTCATTATCATGTTAGCCTGTCCACAATCTGGCCACTTTAGGAAATATTACAATGTCTTAATCATGTCACAGGAAATGAACCCATCCCATTTTGGTGGTGCCACAGTCATAGGCCACTGGGGCAAGTAGTCCAGGAAAACACCTGAGTCAGAGGCACAGCTGCTTGAGAGATAATGTGCTGGGGAGAGCTGCCAGCTGAAAATTGCTTCCTGTTAGGCAGGGCCCTATAGCAGGGAAACGCTGTGGTCAGCAGACTCACCCAAAGCCTCCCATACAAAGGACGTAAGAGAACTTTGAGCTACATCAGTGGCCTGATATGGAGATGAAGGGCCGTATTCACAGATCCGTTTTCACGTGGAGTTGCGTGCGTATTTTTAGGTACGGTTTAACTTCGCATGCGTAGTAACTTTATTTATGTAAGTTACGTTGAATATACGCACGTAAGTACTTTAAGAACGGACATGTGAAACGCACTTGGGGACATACGTAGGGAGGGGCGGGGTTGAAGCACGTACCTGAAAAGTTACGTGAAAGAGGGTGGGGGAGGCATTTAGAGTCTTTGAGGGCACGGTTACATAGAATCGCATGTACGGCATACATATACGCACGTATGTACACACATAAAGTTAGAGGTGCTCTATGGGGCGTAAGTGCACAATTGCACGGGCGTGAGAGGGGAGTGTCATGGGTGTTGGTGGGTGTGGCCTTGCTGCGTGCGTGCGTATAAGTGCGTACTTTGGAAAAACGGATCTGTGAATACGGCCCAAAAAGTCTAAAGCTACACACTAGAATGACCTCTCCGGCTCCCAACAAACCAGTCCGATAGTCGAGAAAATCATGTAAAGCTGGGTACACACTGGAGAGATATCTGACGATTGTCCTTTAAATCACAGATTAATCGTTAGATAGCTCTCAAATCGTTTTAGTGTGTACTGTCTAACGATGCAGTGAATTGTCAGATTCTGTTTTGTATCGTTAGAACGATGTTATGATCAGTGGTTTTGTTATTGTGTCTACTTACCAGAAAGGACTCCTGGGAATGATCCAGTGTAAAATTGTGCCAGTGTGTACAGCTGCAGGATCGTCAGATAAACGTGAGTTTATCTTTTTATTACTGAAACATCGGGCCGGATTCAGATTTAGTAATGTCAGGTGACTTACGCACGCAAGGTGCGTAAGTCATCTGACTTAACTGGAGGGCACATGCGCCCTCCAGATGTTACGCTAGGGTTACTATAGGGTTACTTTGTTCCATCTGAGCCAATTTGCGAGGAAATGGGTTGTGCTTCCCTTCCGCCCGCTAAAGTGGACGGAGGGAAGCATGCGAGGGGGCTCCCACACTGTAGCGGATCAGCGATCGTACGGACCGCTGATCCGTCCGACACTTTTAATGCAGGCTTATGGCAGTGTAAGATGTCATAAAGCCCGCACGACAGAGGGGAGTAACAGGGGGCGTGCACTTCCCTCTGTCTTGCATAATTACAGGCACCCGCACACACGGAAAGCATGCAGGAGTCTGAATCTGGCCCATCGTTATTATTTTGTCAGTGTGTCAGTGTGGAAGATTTTCTGACACCACCAAGCCGTTCTTATAGGATCAAACCGATCAATACTATTATTGGTCAGCAGGGTTTCAAGACCATTTTGATGGCATTCCATCAGATCCAGCAGCCACACTCAGGCGTAACTAAAAGGTTACAAGGGGTGCTTGTTTACAGTGCAGGTGAAGCGGTTGCCATGAGCCCCTCTCTCCTTAGGGCCTTTAGCAACCATTACACCTACACTGTAAACAAGCTGCCAAAGGCCAACAGATTAAAACAGCGCTCTGCACAGCAAATAGGAGAGCTACAGAGGTCCTGCCCAGCTCCGCCCCCAGTTGTAACTGGCTTTGCCTAGTCCCGCCCATCCAGACTTGGATCCTGCCTCCTTGATTTGGGACCTGAGTCTGTCGTCTTCCGGCCCTGTCCGCACTATACAATTATCCTGCTGATCTGCCAATTATCAGCCAGTAATTGTATATTGTGTGCCTGGTATAATCATGCACAAACATGTTTGAAGTTTTTCTAAACTTTTGTTTCTGGGAAATAAATTTGTGCCTTGTCTGTATTTGATATATTGTAGGTAGGGTGTCAGTGGGAGTCCCCCTACGATGGCTGTCTTTCCAAAGTAGAGACAGCCGAAAGTTCTTTTGTGGCTATTTCTATTGAATAGCAGCCATTTTAGATTTTGTTTTTCTGCCGATAGACATAATCACCCATTTATTTTCAAAAGCGCCGCCAGACACACCGCAGGAGAGGTGAGTAACCTTGCCGGGGGGGTTTAGTGTTAGGGGGAGGGTTAAGGTTAGGCTCTGGGAAAGGGAGGGTAAGGGCCGTGGAAGGAAAGGATTAGGGTTAGGATCAGACTGTGGGAAAGGGAGACTTAGGGTTAGGCTGCGGAGAAGGGAGGGTTAGGATGAGGCTGCGGGAATGGAGGGTTAGTGTAATAAAAGGGGAGGGTTAGGGTAAGGATTAGGGAAAGGGTTGAGGATACTTACCATGTTCGATGCTCTGGGGATTTTTGCTTTGTCTCTTCGAGACAGAAGCAATCGATTCTTCAGCCAATTCTGAACTGATTGGGAGAGAACAGCCCTATCAAAATAGATCCATTCGCGTCAGGGGTCCACATACCCATAGGATGTATATATAGGTATGCCTTTTATAATTAACTGGCATAGAGATCTGTTGTAAAGATAGAAACTGAGATAATGATGATATAAGAATTTCCCTCCCCCTCCCACTTCTAACTAAGCACACCCCGAGGCGGCATTAGCACGTCTCTTTCTAACTAAACGACTTTGTGCTGTCTTTAAAGAAAGGCAATCTGCAATATTGATAAATTACGTAAATGACCTACTACGAATGTGTAGTAGGTTATTTCGGTAATCTACGCACCAAAGAAGACGAAGTTTCTTAGGTGTGAATACTGCCCATATAATGTCTATTGATCCGTAGCTTATATTGTTGAATACAAAACAAATGCTATGGCGTTTGACCAGTTTACTTGTCTTTAACAAAAGCCTTTCCAGCTTGTGTATCATTGTCATCATTAGTACATTATACAGTGTATTTTCCACTGATCATAGGGCGGCAAATATCCCCTCATTGCCTGTGCTTTTTTCTTTTACGAACTATTGTAAAAATAATTATCGCTCTGGCCCTGGTTGCATGGACATGCTGGCACTTATAGTTCCAAACCCCAGCTTGTTACTGAACTCCCTGTACATCTACAAAGACCAGCATGCACAACCATTCATGAGCTGACAGGGTTGGGTGGACTGCAGAGAGTTGATTAGCCTAGGAGGAAAGCATGGCAGCAAACAGTAAAAACAATGTACGGCAGGACATAAACACAGGAAACAGTTCAGACACCTGGGTAAATGGAAGGAAAGTCTGCAGCTGGTATTTGTAGGTCATAATATAGAAAAATATAGTAATAGTAAAAGACAGCCTACATTGTGATATAGCTAGGGCACAAATGGTTTGGACGACACAGATAGACCCTCTGCAGTCTGCTTTATATTACTAGTGTGGAAACCTGTATTGAATAACTTCACTGAAGCTGGCAATACACTAGAACATTTATTGATCCAGTCATTCAACTGCTGGGTGATCAGGCCAACAATGTCCAATATATCCTCAAAAAGCCTGGGTCCCATACAGCCAACCTCTCAGCTGACTGCATGATTCCCCTGTCAAGATTGACAGGAGTCCCAGCCAATCTGAGACTGACAGGGGGCCCATGCAACTAATAATCAGCTGCAAGGGCCTCTTGTCAATCTTGGCAGCAGCTCCCTCTTCTGCCAGGCTTAATGGTCCCAACAGAAGAGGTAATTGACCCCAAGATCAGGACTTTAACCTAGTGGGAAATCATCATGTTTATTGGGCCACCTCCTGCTGGGACTGATTATCAGCTCTACATAACATCAGGTAATTGACAGAGCCCAGGTAACATGAAGTTGAGGTGCAAAGCTCTTTAATTCCCCAACCCCAGCTCTTATACTAATTCTTCCCCTAACCCCCCTACCTTTACCCTAACCCTAACTCTATAAAACACACACAGTCAACAATTAGCTGTCGGCAGTGTGTAAGTATAAAATGACAGCTCGAGGTGCATGCAACCTGGCACCACCACCTACTTCCAGCCGTCATTGATTGGGTGCCTACTGGAGAGCACTGGATCTAATTCAAGCCTTTTGCGTAAGTAAGCCTAACTGTAACAACATATGTGCATGCACCAGATGTTAAGCTATGGCTATCCTAGCGTATGGGACTACGTTCTGTATGCTAGGAGACCTGTGTGACAGGACGGCCCATCTCCTCCACCCGTCTAAAGTCTGCAAGTCTGCATCATTTAAATGATGCAGTGTGGGTTGGCTTAAAGACTTCATTTAGACTTATGGCAGCATAACTGAGCTAAAGTCTGCACAAGAGAGGGGGGTGACAGGAGAGTTCACCCTCTTATGGGCGGACCTTTAGACCTACGTGCTTATGAAACACGCACAGAGGTCTGGATCAGGTCCGTAGACACTAAGGAACTCTCCAAATGCCTTGTAATAATGTAAACATTGGTCAGTAGGCGCAAAGAAAGAATGATTTATAAATGAACTAATGTGTAAACACTTGGCATAGAAGGAGCAGGGTGGCACTGCGGGCCATATTCAGCGAATAGGTTCGTCTCAACTGCGCATGCGTAGTAACTTTATTTATGGAGTTCACGTAGACTATACGTGCGGAAGTGCATCCCAAACGAACACATGAATCGCACGTGGGTAAATAAAATACGCACGTGAGAATTGAAATAAAAATGGGCGGTTGGGAGGCATTTTAATGGAGTGTGGGCAAGGTGTGGGCGCGGTTAGTTAGATACGCACGTACGGGACAACTGGACGCATGCAAATGCCCATGGAAAGATAAGGCAAGTCCAGGCACTCATAAGTCACATAGAACCCGTCCGTGTGAGGGGAGCGTCAGGGGTGTGGCCTTGCTGCGTCCGTGCGAATAATTGCGTACTTTTTTTCGGACGCTTCTCTGAAGACGGCCCTGCAAGAGAATGTACACCCTCCCCTATTAAAAATATGTGTTCTTCACATACCTGAATCCAGAGTTCTGTCCGTGCCTATTATATGGCTGTGGGTCACCGGTACGAACAGCCCTTTTTAAAAGGGTCATTTCATACCATTCAGTTCTGCCTCAAGGAAGAGAAGCACTTGATCTTCCTGGGAACAAAGGCTATGCACCGATTGGTAAGTAACCTAACCCTTATCCTAATCCCCCCCAAATACCTTAACCCTAAACGTCCCCTTCCATTGCCCTAACCCTCCCTTTCCTGCACACAGACCCTAAGATTCCCTTCCCCGCAGCCTTACCCAAAGACTCCCCTCCCTGCAGCCTAACCCTAAGATTCCCCTACCCACAGTCTGACCCTAAGTCTCCCCTTCCATTGCCCTAACCCTCCCTTTCCTGCAGACTGACCCTGAGATTCCCTTTCCTGTAACCTAACCCTAATACTCCCCTAACCACAGCCTGACCCTAACCATCCCCTTTTATTACCCTAACCCTCTCTATCCCGCAGCATGACCCTAAAACTATTCACCTCTCCAGTTGGTGCAGCAGATGCTTTGGGTCTGAGGCACCGTTTCCTGAAAAAAGAATGGGTAAGTATGATGATTGGCACACTTTTCTAAGAAAAAATTTGAAAATGGCTGTCTTTTTCTCGAAATAGAGACAGACGAAAATTAATTTTCGACTGTCTCTACTTCTTAAAGGGCCATTCCTACCCTTATTATACTACGTGTGTGTCACGTTCTGTGAATTTTTGGGATCGGTTCCGGGTTTCAGGGATGACGACAACAGGGTAGGATTAAAATGAAACTGAGCAGGTTTAATGACTGAGGGTTGCATACATAGGTATCAGGTGGAAATAAGTCCCGAATGAGAAGGTCATGTGAGGGTTTACCAGAGAGTTCGTAAAGTACAGGTGAAAAGTCCAACAGTAGCTGTGGAAGTCCGAATAGAGTCCAATGGAAATAGGTGAACTGAAGGATGGAGCAAGTAGTAGAGGCAGACGATAGGGCAGATAGCAGCAGGACAGGAGTTGCAGAACTGGTTGCAGCCGAGGACGTCAGCTGGGACACAGGACTTGGCTCCGGACAGGACCTTGGGACTGGACCTCAGGGTTGAACCTCAGGATTGGACCGTAGATCAGATGTGCTGAATCTGGACCTCTGGACTGGACCTCTGGACTGGACCACTAGACAGGACCTCTGGACTGGACCTCTGGACTGGACCACTAGACAGGACCTCTGGACTGGACCTCTGGACTGGACCACTAGACAGGACCTCTGGACTGGACCTCTGGACTGGACCACTAGACAGGACCTCTGGACTGGACCTCTGGACTGGACCACTAGACAGGACCTCTGGACTGGACCTCTGGACTGGACCACTAGACAGGACCTCTGGACTGGACCTCTGGACGAGACCACTAGACAGGACCTCTGGACTGGACCTCTGGACGAGACCACTAGACAGGACCTCTGGACTGGACCTCTGGACGAGACCACTAGACAGGACCTCTGGACTGGACCTCTGGACGAGACCACTAGACAGGACCTCTGGACTGGACCTCTGGACGGGCCCACTAGACAGGACCTCTGGACTGGACCTCTGGACGGGCCCACTAGACAGGACCTCTGGACTGGACCTCTGGACGGGCCCACTAGACAGGACCTCTGGACTGGACCTCTGGACGGGCCCACTAGACAGGACCTCTGGACTGGACCTCTGGACGGGCCCACTAGACAGGACCTCTGGACTGGACCTCTGGACGGGCCCACTAGACAGGACCTCTGGACTGGACCTCTGGACGGGCCCACTAGACAGGACCTCTGGACTGGACCTCTGGACGGGCCCACTAGACAGGACCTCTGGACTGGACCTCTGGACGGGCCCACTAGACAGGACCTCTGGACTGGACCTCTGGACGGGCCCACTAGACAGGACCTCTGGACTGGACCTCTGGACGGGCCCACTAGACAGGACCTCTGGACTGGACCTCTGGACGGGCCCACTAGACAGGACCTCTGGACTGGACCTCTGGACGGGCCCACTAGACAGGACCTCTGGACTGGACCTCTGGACGGGCCCACTAGACAGGACCTCTGGACTGGACCTCTGGACGGGCCCACTAGACAGGACCTCTGGACTGGACCTCTGGACGGGCCCACTAGACAGGACCTCTGGACTGGACCTCTGGACGGGCCCACTAGACAGGACCTCTGGACTGGACCTCTGGACGGGCCCACTAGACAGGACCTCTGGACTGGACCTCTGGACGGGCCCACTAGACAGGACCTCTGGACTGGACCTCTGGACGGGCCCACTAGACAGGACCTCTGGACTGGACCTCTGGACGGGCCCACTAGACAGGACCTCTGGACTGGACCTCTGGACGGGCCCACTAGACAGGACCTCTGGACTGGACCTCTGGACGGGCCCACTAGACAGGACCTCTGGACTGGACCTCTGGACGGGCCCACTAGACAGGACCTCTGGACTGGACCTCTGGACGGGCCCACTAGACAGGACCTCTGGACTGGACCTCTGGACGGGCCCACTAGACAGGACCTCTGCAATAGGGCAGATAGCAGCAGGACCGGAGTTGCAGAACTGGTTGCAGCCGAGGACGTCAGCTGGGACACAGGACTTGGCTCCGGACAGGACCTTGGGACCGGACCTCAGGGTTGAACCTCAGGGTTGGACCGTAGATCAGATGTGCTGACTCTGGACCTCTGGACCGGACCACTAGGCAGGACCTCTGGACTGGACCACTGGACTGGACCATTAGACAGGACCTCTGGACTGGATCTCTGGACAGGACCTCTGGACTGGATCTCTGGACAGGACCTCTGGACTGGACCACTAGACAGGACCTCTGGACTGGACCTCTGGACGGGACCACTAGACAGGACCTCTGGACTGGACCTCTGAACGGGACCACTAGACAGGACCTCTGGACCACTCCACTAGACAGGACCTCTGGACTGGACCTCTGGACTGGACCTCTGGACTGGACCACTAGACAGGACCTCTGGACTGGACCTCTGGACTGGACCTCTGGACTGGACCACTGGACCACTAGCCTGGACCACTAGACAGGACCTCTGGACTGGACCACTAGACAGGACCTCTGGACTGGACCTCTGGACTGGACCACTAGACAGGACCTCTGGACTGGACCTCTGGACTGCTAGACAGGAGCAGGACTGGATCAAGCAGGACTGGATCAAGCAGGACTGGATCAAGCAGGACTGGATCAAGCAGGACTGGATCAAGCAGGACTGGATCAAGCAGGACTGGATCAAGCAGGGCTGGATCAAGCAGGGCTGGATCAAGGCAGGACTGGATCAAGGCAGGACTGGATCAAGGCAGGACTGGATCAAGGCAGGAGACTGGATCAAGACGAGAGCAGGATTCAGCAGTACCAGGCACCTAGAAGACCTAGTTGTTCTGGCGATTTCTAGCAGGGCTGGCAGGCTTTAAATAGAGCGCCCATGGCGCCTATTGGCTGGATGACCCGAGTAGTAACGTCCGATTGGCTGGATGGTGTCACCTGATCGAAGCAAGATGGCGGCGCCCATTGTCCGGAGCTCCGCGGCGTTTAGGCGCCAATTATCCACGTGGGACGCCGTGGCCAAGTGGTAAGCAACACAGAAACAGTGACAGCCTCCGACGGAGTGCTGCAGCCGTGCGCCAAGAGAGAGACGCCCTTCGGATCCCAGGAGCCAGGTAAGTGTGGCGTTTGCCGCATTTCGTGATAGTGTGTAATACTCAACACATAACAATCCATCTATACTGACTGTATTGGCTTTATACATTGTAATATATTAGAGAAGCTTGATGACTTCCTGAAAGTAATGTGATTACCCAAACTGCAAAGATAATGCTGTAACTTATCATCAGGGGGAGATGTTCAGTAGGAAAATGTACTATAGATCAATTAAGATGAATGAAGTCCTGTGGCAGAACTATCAGTTAATCACAATGTGCTGAAGAACTGTGGTAACATTCAGGATATCGCTGGATATCCTCTACATCCTCTAAGCTTGATGAAACCCTGGCAACATACTAGTCATCAGTCCATCAAGTAAGACTGAGTACTGGCATGGAAGTGAATACTGCAAACAGAGAAGAAGAATATTCTATCCCCAGTAACTTAAAATGTAAAGGAAAAATGTGAATAGAATACATAGAATACCATATTATATAGCAGCTGTTCTCAGAGGATATCCTCACACCTGACAAGCGTTATGGAGGAGCATTACCAGCATTGCATAGGGGGCGGTAAGTAGTTCCGCAAAGGCCTATGGATGCAGATTCATGCAGAGAAGATCAGGTAAGTGTCCAGAACTAGGCATAAGAGAAGGGTTCCGTGTGGAACTGCTTACTGCCCCCCCTCGGCACTTCATTAAACGCCCCTTGCGTGATGTGTGTCCCCGTGATGTGCCCCCCCCCCCCAACTATGCCACTCAACCCCATAAAAAACTAACACAAACTACAGACACTAGGGTGGGAATTTAAAAGTATTAATTAATTCAATTAAAGCAAATGATGAAACTTTTTAATCTAAATTTGGGATCCAATTAGGATCAAATTATAATGTTGAATTGATGGGGGCCAAGAAAGCAGATAAATAATAAACAGTTTGCATGTTGACAAATAATTGTTATAAAATATAATATAATCAAACAACCAACAACAACAACAACAAACCATGCGCACTCCTTCCGTCCGGGCAAAGCACCTCATTTAAGTGCCAATCAGGCCGCCGCCCTAGACGAGCCTAAATTCAAGGCAGATGATCTCAATGGCTGATAGAAAGATAACATGTGCCAACAAGGCTCAACCACCACCTGCGCCAATCAATAGAACAATAACAGTAACTGCTTTCCACCAAACACATACATTCTAAGATACAGGGAGGGAGGATAAAATCCACAGAAGAAGGCTGCACGTCATCAGAAGGGGAGTTATAAAGACAGCCTTAGACCCCTTCTTAAATTTGAAACTGACCAGTCAGGGAACAGAAGACCCAAGGTGAGTGGCATATGGTCTAGGGCAGTGCTCCTCAACCAGTGTGCCATGGCACACCAGTGTGCCACGTGATGTTGCCAAGTGTGCCGCGGTGCAATGAGTCCAACAGGAGAAAAGGCACTGGAAGACCTTGCAGATACATGAATGTGGAATACTGGAGAGCTAAAGACACACATTGGTTATACAAGAGATGCTGCAGACACATGAATGGGAACTGCTAGGGAGGCTGGAGACACATGATGGGGGCTACTGGGGAGGCTGCAGACACATGATGGGGGGGCTAACATAGGTAAATTAGTTATAAGAATATAAAGTTATTAGCTGCGATTTTTTTATTTATCAAATAAAAAATAATGTAATATCTGTGTATGTACTTTGTAATTCCTGCTTTGTTTTTGTATATTTTGCTTTTGGTGTGCCGCGGAATTCTGGGAAGGGCTTAGGTGTGCCGCGGAATTCTGGGAAGGGCTTAGGTGTGCCGAGGGTGAGAAAAGGTTGAGGAGCACTGGTCTAGGGCACAACCCCATGCAGGGAGTTTAATCACACTTGGGCCAATAGATTAACCCTGCGTTGTCCTTACATGCCTATTGGTTAGACATGTGTTAGAATTGAAGTAAGTTCTGTACACTAGAATCTGAATCAGGCCCCAGATCCTTAGATCTAATTGTTAAGTGATCGAGTCACACAGCAGAGGTTGTTTAGGGATTCAAAATTGCAGGGCCACAATATCAGTTCATCTGTGCAACCGTTCCGCTAACCACTTGCCTCGTGTCAACAGACTTCCGATATCATGTACTATCCCACGCTTTCCAGTTGCTGCACAAGGACAGTTGTGGATCGGTCCACAGAGTGAAGGAATGCCTATACTATACAATACAGAGGTACCGTGCACCCAGACAGGCCAGACTGGGAGCAAAAATCAGCCCTGGTATATAAAGCACGCAGCGCCATCTGCTGCTGGGCTCATGGAATATATGTTGTACACAGACGGAGAAATTTATCAAACCATTAGCTTTCATTCATATATTTCTATTATAGTTTTTGCAGGAAGCATGATTTTATGTTTATCCTGTGTAAGGGGCAATATGTGCCCCTTACAGCTGGGAACTGATACCGCCGCCTCCTTTGCAAAAGACACGGCCGTCACTTAGCAACTCATGCGTCAGGACTACTCAGGTGGCTGCATTTGTTCCTATGTGACGTAATGGACAGAGCTGCATCACTTAGTAACGTATAAATGTGTGTGTGTGTCTGTAAATATATTTGTGTGTAAAAGAAAGCAGGGGCCTTGACGTACCTCATTGAATTAGTTGCTTATGGAAACTTTTGTTTTCTGCAGAGCCGCAGCAAATTGCTGCTCCATCGAGCGTCACAACTTCATGTAAGTAATGACATTGCATCACTGCAGGGAGCTGAGAATTGCCTTAGCTCTGCAAAAAGAGCAACGCGTGCACACGTTTTCCATCAGAAAACATTCAAAGAGAGACATTAAGGGTTAAATCCTTAATTTATCTCAGTGGCTGAGTGCAGAGGAAAAGCTGCATGCTCTCTTCTCTGTGTGATTCTCAGCTCCTTGCAGCATTACTATATCCCATTACTAATGATGATGCAATGCTGCAAGAAGCTGAGAATGACTGTAGTTCCACTGATGGCAGCTAGGAAAGTGAGATCTAGAAACTGATTGGCTGCTATGGGCAACATCTCTACTTTTCCTTTCCTGCAGCTTAGTAAATCTGGCCCCAAATTCCTTTTTCTAAGGGTAAAGTAGAGAGTACCTTAAAGATCTGCGTTATAACAACAAGGTCTTGTTATAAGATGACTTGCTTGAAGACATCAGGAGCTTCGGTCCAGGATCTTCTTACATCTTCCCACGAGATACTGGAGGCTGGTCTGTCTCCTTCAGGGTCCCGATGACAGACAAGTACAAGACAGACAAGTACATTTGATCCCCTATTTATACTCTCTGATGGACTGTCAAGCAAGTCATCGGAATAAAGAAAACTTAAAAAATGTGAGTATTAATCATTTTTTTATTTTAAAAAATACTTTTTAAAGCACTACTAAGAATAAATAAGATTATTAAAGACACGGTATAGTGGAACATTATAATAACTTATTATTTGACATGGTGGGCCGTATTCAGAGCTCCGGCCGCAATGCAATTGAGGCCGGAGTTTTAAGAAATGTGCTACTGCGCATGCGCAGTAATTGTGTAACGTAATCTACGTTACTTCTTGCAACACAGATTGCGTATCCGCGGCCGGCCGTATAGCGCTAACAAGCATTGCGGCCGGAGCTCTGAATACGGCGCGGTATAATGAAACATTTTAATGCTTTATTGGGGACATGGTATAAAATGGAACTTTATAATCATCTATTTTGGACACACTGAAGAATACTTTAATGGGGCACACAGTATTAAGGCTTAGATTAACCCTTTATGCAGGCACTTAATTCATGGTGCGGCATAAAATAATCAGATTTACTAAAGGCAAATCGCCATTAAATCGCCCAAAATAATATTCTAAATTGCTGTCTTTAACATCGCCAATTAATGGCAATTTTGGCAAACTCGACTTTAGTAAATCTTGGCCCAGACCTCATACTGCAACCATTTTCTGTGTGTTGGAGCCAGAAAGGTTAAGGTAGGCTCTGGGTATTGAAAATCTGTCTGTGCAAGGGGAGTGGTTGGCTATGAGATTGTCTGGATATCATAGTCCTATGATTGCAGGTCCCTCTGCATCTATCGTAGTCAATTCCCGCTAAGAAAATCTGTTTTCCGAAATTCGGACATCCGAAAGTTCCTTTTTGGATTTCCCTATTTCAAATAAAGCAGATTTTCCTTTTTTTTTTTTTTTTAAATGAATGGGTGAATATGCCGTTCGGCATACTTCACCCATTCACTTTCGCACTTAC
>WWET01000677.1:411005-425276 GCA_011038615.1 Limnodynastes dumerilii | reverse complement strand
AAATAGGGACATCCGAAAGTTCCTTTTCGGATGTCCCTATTTCGAATACTTACCAGTTTCTAATTTATTTCCAGAATGGGTGAGTATGCTGATCGGCATACTTCACCCATTCTCATTCGCAAATTCCACTGCCACCGATATCCCTGTGGGAAAGGTGAGTAACCTCTCCATGCACGGTAGGGAGGGATAGGGTCAGGCTGCAGGGGAGGGAGGGTTAGGGTGAGGCTGCAGGGGAGGGAGAGTTAGGGTCAGGCTGCAATTAAGGGAGGGTTAGGGTCAGGCTGCCAGGAGGGGAGGGTTAGGGTCAGGCTTTAATTAAGGGAGGGTTAGGGTCAGGTTGCCAGGAGAGGAGGGTTAGGGTCAGGCTGCCAGGAGGGGAGGGTTAGGGTAAGAATTAGGGAATGGAGTGGGGGGACTATTTTCTTACAACTTTTCTGACCACAGAGCTTTCGGTGCTCCATGGATCGATTGCTATGCCTCATCAAGACATATGCAATCGAAATCCCAGCCAGTCCTGCCCCCATCTTAGGTACTTTATGGCACTTATGAGTGCCACAGGGCTATCTTAACTATCCATGCAATGTCCGCACAGACATTGCCGCTCCATCGCCTCTCCCCACCCTCCCCAGCTAATCTAAACCCCTCCCACTTCTACCTAATACCTCCCTCCCCCGCCTCCTTTTACCTAACATACTGGTACGTAGATTACTACTATGCATGCGCAGTAGGTCCTTTACTACAGATACGCACCTAAGAAGCAACTGCTTCTTAGGTGTTAATTCGGCCCATAGTCTGAAAGCAAATCTGATTGGTTGGTACGGTTTATTAGATGTTTGCATGTTAATGCTATAATGAAATAATTCCCTATGTGTATTTTAATTCTTTTTTTAACTGGTCATTTTAGGTCAGGCAGAAAACAATACAGACAGTGGACTCCCAAACATCATCTACAACAGGATTTGGCAACTAACTGACCGGGGATTAGACTTTGAAACATTATTTCCTTTCTGGCAAAAATCAGGGGACTCAATGGGAAGGAAACTATTTTTTTATTTATAATTTTTTTGTTTTACTTGTTAAGCCTAGAGAGCATTAATATCATAAGTAAAGAAAGTCAACCCTTAGAGCAAATTAAATAAAGGTTAACAAATTAAAGTTCATCTTGAGTCTGCAATCATTTAAAGTGCCTCAGACTTCTCTGTAACCTTTAAAATTCCTGTTTGCCTTGGATAGAAGACAATTCACGGACTTTGTCATTATAATATTTCTTCTTTATGCTTGCTTTTATCTCGGACTTTATTATTAAGGATAAAAGAGCATCTGTTGCCAAAACAGACATTCTGACATGCATGGGAAACATTCATCTGCAGAGTCTGGATAAGCGTTTTTCCCTTATCTACTGTGTGGTATCTGTAAAGTATATAATAATTTACATAGGGAACAACACAGAGCATGATGAACTAAACAAAGTCATTAGCAGAGACCAGATCCAGACATTGGAATTCAATGTGTGCAGATCTGCAATTAGCGAATGCATGTGATCACTCCACTAACCCATCTCCTTGCCCCAACAGGCTACCTTTAGTCGCTTTACCGCAATATGGCGCTAGTTCAGAAGTCTACATTGGCGCTCCTAAATGATTATAATACCAAGTTACGCCTACTTAAAAGTCCAACCCGCAACCTGCCCCCCCCCCAACCTGTCGTAAAGTGACATAAGTGTCATGTTTCAGAGGTCTGGAGAGAGTGAATGGCGTTCCCATCAGGTAGCACGTTTGCGTGTGCATGTGCAGAACGCAATAAAAGACTAAATCCAATTCGATTACATGGTAATCAGGGAAATTCTTAAGTCTGGATCAGGTACTAGTTTATCAAATGTTTAGCGCTATACATCAACTTATTAGTAACTCAGACCGCCTATAGCCACACAGTATAAGCAGAGCACCAATAATGTAGAATTTTCCATTTATCGCAATGACCGCAGGGAAAGGTGAGTAACCTTTCCAGGCTGCAGGAGAGGGAGGGTTAGGGTCAGGCTGCAAGGGAGGGAGGGTTAGGGTCTGACTGCGGGGAAGGGAGGGTAAGGCTCAGGCTGCAAGGGAGGGAGGGTTAGGGTCAGGCTGCGGGAGAGGGAGGGTAGGGGTCAGGCTGAAGGGAACGGAGAATTAGGGTCCTGCTGTGGGAGATGGTGGGTTAGGGTCAAGCTGCGGGGAAGGGAAGGTTAGGGTAATGAGAGGGGAGGGTTAGGGTTAGAATTAGGGGAATGGTTGGGGTACTTTTTTCCCTTACCTTTCGGAGCACCGTGGTTAAATTGCTATGCCTCATCGAGGCATATGCTATCGAAATCTCAGCCAGTTCGAAACTGTCTGGCAGAAAACAGCCCTATCGCGGACCCACACCCAGCCTCTGACACCTTCTATCAAGCAGGACTTCCCCCGGTCCTGCACACCTTTGCCCAGGTGCCCCAGCTCTACCCCTAGCCCTGTCTAGCATTTCCCCTTCCATTCCTGCCCATCCAGACTCGGGCACTGTCTCCTTGCTTTGGGGCCCGAGCCTGTCATGTTCTGCCACTGGAGGATGGACTGTGATGTATATATCACAAAAGGGTGGTCTAACTGCACATGTGCACATGCTTCATTCCCAGTAGGAATCCTCTGGATCCAGAGTTCCATATTGGGAATATTTCAGACTGCTGTGCGGTATAATATTGGATGCCGAGATCAATTCCGCTACATGGGAGGAGGGACGTATTTAAAAAGTGCAGTGAGGGTATGATAAGCGCCCTCTGCTGTATCCAGACTTCTGAGCCTTCCCCATTTTACATCATGGTGGCATGGAAGTCTAAAGGGTCTGCTTGTTAGCAAGGGAAGCAACCTCCCCTCACCCACAAGGAAGTCTGGATGTAGATGAGAGCTGTAAGTCTGCACTGAACCGGTTGCAGTCTCCGGTTAGAAATTTTTATTTCCGAAATAGGGACATCCGAAAGTCCATTTTCGGATGTCTCTATTTCGAATACTCCCCAGTTTAGAATTTTTTTTCAGAACGGGTGAGTATGTCGATCGGCATACTCACCCATTCTTATTTGGAAACACCGCCGCCGCTACTGCAGGACCGCAGGGTAAGGGTCAGGCTGCAGGAGAGGGAGGGTTAGGGTCAGGCTGCAGGGAAGGGAGGGTAAGGGTCAGGCTATAGGGGAGGGAGGGTTAGGGTCAGGCTGCAGGGGAGGGATTGTTAGGGTCATGCTCTGAGAGAGGGACGGTTAGGGTCAGGCTGCAGGGAAGGGAGAATTAGGGTCAGGCTATGGGAGATGGTGGGTTAGGGTCAGGCTGTGGGAGATGGTGGGTTAGGGTCAGGCTGCAGGGAAGGGAGGGTTAGGGTCAGGCTTCAGGGTAGGGAAGGTTTGGTTTAGGGTAATGAGAGAGGAGGGTCAGGGTTAGAATTATGGAAAGGATTGGGGTACTTTTTTTTCCTTACCTTTCGGAGCACCAAAAGCTCGGTGTTCCGTGGATCGATTGCTCTGCCTCATCAAGGCATATGCAATTGAAATCCCAGCCAGTTCGAAACTGGCTGGGAGAAATCGTCCCTATCGAAAGAGGGGCATTCTAAGCGGGGACCCACACCCATACTGGACAGCTCTGAATCAAGCCCAGTGTTCTCATTTCAGATCATCTCCAAATGTTATCTCTGCACCACAATCAGAATAGTTACAAATCCTGGCTGAAGGTTTCTTACCATATTTTAATAGCTACTTTCCTCTATACATTAGCACTATATATATGCATTGAGAACAATGGAACCACAACATCCCAGCAGTTTCCGATTAGGAAGATATGTCTAAGCCAAACCCTCCGTTTTCTCCATCAGTTCCCCTTAACTGCTTGGGGACTCATTTCAACCAGGGGCTTACAATCACAGGAAGCTGCGTCTTAACCCTTGCTTGTCAGAGTTTCCTCTACAGCTGGGTCCTGCCTGGCCTGTCATGAGTTCAAGGGTTGAAGTCGAAGGACCAGGAGGGATCTGGGTCAGTAATTCAGTCTTACACACCCAGAGCGGAAGCCAGAAATCTGACAGTGTTATTGTCCCCAACCTGCCATCTACTGCTTCAAATTCTAACTTCTGACTTTGTATTATAAACAATGATACCTATGTTTTCTTCTACTTTTTCCTGTTTTTATATTTCACTATGGTGTAATTCAATTGTTTTTTGTTGTGTTAGTTTTGTTTGTTTTTTAGAAAAATAGTCAGCAGCAAATATTCTTATGTGAACTTAACACCAGGATATCCTACATGCAAAAGTATCATTGGGCCTGATCCTGAAGCCATCGTTAGGATGGCGGGCGTAAGATCGGGCGTCCGTAGCAGTGCCGTAGGGACGCTGGAGGGGGCGTCCCCCAGCGTCCCTACGTTCAGCTTAGTGTAGGTGGACGGGGAAGGAAGGGGCCATACGCCCGCACAGGGGGAGTGTCGGCATAAGTGAACGCTGATACGCTGTGCTTTAATAAGCACAGCGCATCGGCGTAGTTCAGGATCAGGCCCATTGACCATTATAGGCTGAATGTTATATTGTGCTATGTTATAGACTGATTGTTATGTTGTACTATGTTATAGACTGAATGTTATGTTTTATTATGTTTTAGACTGATTGTTATGTTGTAGTATGTTATACACTGAATGTTGTGTTGTAGTATGTAATAGACTGTTATGTCTTATGTTATAGACTTATTGTTATGTTGTATTATGTTATAGACTGAATGTTATGTTGTAGTATGTTATACACTGAATGTTATGTTGTAATATGTTATACACTGAATGTTATGTTGTAATATGTTATAGACTGATTGTTATGTTGTATGTTATAGACTTATTGTTATGTTGTATTATGTTATAGACTGATTGTTATGTTGTATTATGTTATAGATTGATTGTTATGTTGTATCATGTTAAAGATTGATTGTTTTGTTGTATTATGTTATAGACTGATTGTTATGTTGTAGTATTTTATAGACCAGGGGTTCTAAACCAGTGGTACAAGCACTGGTGGTACTTGGACCATTGTCAAGTGATACTCAGGGCAACTGGTCAAGGTTGTAAGGAAGTATGATAACAAATGACCAAAGACATAATTTATAAAATATCTTGATATTTTGTAGGCTCAATGGCATATATTCAAAATGCCCCCTAAAATTACTACAAAAATATGTAAACAAAAACAACAAAAACCCTGAAAATATATGTATAGGGCATGGGTTTGTGTCTGCATGATATTAAAGGAGGTACTTGACATGATTCAATAGTGGATAACTGGTACTCTCCAAAAAAGGGTTGAGAACCACTGTTATATATTGTTCTGTTGTATTATGTTATAGACTGATTGTTATGTTGTAGTATGTTAGACTGATTGTTATGTTGTATTATGTTATAGACTATTATGTTGTATTATGTTATAGACTGAATGTTATGTTATATTAAGTTATAGACTGATTGTTATGTTGTATAATGTTATAGACTGAATGTTATGTTGTATTATGTTATAGACTGATTATTATGTTGCATTATGTTATAGAGTGTTTGTTATGTTGTTGTATATTATAGACTGATTGTTATGTTGCATTATGTTATAGACTAATTGTTATGTTTTATTATGTTATAGAGTATTTGTTATGTTGTTGTATGTTATAGACAGTTTGCTATATTGTATTATGTTATAGACTGATTGTTATGTTGTATTATGTTATAGACTGAATGTTATGTTGTATAATGTTATAGACTGCTTGTTATGTTGTATTATGTAATAGGCTGATTGTAGAACTCCCAGTCACCCTGCGCTGAAGTTGTGTGTGTTACTGATTTCATGGGGAAGTGGGCACAAAGGGCCCAGGGTTACGGGGGGAGGGGAGTCTGGGGGCACCAATATTTACCTTGCCTCCATGTAAGTTCTATGAAGTTATTCCACTGTTACAGCCCTATTTCGATAGGGGCGATCATCATACTCACCCATTCTGAAAATGTTTTTTTTAAATGGAGGGATATTCGAAATAGGGACATTCAAAAAGGAACTTTCGGATGCTCCTATTTTGGAAATCCCTCATTCTATGCGGGGACTGCAACCAAAATGGCAGAGCTGTGTTACAGCCTCCAAGGGAGTTTCACACAGAGGTCTAAACCAGGGCCAGGTATTTACTAGAGCCCCTGATGGGGGGGATAGGCTTGGCTGCTGGCACCTGGTAGGTTGCGGCCCTCGGCAATAGCTCCCAAGGAAGATCTATAGCAAGGGTGTCTGTACAGGAACTGAATCACAACTTGGAAACCTCACACAACAAGGCTGGAATCCTTGATCACTAGACAGGAGATATGAGTTCAGAAGCATGAGTATACAGACATGAACTTGGGCATTCAAGATAGCAGGCAGGAACCCAAGCATACAAGCTGTTAGACTGGAACTAACACACAGAATGCTGAGGTAGCAGATATACAAGGGACTAAACCTGAATGGTATGGGATCCACAGGTGTGGAACAGATGACAGAGAAGATCTCCCAGGAATACCTGAGTAACTGCAGATGGAATAGCAAGAGACTACATGTATATGAGGAGACTGACAGCAGGTAATAGAGAGATTGTAAACTACACACCGCAGGAAGGAGAGCGGAGTCCAATGGGCTGACTCGCGCTCACACCACTGTAAGTTGGAACACAATGGAGATGGTAAACACCAGAGAGAACTCACGAGAGAGACACAAGGAGAGATGTAACACACCAAGGACCTGATCCTGAACTACGCCGATGCGCTGTGCGTACTAATGCACAGCGTATCAGCATGCACTCCCCCCCGACACCCCCCCTGTGGCCGGCGTAATTACACACTGTTACGCCAGCTGAAGCCTACCTTAACTTCAGTGTGTAACTTCAGTGTGTAATTACGCCGGTCACAGGAGCTTAAGTGTCCAAACCCGCCCTCCTGCCCTCATTAGCTTACCTCCCCCCGCCTTCCTTGCCTAACTGTTGCATAGTTGCGGCGAGGAATGCCCCCTCAGCCGTAACTACGCAACAGTTAGGGATGCCCAATCCTGAGGAACAGGTTTCCCTAACTACACCGGGCAACATCTGCCCGGCGCATGTGCAGATCGTCAGAAATGGCGATCTTACGAATCCGTAAGGCGTAGTTCAGGATCAGCCCCCAAGTGTATAAACAACAGAGGGAAACCAGGCCCCACACACTGCGAGATGACAAACACAGCGGCACACACATAAACACAGAACCGAGCAGATGGAGAGGCTCAAGGTCAGCTACAGGTGGTGAGAGGTGGAATGCTCACAGTTACTGAGCAAGGAGAAACGCTGTACCGGTCAGAGACCGCAGCTGCCACATACTGCAGACATACACAGGGCAGACAAATAAGACAGAGAAGGCAAGGGAAACACCAGGAGAACGCAGGGCAGAATAAAAACGATCCAAGGCAGGAGCACAAGGAGAAGACAATAAGAATGCAGGCAAATGCAGGAACACCAGACGCTATAGCCAACAATGAGGCTTCCCAGGCACATAGAACCCAGAAAGGGAACTTCACAGGCTGCTAGGATTTCTCCTGCAGCATGTAACAAGCCAGCTGTGGTTTCAAATACCTGGAGAGCATCATGTTGGCCGGGCCTGAAAAAGTGAGCATTGTTAAAAACTAAGTAGAAGAGTGCAGACAAGCTTTAATTGCTAAGACAGACATAGTTTGGTCCAACTCATGTTTTAGTTAATGTCTTAAAGGTCACAAATCTTATAGAGATGATGGTTAGTCTCCACAAGCATATCTATGAGGACTTCCACTTGTATTTTGAAGTAGTTGATTTGCTCCTCTAAAACCTTTATCTTCTCTTCTAGATTCTTCAGCTGGCGATGAGTATGGGGAGTGTCAGTGAGAACACTTTCATTGATCCAGCGGCCACTGTGGAACACAAATGCATGATTGTCCAGTTGTACTCTTGGTTTCTCAGTCCAGGGAAAGTGCTCAAGCAGGTAGTGGGAGTAGAATGCTTTTCTTTGGGGAGGCTTTTTAGGGTTAAACTTGAGTGCCCGTTGATACTCCTTCATTGTGGGTGGCTGATGAAACATTTTTTTGACAGTGTTAATTGCTCTGTAAAGGTTAAAGACAGAGAGGCAGATATAGTTAGGCATTGTGGGATTTATTCATTATGCAGTATTTTCAATCACAAAGACATCAATTCTTTAGGGATTAAAATTAATATATAATCAGGTACCAGGCAGGGCACATACACAAACACAATGCCTGGTCCACCACTGCACGGTGGATCAGGCAATGTAGCTGTGCTCATCGTTGCTTTGCAAGATGACTGATGGTAACTAGAAGCAGTGCAGCCTGCAGAGCGTAGATCTACTGACAATCCCACTGAAATGCAAAAGTAGAGCAAAGGTCAAAATTTGGATCCAGACCAATATTATTAAACTACAGTGAATTAAAATAAATATAGCAGAATGTTTAATAATCAATTATCATAGCTCCAAACAGCATCAGGAAAGTTTCTTAGCGCTGAATGTCAAAAAATGATATATAAATATATGCTTATAATCACTACAGCTTGCATGGACGGGTTTCCAAATCAAGAGCATGAAAATTCCCAGAAATACTACTGTAAAAAGGGGTAGTTTCTCCTGGTGTGGGTCTCCAGAAAGAACGCCCCAATTATGATAGGGCTGTATTCTCCCAGCCAGTTTTGAACTGGCTGGGATTTTGATTGCATATGCCTCGATGAGGCATAGCAATCGATCCATGGAGCACAAAACGCGGTGGTCCGAAAGGTAAGGCTGTAAACTATTCGGCACATGCACCCTCCAGTCCATTTAGCCCACTTACGCACCTTGCGTGCTCAAACTTTGCTAAATCTGTATTTGGGCATGTATTTATTATTTGCAATAAATCCATTGAATGTAAAACCTTTCAAAAACCACATAAAGCCAGATGAAATCCTTTGGCTTATTAGTGTAATACACGGGGTGAGGGATATAAGCAATACATGGAAGGTTAGATACAACTATTTCTCATCTGGTTTCCTTCTAGCCCTATGAAGCATTGATAGAAGGCCCCGGTGAAGCTGTGTTTGCTGACAGATTGGTACAAGATATTTTGGAAGCAGGAAGAGAAGCTGTGATTGGATTCTGGAAATATCTCTATGATCTGAAGACAGATCGCCCAAATCCTAATATACAGGCGGTGCTGGAAGAAATTATTCACACAGGTAATTGTATTTTATGAAAAACCAGAGCAGAAACACAATATACTAGAGATGAGTGCCGGCCCCTGTGCTTTGATTTTGGTATTGGTATTGGTTCTAAGCCTTTGTTGTGCTTTGATTTTGGTTCTGGTTTTGCCCCAATAACCCTCAAACGTTTTGGTTTTGGATTTTTGTTTTACTCCTATAAATAAAATTAATTTCCAGACAGGTTGCCATTAATAGCTTGGGCCTGCAGGCGCTTGTAATACTACAGACACCAGCATGCCCAGGCCTGGGTTAAGGGTGGGGGGGCTTTATTTATATAGAGAGGGGTTTTTTTGTTTCTTTTTTTAACTTGGATTCTGTTTAAGGCCTTAGAGATCCAAAAATTTAAGGCAAAATGGTTATTTGCTTCGATTTGAGATCCAAATTTTGGGGGGCGACTTAGGGTTAAGCTGCAGTTCGGAACTGGCTGGGTTTCAAATCCAAATACTCAGTATTGATGTAGTCCACTAGGGGAAAGGGGGATATAATGGAGAGAGAATTGGTTGGCAGGTAAGAAATATTCATTCACTACAACCGTCATCTACAGTGGAAAAGAAACATAAATGTGTGTGATCCCCCTAAATGTTGCCTGGAAATAACACATAAAGCCCAGCGCTGGTTACCTCAATAACAGGGAAATACTGGCATTCCCAACATTAAGGTAACAAGAACTAGGCATTGGGCTAGTGGCACCAATGTCCATCGGCATGAGAGGGAGCTGGAGATTTTCCAGACACAACTTTTTTTCATTCACTTCTGCTTGATATTAATTCCATTCATGACTATTTGTACAATCACTTTGTCCATGAATCATAACCACCCTTTCCACTATATATAACAGTATGGTACCTGATACTTGTATTTGTATTGCAGGTACACAGAACATATCTGGTAACGTATCTGCATTGTTCATGACTGTTATGTATACACAACCTTCAAGACGTCATGACCTCTCCAGATCGGCAGTTGTGTTTATTGTTAGATTACACTTACAGCTTGCATTGGTTGTATGAGGCTTTTCCAAACGCATGACGCTTTATTTTTACATTCCAGCCAGGATCAGGACCATAGTGTTATATGATATATTTCTAGTCCCTGTGTGTAGCTGTGATGACTCTCCAGTCTTGGCTTTAGGTGTCCTAATTGCTTATAGTCATGTCCCAGACACTGGATCTGTTCCTATACATTGTCTCAGTGGAGTGTGAGTCCCCGTCAAGAGCGGCCCTATTTCAATAGGTTTGTTCTGTCTCAGCCAGTTTCGAACTGGCTGTGAAAACGTTTGCTTCTGCCCCATAGCAATCGATCCCTGGAGCACTGAACACGGTGCTCCGAAATGTAAGTGAGGATTCTATCCCCAACCCACTCCCTAATCCTCACCCTAACCCTCCCCTTCTATTACGCTAACCCTAACCCTCCCTACTCCACAGCCTGACCCTAACCCTCCCTCCTCTGCAGCCTGACCCTAACCCTCCTTTTTCTGCAGCCTGATTCTAACCCTCCCTCCCCTGCAGCCTGACCCTAACCCTCCCTCCCTCACAGCCTGACCCTAAGCCTGGAGACATTACTCAACTTTCCCGTGGTCCGAGCGCAGCGGTAGCGGCGACGGCAGCAGCGTTTCCGAAATGGAATGGGTGAGTTTGCCAATCGGCATACTCACCCTTTCAGAAAAAAAAATTCTAAACTGAAGAGGTATTCGAAATAGGCACATCCAAAACGGAACTTTCAGATGTCTTTTATTTCGGAAACCAGGGTGTTACAGGATGGAAAGCGAGAATGCTTTCTCTATGGGGGAGGAGGGTTGTATGTAAATAATACAGGACTGGATCCAGATTCTCTATGTTAGCAGCTGCTGCGGGTTCTAATGTACAGATTTTTCTATCCCAAATTCCACACAGGGATGTGTATATTACCCCCGACATTCCTGTGTGCAAAAAGGGATTCCTGTGTCCTGCACCCTACCTTACATATTCCCCCGGTAACCCTGTACTGGATCGTATGTAAGGGCTTAGCCAAGCACTAAAGCTGGGTACACACTGGCGCTTTTTCAACAGATAATATTTCCAATCATACAATTAAAAGACCGTTTCAGCAGTTAGATTACCAGTGTGTACAGTGTACTGTCCAAGATGCTCAAAAATCTCTTGAAAAGGTCTATGATCTTTCCATTTGGGGCCGTATTCACAGATCCGTTAGTTAAAGGTTACGCAATTATACGCACGTACGTTGCCAGGCAACACCCATGACACTCCCCTCACATGGATGGGTTTTTGGTGACTTACGCCTCCATAGGGCACACTTATCTCTACGTGCGCATAATACATACGTACGTGCGTATGTAACTAACCGTGTCCTCAAATGGTCATTTAAATGCCTCCCCCACCCACTTTCACGTAAGTTTGTCCATACGGATTTCAACTACGCTCCCTCCGCACATATGTCCCCAAGTGCGATTCACACGTACATGCCTAACTTCCGTGCAGACATTCAACATAAATAGCGTAAAGTAACTACACATGCGCAGTTCACCCGATTCCAAAAATATGCACGGAACTTCGTGCAAAAACGTATCTGTGAAGATGGACCTTGACCTTTTGGAGCTCCTAATATGCCAGATCAGCCATGGAAAGATATCTTTTGCTTTTTGCAAGTGTGTCCTGTGTCTGTTAGGAGATCTTTGGACTGTACACACTGGTAAGATATCTGCTGATACAGTCTTTTGATTGTGTGTTTGGAAAGATTATCTGCTGAAAAGCCCCGGTGTGCAACCTGCTTTACTGTGCTGTTATCATGGCTAATGTCCACCTGCCATTTCTATCTCATATGTATGGTGCACAGCAGAGACTGAATTCCACACAGGATACAGCATCGGGCGGCTGTTTACTGATGCAGAATTCTTGGTACTGCACATGTACAGTACTAACTGACATCCGACTGACATTAAATACTAAATACATTGCCTGCATAAGTTGAATGTCTTTATTAATTTAGGATCCGGTATACAGTAAGGGCATGTTAAGCCACCTCTATACTACCCAGACCAGGGATATCATACTCAAAACCCCAATTGGGCCAAAAAATCTAAATCTAAAGATATTGTGGGAGATCCTGAAAATAAAGTCTCATATGCAATTTTTCATATAAATTCCCTATTCATATGTCTCCAGCTCCCAGTAGTTCCCCATTCATATGTCTCCAGTTCCTAGTAATTCCCCATTCATACGGCTTCAGCTCCCAGTAATACCCCATTTATATGTCTCCAGTTCCTAGTAATTCCCCATTTATACAGCTTTAGCTCCCAGTATATACCTTACATTTTGACCTGATGTCTTCTGTCTTTGTCTCTCCTCGGCAGCGCGCACCCTCTTATTCTCTGTAGGAACCAGTCAGCAAATGATGCTGGCATGACATTGTTTGCATAGCTCAGTCTGGTTCCTGCTATCAGCGGATGCAGCAGTTATACAGGACAGCTGAAATGGGGTTTTCTATGAGCTGTTCTTTGTAACTGTCGGCTGATTATCGGAACCACGTTTCAGCCATGATCGCCTGATCTGCTTCAGGCTTCCAGTAATTCCCTATTCATATGTCTCCTTCTCCCAGTAATTCCTCATTCATATGTCTCCAGCTTCCAGTAATTCCCTATTCATATGTCTCCTTCTCCCAGTAATTCCCTATTCATATGTCTCCAGCTCCCAGTAATTCCCTATCCATATGTATCCAGCTCCCAATAATTCCTCATTCATATGCCTCCAGCTCCCATTAATTCCTCATTCATATGCCTCCAGAGTCCCCAGTATTTCCCATCATGTCTCTCCAGCTCCCAGTACCCCCATCATGTGTCTCCAGCTCCCAGTACCCCCATCATGTGTCTCCAGGTCCCCTGTATCCCCCATTTATATGTCTCCAGCTCCCAGTAATTCACCATTCAGTAGTCCAGCTCCCCTGCTTATACCTTACTTACCTTTGATGCCTTCCGTCCATGTCTCTTCTCTGTGGTGCTCGCCGTCATCCAGCTCTTCTGTGTGATGCTGGCCATAAAGCAATCTGTTTGCTGCTGTCAACCGATGCAGCAGTTATACAGGACAGTTGAAAAGGGCTTTGCTATCAGCTGTCCTGTGCAACTGCTGCGGCAGCTGATAGCAGGCACTTTTCAAGGATCACCAGACCTTCCTGAGATGGGGCCACAAAACAAAAGCATTTTGGCCACGAGCTTTACATGGCTGATCCAGACTCCCATTTTAAGGGCCCGATTTAATTAACCATGATGCCTGGTTGCGATGCTTTTGTCAAAAATTTCCATAGCAGATTTTATTTCCACCTCTTACAGGGGCGTATTAAAATTCACAGGTTTTTTTACCGGAATAGGTGCGTTTATTGGCATCTTCGTGGTCAATTGAGTAGGACCCTAAGAGTTCAAAGGGAGATAGTGAGAATGGGCCTTTTTCACAGCTACGAGTGAGTTAGGTGGGGACAGATCCGCACCTATCTCACCCGTCCTGCCCCTAACCCACCCCCTCATTTTCCTGCCCCCCCCCCCCCACCATTTTTAGGTGTAAGTTCCATAGGGCCACATGGTCTAACTTAAAGAAGGAAGCTCTGCACGGACATTGCCTGTCCCCACCTCCCCCCTCCCACTTCTGCCTAATCACTCCCGAGGCAGTATTACGCCGCCTCTTTCTAACCAAACTACTCCGTGTGGTCTTTAAAGACTGCATGGAGGCAATCTACATACCTAACTGGTACGTAGATTGGGTAAATGACCTACTGCACATGCATAGTAAGTCATATTGTAGAAGCAATGAATTACAGTAACTGCTAATGAAACATCTGATATATATGCTGGGGTGACTTTTTTTTGTATCTGAGATTTACCCATACCTTTCTAGCACCAACTCTAGATTCATTTATAAATTCGTTTCAGCAACCACCATTTTGTTGTGTGTGTGTGTGTGTGTGTGTATATATATATATATATATATATATATATATATATATATATATATAAAATACA
>WWET01000677.1:390461-404025 GCA_011038615.1 Limnodynastes dumerilii | reverse complement strand
ATTAATTTATTGTTTTTATTTATTTAAAACTTTTTTTTTTAATTAAGTGTTTTTTTTAAAGAAACGAAGCTGATTGGGTCTTTTTTGACCCAATCAGCTTCTTTCTGTGCGACCCGTGTTACAAAAAACACGGGTCGCACCGTTCACACTGAGGGCGACACGGGTCAGACACGGGAATTACCCCTCGTTAAATCCCGTGTCTGATTCCCGGGTCTCTCTACCCGGGTCGACGCGGGTGTGACCGTTCACACTGAGCCTAGACCCGGGATTTTCGGTCTTGCCCCGGCAAAGTCCCGGGTTTTTGGCTCAGTGTGAACGGGGTATTAGTGTGTTAGAGTGCTGTAGGAATAGCGGTGAGGGGTGTCAGGGAGTATGTTACAGTGCTGTAGGAATAGCGGTGAGGGGTGTCAGGGAGTATGTTAGAGTGCTGTAGGAATAGGAGTGAGGGGTGTGAGGGAGAATGTTGGCGTGGGGTAGGAATAGGGGTGAGGGGTGTGAGGGAGAATGTTGGAGTGGGGTAGGAATAGGGGTGAGGGGTGTGAGGGAGAATGTTGGTGTGGGGTAGGAAAAGGGGTGAGGGGTGTAAGTAAATGACAGGATGTTGACCTTTTTTTTGTATGGCTTGTATGTATTATTATTGACGCTTATTTATAAGCTGTCAGCAGCGCTTTACAGAGAACATTAGACATTCACATCAGTCCCTGCCCCTATAGGAGCTGCATACTAAGGTCCCAAACACATTCATACATACACACACACATACACGCGCACACACACACTAGGGTTAATTTAGTCCACAGCCAAATAACCTACCAGCATGTTTTTGGTATGTCGGAGGGAACCTGAGCACCCCCAGGCAGACACAGGGAGAACATACAAACTCCACACATGTAAAGCCTAGTCCGGGAATTGGAAGTTAGCACTGTAAGGCACAAGTGCTACTCACCAAACCACTGTGCTGTCTATAGATTTTTAAGTAAGAGGAGGCGTGCCACTGCAGCCTCCGTAAAAAGCGTGGGTGGGGGTATTAATTTTAATGAGGCTGCCAGGGCGTGGTTTGGAACCTCCATATGTATTTTCCCTACTTAAGAGTGAAAATACGCACAGGAACTTAAGGTCGCTAATGGCACTCTTAGGTGCCATTAGGCACCTAAAAATGGGGGCAGGACGTGGGGGTGGGGCTGTAAAGTTAGGTGCGGATTTTGGAAAGCAACTACACACTTAAGTGCGAATCTGGTCCTTAGTGTGTGGCCGCTATAAAGTAATCCAATCCTATGAATCCTAAGAATAATACTGCTATTAATGCATGTCTGCTTCATTGTCTTCATTGATTTCCAATTCCATCGGGTTTGGTCCACTGTCACAGGAAATCCAACCCCAGGTAATGGGAGATAAGAACATTGAGAACGCCTAATGTGGAAAGGCCAATCATAAACCAGAGAACTCCAGCATTGAGATACATCGGAGTCAACCTAAAAGAAGAAGAATAACACAATTAATACAAAAGTCTACATTTCTGTGTGTTAAAGTTCCATTTATATGAAAACTATTGTGTGTCCATGCATACTCTTTAGAATGACTTATGTGTACTTAAAATGACATTGGGCCAGATCCACACCTAGGAACGACAGTAGACTTACGCAAGTCATTTGCGTGAGTCCCCTGTCTCGGAACATCTCCGATAGTACCTACAGACGTACATAACTAAGTCACATACATCAGTAAGCACGCTGAAGGGGCTGACCCTCATACTCACCATGGGCCTGATCCAGACCTACGACCGCAATCGCCCGCGAGCGTAGCGAACGTTCGCCCGGGCGTAAAAACTTTCACGCCCATAACACTCCTATTGATTGTACCTGCTTACGCCGCCTGAACTCTACCCTAAGATTTTCCAGCGTACGTGCGAATTTTCGTACCCATACGCTGGTCGTACTGGGCTTAGCACGCCCATACTGTACAATTTAAATGGCTATCCCCGCCTCTGTGTAGTAACTTGAGCGTCCAGCCTATCGTCGTAAAAAACGCACGCCCCTTGAGCGAAAAATACGCTGAACATTCGCTCGCTGTACGCTCATGTCCTTCGGTCGACCGGAAGTTGTCATACTGCACATGCGTAGTGCGTTTTTTTTCACGAATTTTCGCTTACGATGGGCGTACGCTCGCTTGCGGCCGTAGCTCTGGATCAGGCCCCATGTGTGTCTCATACTCATTATCTCATACTCACCATGTGTATCTCATACTCACTATCTCATACTCACCATGTGTATCTCATACTCACCATGTGTATCTCATACTCACCATATTCATCTCATACTCACCATGTGTATCTCATACTCACCATGCATATCGCATACTCACCATGCGTGTCTCATACTCACCATGCGTATCTCAAACTCACCATGCGTATCTCATATTTACCATGTCTAGCTCATACTCACCATGCGTATCTCATACTCACCATGCTTATCTCATACTCACCATGTGTATCTCATACTCACCATGCGTATCTCATATTTACCATGTCTAGCTCATACTCACCATGTGTATCTCAAACTCACCATGGGCCTGATCCTATGCTGAACCTACGCTGGCTGCCGTTTTTACGGCGGGCGTAAGCGTAAGATTGGCTGTTTAGCCTGATTTGCGCATACGCCCGGCAGCTGTTTAGCTGCATATTTACGGTTTTCACTTACTCAGGAACAGGCGTTTCTAACTCACGAGCACAGTAACTATGCTACAGTTAGGGAAGGTAGGCTGGGGGAGGCAGGGAAATGAGGCAGGGAGGGCAGGGTTAGTAGATTACACTCCGGTCCTGCCGTAGTTACACCGGCTAAAGTTAGGGTAGCCTGCAGCCGGCGTAACAGAGTGTAACTACGGCAGGACGGCGGGAGTGTCAGGGCGAGCGCATTGAGGTTACCTGACGCACAGCGCCTCATCGTAGGTCTGAATCAGGCCCCATGTGTATCTCATACTCGCCATGTGTCTCTCTTTCATGTCTGGCTTGGTGTGTAGTCTATTGGCTGTACATTGTAAGTCCTAGCCACATGTGAGCGTAACACAGCATTTCTTTTTGAAGCTGAAGGAATCGTCATTTGTTAGAAGTCAGGATGAAACAGATCGCATTCTGATTGGTTTATTACAATGGAGCAACTGAATCAATTTATAACATTGGCCCAGATCCAGACTTACAAAATGATGGGATCTTTGTTCTGGATCCGGTCACTTAGGGAAATACATATCAACATCTTTTTTATGCAAATAGTGCAATGCTGACAATCAATTATACCTCTGTACACCAAATTTACTGGAAATGACAAGGGGGTAGACCCAGAACTACGTTTGCCGTACGTTTAATCGCGTAGCGTATTTTCGTGCGCGTAAATTCGTTACACTCCCCTCGGCACACCCCTTGAACGTACGTATTTTGTCAAGATACGCTTTCCAAACCCTACCTTAACTTTTGTCAACGTAACCGCAGTCATACGCACACGTACGTATGGGCTAGACGAATTTACGCAGCTAAGCACGCCCATACTGTACACTTTAAATACCACCCCCCACCTACTTCACGTATTTCAGACGTATTTTGGACGCCCGTAAAATTGGCATGCCCTCACGTAAGTATTTACGTGACACAAACGTGAACGCCCCATACATTCACAATTACGCTACGTTACGGAGCGTATTTTCTATGGTGTGCATGCGCATTACTTACCAAAGGGCGATTTTACGTGTCCGTCACGCGTAAATTCGCTCCGAAGCGTTGTTCTGGATCAGGCCCAAGATGTTTGGCAAAATAAGACAGTCTCTGATTGGTGTTGAACAACTGCCTTCATCTCTTATTTGTCAATAATAACATTGATTTTGGAGTGAAGGAAATTCTGTAAAAAAAATTTTTCAATCCTTTGTTTATTTACAGAATTTTTTCTGTTTTTCCTTCACAGATATCTGTTTCCTTGTAACTTTTTTCTCCTTTTTCTCACTTATTATTACAGGGAATTTTCTAGAGCTTTATGACTGAATTCAGAGTTTTAGGCAGATGAGAGCTGGAGCAGTATACACCTGCCCACATATTGAAGTTCTCAGGGCTGCATCAATGAGTCCTTTGCATGTAAAATATTCCTAGCTGGTCTTTATGTAGTGTTGCTATTTCACAAATCTTTCCTGTTCTGTTATCTTTCTCCAATGAAGTCAGTAGCCTCAAAACTTTTCTCATCTGCTCTTGTACAGCGGTCTCATCATAAAAGGGTAAGCCTTATCTATTACAATAGGCTCACCATTCTAAGATCATAAACCTGTTGGAGGTCAAGTGAAGAAGAGCTAATCTCCTCTCCTCTTGTTGAATCTTGAAAAATGCCGGAAAGGAACAAGACAGCAAAAACACAAAGAAAACAGTAGTTTACTTTACATTTTTGCTCTTTTTCACCCTTCTAAACAGACCCCATGGTAAAAGGAATCTCCCAAAAGGAAAAGGTAAAAGGAATTCTTTTAGACCACATATATACGCAATCTACGTATTAAAACGATGCGCAGATTACTATAATAGCTACTACGCATGCGCAGTAGCTATTGTTCATTGAATTACGTCCGTCTGTGGAAGACGGACATAGTCTGGATCCGGCCCTATGTTATCCCAGCTGTGATGTTTGTTGGAAGAGGGATAATGGTTTGGGGGTGTTCTTCAAGGTTTGGGTTAGGTCCCTTATCTACATATTGAAGTTCTCAGGGCTGCATCAATGAGTCCTTTGCATGTAAAATATTCCTAGCTGGTCTTTATGTAGTGTTGCTATTTCACAAATCTTTCCTGTTCTGTTATCTTTCTCCAATGAAGCCTCAAAACTTTTCTCATCTGCTCTTGTACAGCGGTCTCATCATAAAAGGGTAAGCCTTATCTATTACAATAGGCTCACCATTCTAAGATCATAAACCTATTGGAGGTCAAGTGAAGAAGAGCTAATCTCCTCTCCTCTTGTTGAATCTTGATAAATGCCGGAAAGGAACAAGACAGCAAAAACACAAAGAAAACAGTAGTTTACTTTCCATTTTTGCTCTTTTTCACCCTTCTAAACAGACCCCATGGTAAAAGGAATTTCCCAAAAGGAAAAGGTAAAAGGAATTCTTTTAGACCGCATATACGCAAACTACGTATTGAAACGATGCGCAGATTACTACAATAGCTACTACGCATGCGCAGTAGCTATTGTTCATTGAATTACGGCCGTCTGTGGAAGACGGACATAGTCTGAATCCGGCCCTATATTATCCCAGCTGTGATGTTTGTTGGAAGAGGGATAATGGTTTGGGGGTGTTCTTCAAGGTTTGGGTTAGGTCCCTTATCTCCAGTGAAGGACAAACTTAATGCTTCAGCATAACAAGTTATTTTGGACAATATGACGCTTCCAACTTCGTGGCAACAGTTTGGGGAAGACCCTTCTCTGTTCCAACATGACTGTGCCCCAGTGCACAAAGCAAGGACTATAAAGACATGGTTTGATGAGATCGGTGTGGAAGAATGGAGAGTGGAGATTGTGAGCCAGGTCTTCTCATCCAATATCAGTGGCTGATCCCATAAATGCTCCACCGAATGAATGGGCACAAATTCCCACAGAAACACTCCAACATCTTGTGGAAAGCCTTCCAAGAAGAGTGGAATGTATTAGATCTGAAAAGAGGGCCAAATCCAAGTTAAAGTATATATGTATCTGAATACAATGTCATCACAGTCCCTGTTGGTGTAATGGTCAGGTGTCCAAATGCTTTTTGTCCATATAGTGTATCTGCACTGCATAAGTCTATAATGTCACCACACTAGGAAGCAGCTCAGATCGGGGTGACAGCAGGAAGCTGCCAGGAAAGCAGGACTCAGTTGGTGGCTTTGGACAGACACTTAGCAATGCTGATTGATGGGATGTTTTTCCCCCACCGGCAGCAGCATTTCACAGCCAAGCCAAAGGGAAGAGCAATTTACCAAAATATAACAACATTGATCTATTATCCCCAAGGGTTTTTCACAGATGTTAGCTGGATACTCTGCTTACTGAGTGACCTGAACATGGAGAAAACCCATTCATAGTCGACTTCCCATTTCTGACAGCTTTACAGGTCTCACTACTAAATAAAACAATTGTAGAGCCAAATGTCTGTGATTGCCAAGAATTATCCCATGTTTGGAACCAGAATCCCTGGAAATTGTAATCGCTGGTTTAATGCGGGGTGTATGTGAGGTCATCCATGCATATGTCACACCAGCCCCCCAATTTCCCGATCCAGGCAGGGTCTTAACTGTATTGAGATCTCCTAGGGCCCTGAGCGTGATGTTGATTTGACCATTGTGACCTGAAATATTCCCAAGTTTACTTAGGTTTCTTTTATTGAGGTAACAAGTGCCGAGAAGTTGGAAGAAAGACTGAAGGTATGTAGAGATGGAAGAAAGGACAAGAGACGGCAAAATACTTCTCAGAGATGGTGGACATCATTCCAGGGGTCAGAAAAGCATCTTTTGAGCAGGTGTGGTTTGCCGATAAGATGTGCCAAGGGGTGTGACTGCTACGGAGCACCAGGGGAGAGGGGGGCTCATGGCAGCCACTCCCCCTAAACTGTAAGTTAGCCGCCAGAGGCTGACAGCTTAACACAGCACCAGGACTCCATGTATGGGTATATGTTTGTAAAGCACTGTAGCACTCAGCTCTCATACATGGAATGCAGGGCGCTGTTTTAAGCTGTCAGCCTCTGGCAGCTTCTATCAGACAGCATTATTGCCCAGCTCCACCCCCAGTACCGCCCAGCTGTGCCTAGCCATCCAGACTTGAGCCCCGCCTCTTTGCTATGAGGCCCAAGACTGACTTTCCGCCCCTGCTTACACTATTCAGGTTCTGTTTTGTGCTCACTGTAGAGCATAGAAGTTCTACACAGATGGTTTAAACATTACACACAGCAACTATGCGACCTTATATAATAGCATATAATAATAATAGAGATGCATTTCAAATTCACACCATTAGAACATCTAATCTGGATTTTTTATGCGATGAAATGGCTGTGCACAGGCCACATAGTTTACATTCTGTGTTACCTGCCCTGCGATGATTTGCTGTAACCTTCAAAGTAGCGATAACGAGCAAACAGGTATAATAGTCCGCAGGCTGCAGCCATGCCTGGAGATGAAACACAGGTCCGTGTCATTCTTTTCCCACTTTTACTTATTACGGAGTACAGTAATTTATTGAAAAAATCTACTAGTTTCCATGCAGGTTAATAAACATCAAACACAATGAAAACACTTGTTTCATAAATCTGTGGGTACAATGGGTACAATTTTCTTGCAATGAGCGTTAAAAAATAATTATTGCCACCAACAAGTTCATATTATTGGTCCAGATTCTAAGATCACTCTCATTGCTTGCACAGAGGTTCCGATCACAGGACCATTCCTTAATATTTCACGATCCGTCCCCACTTAAAATGACCACAGATTATAAACCTAGATCACTTTAGTGCCTGAATCTCTGCTTTAGCCAAGTCCTTACTGTATAATTTAAATACCCCCCAACCCTGACCATGTGGATATGCTTTAAGCATATGGCCCCATCCTGCCTCGCCCCGTCATCGGAACAATTTGCAGCACAAAAGTCTGAATCTCGAGGATCCAGATATTAGTAGCATGTATGTGGAACGCAGACGTTTTCCGCTTGCCGCATCATAGAAATAATATATATAATATTAATAATAGTAATAGTAGTAATAACAGTAATAGTAATACCAGTAATATTAATAATAGTAACAACAATGGGGTAGATCCAGAACTACGTCCGTCTTCCATAGACAGACGTAATTTAATGAAAAATAGCTACTGCGCATGTAGTAATAGTAATAACAGTAATAATAGTAACAACAATAATAGTAATAATAGTAATAACAGTAATAGTAATAGTATTACCCTGGCCTTTTCCCCTGCATATCATCACACAGCCAATCTGAAGTGACATTCATACTTTCTCGCCCAATATGTTTAAGCAATTCAACCTTATGTAGATTTAGTGTTATAATACAATACTATTGGTCAGACTACAACATTCCCAGTGTGTCTGTTTTGAGATCAATGCTGGTTCTTAGCAATACATTTGTATAAGGCTCACTGAGCAAATCAGACTTCCCCAACGTGGACGGCAAACTGTTACTGCAAGTCTCCTATCAAAAACACACGTTTAGATCAGACTATTTTCCCACCCTCTGATAGCCAACATAGTCACAGGATTATCTGCAACCCCCTTTATCAACCACAAACCAAGAACCACCCTTGGGAAGAACCTTCCTAACAGTCTTGATCTGGTTACACTTGTGTCATCATATTGTACTTGTTAATGGACAATATATAAGAATACGAAACTGTGCAATAAGTCCAGTAAGTTATTCCACTTACTGGACTGTATTCAGAGATCCGTTTCTTTAAAGTATGCAAATAGACGCCCGGCCAGTGCAAGGCAACGCCCATGACACTCACCTCACACGGACGGGTTGACGGTGACTTACGAGGGCCTCGACCAACCTTATCTTTAAATGCGTATTTCCAAGCGTATAATTCTTCCATACGTGCGAATCTAACTAACCGCACCCTCAAATGGTCATTTAAATGCCTCCCCCCCACCCACTTACACGGATCTTGCTCCGGACCGATTAAAAACACGCTCCTCCGTACGATCTTCCCACGTGCGATTCACAAGTCGGTGCCTAATGGACTTCCGTGCGTAAAATCAAAGTAGATTGCGTAACTATAGTTAGTACGTATGCGCAGCTCATCTGATCGTAAAAATACGCACGGAACTTCATGAAAAAACGGATCTCTGAATACGGCCCTCTTGACCTATTGACTAAGTTGGTGTAATTGTAAAAGCAGAACAGGGGAGCATTGGGGGGCAATATAATACTAGGCTATTCTAGTTGCATTATTTATCCTGGCAGTACAAGCTGCAGACAAGCTACACATCAACGCCAACTTTTCTAACGTTCCTTATGTTCCTCCCCAATAAACATCAAGCTCCCATACACACGACATAGGAAGAGAAGAGTCTCTAACAGAAATATTGCCAACGTACAGTGATTATCATCTGGATGCACAATACATTACAACCCGTCCTCCTGTGCCGCAAAATAAACTCTTAAAAGTTCCAATATAATAATATTTGTCTACGAAATCCAGCAACTGTTTCCCACATTATGAAAAGCTGCACAAACACAAACCCATTTTAAATAGGGCTCTTTTCCTCTCTAACAAAATGTCAGGCAACATTCTGGCAGCGCCTGTACCCATCCCAAGTTACAGATTTCAATTTCACCGTCCTCAGCAGCTTGTAAGACCTTGCAAGAAGCTGCATAGTGTCACTGCCTACTCATTCTTCCCACTAAATTAACCCCAGCAATTTGCTAACCATTAAACAGGGGAAATGAAATACACACAGGACGGGATACAGAATTCTAATTTACGTGCGTTTTTTTGCAGTCTGCGAATGCGCACATGTCTGTGTGACATGAGCCAATCAGCTTAATCAGGATGATGGTTTATTAAAGAACAGGTACAGTTGGTATACAAGGGGATAGCTGGTCTTACAGTAGTTATGCAGGTTAAATACATCCACAGCATTAAGACAGTAGATAGAAAAGTATTGGCAGTGGTGATACACAGCACATGACGTATCAACGGGAACAGGGTCATACATGTGTAGCATAGACCAGAATTTGACTGACATCGCTGGTTAATCAACACCGGTTGGCTGACATGGGAGAAGACTCCTCTCCTACACTTACTAGCATGGAAAACCTAAGGCTATCAGCAGTTCTTTGGTGCAGGGGGAGTGGTTAACGAAGCAACCGCATAAATGTCTGGCTATGGTGGACCTGCGAACGCATCCTATAGTCACAGATCCGCATGTCTGGATCTGGTCCAACACCTTCTTGGAAAATCAATCTTTCAATTTATATTTTACAAATAAAAGTAACCCACAGATAAAGGAAAACACACAGCGGTGCTGGACGCTCAGCACTGTATTACACATACATGTACACACCGGGAGATTCTATTTCCAGCAGCACAGTTACAGAAGCTTGTGCAATGTATAAAGACTCCCGTATGGGCTGCACTCTTCAAATGTCACTTGTGTCCTGTAATAGTTCTGAACATTCCAAACAGCTGCTTCTGATATTCTACACTGGCTTCCCTGCATGGAAGCTGGTCTCTTACCTCTAATTACAAGTGACTATCCACCTGTAGTGTGTAGCAGACATTCTTACTTGTACAAAGAATCTAATAAACAGCAAGATCATCAATAGAAACGGATATAAAAAAAACAAAAAAGCAAAGTACCATTAATGAGACTGACCATAGGTTTAAAGAACTAAGAGAGGAAAACAAGTGTAAAGTTACACCTGGGCAAAATCATGCTGAATGTCAGGGTGGATTCTAGTTAAAAAGGAATACTTTGCAGGCAGAGAGAATACATAGGGCCTTATTCAATTAAACACGAATAAAAAAAAACGCGGGTATAAAATACGCACTGTTCGCGCGAAAAAATAACCGCTATTCAATTAGAAATGTCCCACTGCCTCCAACGCGCGTTAAACATGAGCGTATTTGTTAGAGCTCATTTCTGTGCTTAACTCCCGTTATAAAATACGCGCGTGTATTTCTATATCTTTAGCCATGCAACACAAATGTCAGCACAATCACTTCCCATAAGCAGCCCTGCCGTCATTTTTTTTAAACTTCTGCCAGCGTAATATTTCCCTTTTCAATGTTCTCTTCTACTTTTTAGTAATTTTTTAACCTACAGCTATTTATTTGAGTTGCAGGCTGCATAGATTTATGTGGATTATCACATTTCTGTTGCCATTGTGCTGGGAGGTGATCAGGAGCATACAGGAGCTGTACACTTGAAAGTTTTCATGAATTTCACCCTCAATATCATAACACGCACCTTGATGAGGTACGCAAAAAATTATGTAAAATAACGCGCAAATTTTAACGCGTGTAACGCAATTGAATTGCAAAAATTCGCACTTGCAATGCATATAAATAGGGACAAAAAATACGTGCGATAGACCAAAAAAATACCCAAAAAAACCCGGAATTGAATCGGGACCCAAAAATCCGCCTGAAAAAAATATGCAAATTAGCAAAATACCCAAAAAAATTCACTTCGCGCTTAATTGAATCAGGTCCATTGTATCCAAAGCAAATATAATAATTAATCTCTTCATAGCTAGTGAACAAAGAACTACGCAAAAGAGCGGGAAAATGCAAACGCGGACGCACGCACCTATGCGCGTGCGTCAATATGCGCGTTCACACTTTCGCAGGCTTTTAGAATATTCGAAATTACACATTGATAAACACACTGACAAACTCACATCCATATAGGACTTGTTCATATTTAAAGTCTGTATGCGTTCCTATTGATTAAAACCGTGCTTTATCTTTGTAGATGGAATAATCACCGAATAATCGCCGACAAGCGAATGAATGTAATAACCATGTAATGTTTATAGTCTCAGGGTACATAAAATCATAATACATTTTGTTAGCCTAGTCGCTGAAAGATCGCATGTAGCGGCAGCAGACTATGAACGTTATTAGGTTAGAATAAGAAATGTGTAAGATTGTGTGATATGCTGATGACCACCCGGGAGAAGAACATTGAAAGACTCCAGGATCAATGACGAGCTAGGATCCGAAGAAGGATTGAGATCTCTCCAATCAGCGGACGTTATGCGAACCCTTTCATCGTTAGACATAAAAGGACACTCTTGGACATTGTATCACTCTCTCTGAGAAGGCATCTGGATTGAAGTCCTGACAGCTAGCTGGTCGCGCTGCTGTATCGTGTGAAGCTGCATCTTGTTGTTAACCTTTTCCTTGCTGAGATAAAACACGCTTTTGTGAATTGGACTCAATCTTCGGTAGCTTGGCGTATAATTGCGTACTGACGCATTTGGTACTTTTGGGGTACACTGACTCAACATATGACTCCCCTGCAATCAACATGGTTTAGCCCAGGAGTAACTAATTTCAAGCACTTACTTTAGTCTGGATCCAGCCCTATACAATTATTCATCCAATTATGGTAAAGTGTGTACCCAGCTTAAATATAATTAAACACTTCATACAATGATTCAATTTTCTTCATGTGGTCTGTCCTCCATTAGCCTGCAGTGTACAATATTTACATGCATTATTTAAATTTCCCACATTTTCCAACGATTGGCCTTACCTTGATGGAAGAATATACCAGACAGCCACAACACAGCCAGGAATATGGGGAAATATTCTGTGCAGTTCACCCTGCAATAAGGAAATGATCACACAAAACAATTAGTAGCTTCAAAACAGGTTTACAACTTCAGAACTCTATACAGCTTTTTATATGTCTAAGTATTATGGGGCTGATCCTGCCCTACGGCCGCTGTCATTTTTTACGGCGGCTGTATGCATAAGAATGGCAGAAATGCCGTTCTGCGCATGCGCTGTTCATATTTTGCCCGGACCTAGCGTCCGTAACTACAGCGTAGGGGCAGGGGGGCGGAGAGTAATTAGGAGGGGAGGGCTGGGTTAGACACTTTATGCTCCTGTGTGAGCATAGTTACACACAGTTATGCCGGCTGAAGTTAGGATAACCTTCAGCCGGCGTAACTGTGTGTAACTACACTTACACAGGGGGAGTGACTGGGGGGAGTACACCAGAGCTATGCTGGCCTTACTTACGGCCAGCGGGCCAGCGTAGCTCTGGATCAGGCACTATCTATATTACTTTAAGTCAGTATTCCCCAAACTCAGTCCTCGGGGACCCCTAATGGCACATGTTTTCTTAATCTCCTTTTCAGGTGTGATCATTACTGAATGTCACACTTTAAAAGATCAATTGATGGTAAAACCTGCTGTGTTAGGGGGCTGTGAGGGCAAAGATTGGTAAAGACTGCTGTAGGTAAGTATTACTATGTGTATTTATATGTCTTTCAGGAATTCTGTAGCACTTTTCTCATATATATTGTTATGAGACGCCACTTCCTGGATAGACGGAGGCACTTGGCACTTATAAGCTTGCTAGTGGTACAACTAGCCTCAGCTCGTCCTATCCTGACAGGATCAGCATTAATACATTAAGGCCTCCCTGCCTACATGTAACTAATTAACTAAAATTGTGTCATTTCTCTAAATATGGCCGGCCAGACCGGCAACCGCATCCCGAAATGGGGTGTCTAGACTTACAATTAGTTGTTAATATATAATTAGCTACAGGTTTAAAGCATTACAGAATTTGGTATTTGTTGATGTTACATGGAGCCATTGGACATAAACTATAGCCCATATCTTTTGGTGTGTATTGCCAGTACAATGGTCTGTTCTGCGACAGAACATCATTCGGCACTTTCCATTTTCTACAGCGGCAGTTATGCGACTCCCGGTAACAACCTGCATCCTTAACCCTTCATTCCCTGCAGTCTAAACCTAACCTTTCCCTTCTTGAGTCTTAACCAGTGGCGTAGCTACAGGGGTCGCAGCGGTCGCAATTGC
>WWET01000677.1:356288-368353 GCA_011038615.1 Limnodynastes dumerilii | reverse complement strand
CTCAGTTGCTTTCTGAACTATGCCTACAGAGGAGATTTCATCCTTTCTTTCTGACTTGTTTTTCTCTACACCCTCAAAGCAACGTATGAGCTAAAGTTTGCAACATTGTAACAAAAAACCCCTGATTGCCTCTATAAGGAGGGAGTTCTACTTACCTCTTTTGGGGTACAACGGCAACATATTGCAATCTATTGAACATCGCTCATATTTTACACTATCTCTCATATTGCATTTTAAAGTATTTATATTCTGAAGTGGACTACCCTGCCATTGATTATTCCATACTTGCTTGCCTTACCTACTGGTATATCACAGCTGTGCACTATTTTACAGTTTTTTATTGTATTGTTTAGTGTGTTTTTATGGTTGTCATTTATTCAACATTTATTGAATTTTACCACTGCTCGGTAATATTTGTCCTCACTATTCTCAGAACTGGTGGAATTACTGGTTAATCATTTGATTTAGCGCTGTGGTTTTAGTTTTTCTTGTTGTCTTTATTAGGGGGAATTGGAAGGATTCCTCCCTCCTACAGCAGCTGACTTACTATTATATTAGTACCAACCTTGGTGTCGTTATTCACCAACATTATATTGTGAACTTAACGTCCTTTTTATTTATGTGCTGACATATAGTGTTATTTAATGTATGTTTGGAGCGCCAAACCTTTTTTGTTCCTTGTTTTAACAGATGAAATATGACTCCCATGCAATCAACATGGTTTAGTCCAGGAGTAGCTAAATTCAAGCCCTTACTTCAGTCTGGATCTAGCCCATTGTCTGTCACTATGCATTACACACACTCCAGCAACCAGGAATTCCTCATCAATATGCATTCCAGACATTCTACAGAATGACTACTGTATTATACCACTATTTTACTAGATATTGAAACATTTCAAGTTTTATATAGAACTACCCATGAAAGAAATTGATTGCTAACTATATTAATAAAAGTAACTGAAGAAAAATAAAATATACATTCACTAGGCAATAGAAATGATGCACATAAGCACACCAGTTTCTGTAGTAGTGTACTTTGTGTGATCCTGCACTGTGAATGCTTAGGAAGAGAATGCACACAAATATATGACTCCAGATTTGCGTGATTCTAACATTCATATGTGTCTGTGCCGCGATGGGTCTACCAGCATAGGAAAGCCCCGTTATGCTCGATTGGGTGCTTGCGAACAGTTGACTGACACCGATTGAAAAGCTGCGTACAGAATGGAGAATGGAGGTTTTTCTAACAATGCGACATCTGTAACAATATTACTCATCATTTAAAGTCTAAAGTGGCCGAAAAGAACTATGTGCTCTGTAGAAAAGAACAAAGATAGACAAAAGTCTATAGGAGTGGAAAATAATAAAAGAATAATAGTCTTGAAAGAAGTGCTGAGATGTAATAACTGTGGATGTCCACTAGAGGGAAAAGGCCAATTAAGTATCTGTAGAAAAGTTTTAGTTTGCATTTTGTTATCATAAGCAGGAATACCTAAAGCTGCCCATACACTGTGAGATAATCTGGCCAATTCCCCAATCACCAACAGTTGAGGTGCTAAAGGGCAAATGGTAGAAATAAATGGTCATAAAACAGCTGACTGGATCTTCCAAACTGCTTAAAAAAATCAGACCACTAATGTGTGGATCATACCTGGATGGATACAGGGAGGTAGGAAAATTAGGCAGTGTATGGAGGCTATCTCAATGGCTTGAATTGCTCTGTAGCTCAGGACGTGCAAACATAAGTTTTAGGACATAGCAAATAATTTATCTTAGTAGTTAATGAGGATCACACTCATCAATAATAAGGGGACACTCTGCACATATGTTGTATGTATCCAGGCCCACCCTTAGCAACTGAAGAACCCTCCTCTGGTACATATTCACAATGCATCCAAACTGCTCATGTGAGTAGCGGCGATTGGTCTGTGAATGCACAGAACAGATTTGTTGTTTATAAATAGCCGTCAACGCTTAGTGCTGTCACTTATCAGGTTTGCAATGAAACAAAGGGGGTCAGAGTTGTTGGGCCTGATCCAGACCTACGCTCGCATGCGAGCTAACGCTGATCATAAGCGTAAAAACAGCAGAAAAAACGCACTGCGCATACTGACAACTTCCGGTCGTACCAAAGACCTTTTCGTAGTGGTGATTCTGGCGTCCGTATTGTTTGCGTTTTTTCCAACGGGGCGTGTTTATAGTACGAAGTTAGTATGGACGCTGGAGTTAAGGAATGTAGGCGGGGGAGCCATTTAAATTGTACAGTATGGGCGTGCTTAGCCCGCTACGAACAGCGCGTCGCTACGAAAATACATACGAACACATGGAAAAGTTAGGGTAGGGTTCAGCCGGCGTACGGAGGTAAAGGTAAGGGGAGTGTCGTGGGAGTGAAAGTTTTTACGCTGCAGCGGTAATACGCTCCGCTCTCAGGCGTAGGTCTGGAAAAGGCCTGTTGTCTCTGAGTCTGCACTAAGCATTAGCATTAGAAAGCTGTGGCTCTGTATATGATGTATAGGAGCGACGAGGGTCACCCGGAGCCATTATCCATAAGTATTTATAGCAGTTCCAACAAACCACCCCTATAGCATCATACACAGAGCTTAAACTCACTAATGCTGTACTGTAGGCCTCTGACGGTGGGTAAGGCAGGCAGCAGGGCCCTGGCCGAGGGCCCCAGTTCAAATGAGGGCAGTACTGTATGTATCAGTAACAGAGCCCCTACACTCACAACAGTGAGTTCAGCTGTCAGTGTTTGTATTACCTCCTTTGCGCATTTTTGGCGGCATTTCAAGGTGAGAGGGGGCTGTGAGGAGCGTTTGTGGAGGTATTTATAGATGACAGGGGGGGTGTGAGGAGCGTTTGTGGATATATTTATAGGTGACAGGGGCTGTGAGGAGCGTTTGTGGAGGTATTTATAGGTGACAGGGGATGTGAGGAGCGTTTGTGGAGGTATTTATAGGTGACAGGGGGATGTGAGGAGTGTTTGTGGAGGTAGTGACTGGTGGCTGTAAGGAGCGTTTGTGGAGGTATTTATAGGTGAGAAGGGGCTGTGAGGAGTGTTTGTGGAGGTATTTATAGGTGATAGGGGGCTGCGAGGGGTGTTTGTGGAGGTATTTATAGGTGACAGGGGGCTGTGAGGAGTGAACGTGGAGGTATTTATATGTGACAGGGGTCTGTGAGGAGTGTTTGCGGAGGTATTTATAGGTGACAGGGGGCTGCGAGAAGCGTCTGTGGAGGTATTTATAGGTGACTGGTAGCTGTAAGGAGCGATTGTGGAGGTATTTCTAGGTGACTGGTGGCTGTAAGGAGCGTTTGTGGAGGTATTTATAGGTGAGAAGGGGCTGTGAGGAGTGTTTGTGGAGGTATTTATAGGTGATAGGGGGCTGCGAGGGGTGTTTGTGGAGGTATTTATAGGTGACAGGGGGCTGTGAGGAGTGAACGTGGAGGTATTTATATGTGACAGGGGTCTGTGAGGAGTGTTTGCGGAGGTATTTATAGGTGACAGGGGGCTGCGAGAAGCGTCTGTGGAGGTATTTATAGGTGACTGGTAGCTGTAAGGAGCGATTGTGGAGGTATTTCTAGGTGACTGGTGGCTGTAAGGAGCGTTTGTGGAGGTATTTATAGGTGAGAAGGGGCTGTGAGGAGTGTTTGTGGAGGTATTTATAGGTGATAGGGGGCTGCGAGGGGTGTTTGTGGAGGTATTTATAGGTGACAGGGGGCTGTGAGGAGTGAACGTGGAGGTATTTATATGTGACAGGGGTCTGTGAGGAGTGTTTGCGGAGGTATTTATAGGTGACAGGGGGCTGCGAGAAGCGTCTGTGGAGGTATTTATAGGTGACTGGTAGCTGTAAGGAGCGATTGTGGAGGTATTTCTAGGTGACTGGTGGCTGTAAGGAGCGTTTGTGGAGGTATTTATAGGTGAGAAGGGGCTGTGAGGAGTGTTTGTGGAGGTATTTATAGGTGATAGGGGGCTGCGAGGGGTGTTTGTGGAGGTATTTATAGGTGACAGGGGGCTGTGAGGAGTGAACGTGGAGGTATTTATATGTGACAGGGGTCTGTGAGGAGTGTTTGCGGAGGTATTTATAGGTGACAGGGGGCTGCGAGAAGCGTCTGTGGAGGTATTTATAGGTGACTGGTAGCTGTAAGGAGCGATTGTGGAGGTATTTCTAGGTGACTGGTGGCTGTAAGGAGCGTTTGTGGAGGTATTTATAGGTGAGAAGGGGCTGTGAGGAGTGTTTGTGGAGGTATTTATAGGTGATAGGGGGCTGCGAGGGGTGTTTGTGGAGGTATTTATAGGTGACAGGGGGCTGTGAGGAGTGAACGTGGAGGTATTTATATGTGACAGGGGTCTGTGAGGAGTGTTTGCGGAGGTATTTATAGGTGACAGGGGGCTGCGAGAAGCGTCTGTGGAGGTATTTATAGGTGACTGGTAGCTGTAAGGAGCGATTGTGGAGGTATTTCTAGGTGACTGGTGGCTGTAAGGAGCGTTTGTGGAGGTATTTATAGGTGAGAAGGGGCTGTGAGGAGTGTTTGTGGAGGTATTTATAGGTGATAGGGGGCTGCGAGGGGTGTTTGTGGAGGTATTTATAGGTGACAGGGGGCTGTGAGGAGTGAACGTGGAGGTATTTATATGTGACAGGGGTCTGTGAGGAGTGTTTGCGGAGGTATTTATAGGTGACAGGGGGCTGCGAGAAGCGTCTGTGGAGGTATTTATAGGTGACTGGTAGCTGTAAGGAGCGATTGTGGAGGTATTTCTAGGTGACTGGTGGCTGTAAGGAGCGTTTGTGGAGGTATTTATAGGTGAGAAGGGGCTGTGAGGAGTGTTTGTGGAGGTATTTATAGGTGATAGGGGGCTGCGAGGGGTGTTTGTGGAGGTATTTATAGGTGACAGGGGGCTGTGAGGAGTGAACGTGGAGGTATTTATATGTGACAGGGGTCTGTGAGGAGTGTTTGCGGAGGTATTTATAGGTGACAGGGGGCTGCGAGAAGCGTCTGTGGAGGTATTTATAGGTGACTGGTAGCTGTAAGGAGCGATTGTGGAGGTATTTCTAGGTGACGGGTGGCTGTGAGGAGCGTTTGTGGAGGGATTTATAGGTGAGAGGGGTCTGTGAGGAGCGTTTGTGGAGGTATTTATAGGTGAGAGGGGTCTGTGAGGAGCGTTTGTGCAAGGATTTATAGGTGAGAGGGGGCTGTGAGGAGCGTTTGTGGAGGTATTTATAGGTGACGGGGCTGTGAGGAGCGATTGTGGAGGTATTTATAGGTGTATTTATAGTGGAGGCATTTATAGGTAATTATACAGGAGTTCCCTGAAACGTAAAAAAAAAATTTAAGTTTCCCTCACGGCAAAAAAGTTAAGGAAAGGCTGCATCAAACAAAGTGAACACTCATTTCTGCAATTTAGGCCCCTGTGTCTAATCATGTATCATCAACAATGGGTGTTTGTGCCCAAAAATTCATAAATATCATTTGAAATATTTCTTAATTATTATTAGAATGATTGCATTGTTCTATAAGGGCCAGGTTTTATATATATTTTTTTTACTTTCTAGCTCTCTAAGTACAGGCCTCCTAGTGGTCACAAATCAAACAAAAAGAACTGAGTTTATTAAACCTGATCTACACTAGAGGGCAGCAAAAGATTATAAATATGCAGCGTATGGAAAGTAAAGTATCAATGTAAAATAGGGGACGGAGTTGCCGGCAAGAAAAGGCACTTTTAGAAATAGCCCAGAATGAGCTTTCAGGTATCTCTCTTTCAAAAAGGCAGCCATTTGCGTTTTTGTTTTTTTAGAATGGGTGAGTATGCCAATCGGTATACTTACTGGTAAAGCTGCCGCCGCTTCCTGCGAATGGCCAGCTGATCTCTCCCTGTCTCCCCGCCGCATACCTTCATTCCTGCCGCATTTCGGCCCTGCAGTTACTTCCCCTCCCGACAGCCTGCATAGCAACGGCGTCCTGGATTCCCATGGGCGCTGCGGCGGTCTCAGGCGCGCATCCCACGTGTTAACACTGTATTGGACATATCTCCCTCAGGAACTCCTCCCTGTTCAGTATGCCCAGCAGCAGCAGCCAACTGGTGACTTCCAACCCTTATATTAAACCCCCAGTGTCATAGATCCAGCGCCGGTTATAGCGTCTGTTTACTCAACCTGCGACCTGCTATTGCCTTCCCCTGTGCCTTTGCCTTGTGCTCTGTGCCACTGATTTCTGAGTGTCCCATCTTCTGACTTGCTTATCCAGTCCCGTTGTCCCTGTTGTTCCAATCTTGCTCTCTCTCTCACCTTCGTGTCCCACCCTTCCCTGGTTACCTTATTTTGCCTGTATGCATGTGTTTGTTCCATCCGGGGAGTCCCAGCTTCTTGTGTGATTGTGTGAGTGTTCGCCCCTATCTGTTCAGTAAGTTCTGTACTGTCTGGTCCGTCTCTCCCCTGTCTGTTTGTCATGTTCTACGTTCCTCGTAGTCCAACGCCAGTCAGAGCCTTCTGATCCGCCTTCTCCCCCTTCTTCTACACTAGTCTTTACTTACCTGTTTAACTCCATCTTGTTCTCCTCTCATCTCCCGGGTGACCCCTCTGGGTCCGCACCCTGATGGGTTCCTTGCAGCTCCAGTGCATCCCCACCATTAAGGGCTCTAGCGAAGACCAGGTCCGGCTAGGCTCTGCGCCCAGGTGGTGTTGCCCGTCTGTTCCTCTCTCACAGCCACTCCGGTTGTCTGTATGGGTAATCTCGGCGTGCTGTATCATTTCCTTTCCTCGCTCACGGCCACCCCGGTACTCTGTCCAGGTGATTCCGGTGTGCCGTAACACTTACCCATTCATTTTTCGGAAGCCTCCTGTCAGACCTGTTGTACCCACCGCAGACCCCACCGGAGAGACCCGGTGTAACCTCTCCTGGGACTTTCAGGGTTAGGCTCTGGGGAAGGGAGGATCAGGGTCATGAAAGGGGAGAGTTAGAGTTAGAGTAATAGAAGGGGAGTTTTAGGGTCAGCCTGCAGGTAGCGGAGTCTTAGGGTTAGGCTGTGGGGATGGGAGTCTTAGGGTCAGGCTGTGGGGAGGTCAGTTTTAGGGTCAGGCTATGGAGAGGTTAGTTTTAGGGTTAGGCTACAGGGAGGGGAGTCTTAGGGTTAGGCTGCGGGGAAGGGGGGGTTAGGCTTATGAAAGGAGAGGGTTAGGGTAAGGATTAGGGTCAGGGTTGGGAATAGATTTAAATTTAGCTTTTGGTACAGTGTCTTTGGTCTGCAGCCAATCGATTTTCTAGCCAGTTCAGAAGTGGCTGGGAGAGAATGGCTCTACAAAAATCCACACCCGTAAAATAGAAAAGGCAGTGATGAGGGATTGTAAATTTAAGACCCCGATGGGTCATCCTGCTAGAGGCACTATTGAAGGTAAAATAAACTAATAGCAATAGGATTATAGAACCATAAAAGTCTTATTATTTAGGCTGGTGCTACTCTCTTCTCAACTGTATTGGCATGTGTAACTGAATGCCTCTCTGCCATCTCATCTTGGATGTCCTCCCGCCATCTCAAACTATCTATTAATCTATCTAAAACTCAACTAATAATAATTACACCTGCTCATAAAAGTTACCCACCTGGCCTGTCTATTTCGGTTTACAAGACTGAAATAATCCCTTCTTCTAAAGCTCTATGCTTAGGTGTTACCCTTAACTTTAAACTGTCCTTTGTTCCCCACATACAATCTGTCTTTAAATCCTGTTACATACATCTAAAAAACATTTCCCAAATATTCAAATATGTCACACAAAACACCGCAAAATGAATGCACTAATCATCTCCCGCATTGATTATTGCAATCTCTCCTTAATGAACTCCCACATTATAAAATAACCCCAGTTCATATTGCCTGCAGCAGCTAGACTGATTTTCCCTTGCTAAACGCTCTACAAGAGCTACTCCACTCTGCCAGTCTCTACATTGGTTACCTGTATATTACACAATTAAATACAAAATCTTTTTGCTAACCTACAAAGCCATTCACAAAACTGCAGGCCTTCTCCCAAGCTGCACCCATTCCCTGTAATAACCTTCCTCACCCACTAAGACTATCTTCTTCTCTCCAAACTTTCAAGTTCTCCCTTAAAACTCATGTCTGCAGATAAGCTTACCAAATTCCTCAGCCTATTTTCTAACATTTGTCTACCTTATTTACAACTACTATTTTATCTGGTTCTCCTTGTTCAGTTTCTCTCCATACTAAAATTCCCTTCAGCTCTGCTACTAACACTGCTGTGTGATCATACAGACACACTGTGCACTTTTACCAAGCAAGCAGGCTGGTCCGTTGTGTGATATAGAGCACTAGCCCTTATGCATCAATCCCCAATATGATATAAAGTGTAAGCTTGTGGGCAGGGTCCCTTTACCTACCCAGTCTGTCTTTTACCACCCGGTCTTGTTCTAATGATTGTTATTATAACACCTCTCAAAATATGACCTTGTAATCCTTACTTACTTACCCCTATGTTCTATGTACAGGGCCTTCTCATAGGAACACCTGACAGCAGCCGTCTCATCCTGAAGTTCAAGCAGCAGCTACCGCAGAAGAGAAAATCCATCTCTCTCCAACTCCATTTATTCAACATCCAGAACATCAGAACTATCCAGACCATCAATGGATTAACTGCAGCCATCAGGGACATACACGTCCCAAGACCTGTGTCCCAACTACAGCAGCAGCAGGCGCTGACCAGATTGTCTTCAGCAACAACAATAGACAGTTCTGTCCTTATTAATGTAACATCCTTATAAATAAACCACACACATAGCGTGATACAAAAATACGGATCTGTGTTTTCTATTATATAGATGGATGGTTATAAAATGAAAATTTCAATATAAAAACTAACTGTACAACTAACTGTAATGTGGATACAGATAAGAGTTAAATTAACCGACACGTAAAACACAAAACAGAACTGATCATAAAAAATAATGTACAGATGATAAAGCAGTGGGATTTTACGGGAGAGTGAGGAAGATAAACAAGCAATAAGTGAGGTATAGAAGGTCTGTATATAGGAGGATGGATCCAGGACACTGAAGCGGTCTGTGGGTGCAGCAGATGAAGGAAAACGTGAAGGAGTAGATTAGAGAGAACAGATGTTATATAGGTTGTCATTACATAGTGTGCCATATATGAGACTCCTAATATACCATTATATATACTATAGTATATGACAGACACATAATATACCCCACATATATTTTACATAGTGTGCCATGTGCAGACTCCTATTATATCCCACATTTAATACAGGTGGGGTATACTTGGGGTCAGTAGATGGCACGCTGTATGAAGAATATGTGGGGTATTTAAGAAATCTCCACCAGCCACTTACACGGCTTCTCTGTTTTGGTGCTAACTCTAATACTAATGACCAACAAAAAATGAAGAAAACCCAATGTAAATCAGTGCCTTAACAAGCAATTAATGTCCCAAAGTCCCAATGCTTCAAATCTAAATTGTGCAGAAAAATTTATACCACAGTCATTCAGTCAATTTTGTCTTCCCACGGTAGAAATGCTTTGTGATTTTTTTTCTTATATTCCCATAAAGATCCTCCTTTCTTCTTTATTCCGTTAGCAATGCTCAAAAAAAAACCGGAAAGATAGCGAGGAATCGCCCTAGTGCAGCACTGACAACAACAGGTAAATCAAATCTATCCAATGTCCTACTCACACTTTTTTCCTTGTTAAATTGCATTGAATATAATCTTTCCCGTCTCCTATTTTCCTTCCTCAGAATGCTTGTCCTCAGAATTATGCAAGACAGAAAATATTCCCTCTGTGCAGTAGATTCAACAGTTGGTAAATATTAAACATAGACTTTTCTCCCTGAAAAAGGGAGGAGGTCCTGAAAATGTGCAGTTTGCCTGCATTTCAATGCATTAAAAACTCATGTAAATCATTATGATCCAGACATCTGTGCTCCAAATACAGCAGCAGCCTTGATTCCTTATGCTATCCATTATAGGGGTACCAGACATAGAGAATACAACATCTATAAAATCTTCAACGTAATCCTTAGTATTTACAATACATGACTGTGAACTACAATATTGCAAACAGTATGTATGCATTTGAATGCTTTTTCCATGTATTAGCTAATTCATAAAAAGCACATTAAATCAAGCCTTTGAAATCTGAATTTATTTTTATATATCGGAACCAGTTCTTTGATATTTACTACATCTCAGTAATCTTATTATTGTGTAACTAAAGACAATCATTATCTAACTTACTAGATCCAGGCTGAGTCCAAAGGCAAGCCTAACTTATAAAGCATGGCAAAGCATTTTACAAATCACTGGCTAGCAGGTCATATGCAGCATTCTGCTCTTACTGTAGAGCCTTGTGTTGTTACAAGCTGTTCTCGGAGACCAGAAACATGTGATTTACCCTGAAGGGAATGAAGTTTTAGACTGAGATTGTGTCATAGTTGTCAACTCTCCCGGAATGTCGGGAGACTCGCGAAATTCGGGCAGTTCTCCCGGTGTCCCGGGAGAGCCGGCAAATCTGCCGCAAGAGACTTGAGGCTTGTGGTTTTCATGAAACCATGGTCTTAAGTCCTGCACCCCTGCCTGGCAACACTAGTTTACTAGTGTTGCTAGGGACAGGGAAGAATTTGATGACGCAAATTGCGTCATTTATCCTCACTCCCATCCTTATAAAACCCAGAAAGGGGTAATTGATAGTCAAGGGGCGGAGATTAATGATGCACTTTGCATACATTAATTTACATCCATTAAGCCCCGCCCCCTGCATGCATCAATGGCTTATAATATACAGGAGTGCATGCCCGGCGACAGGGGGGTTCAAGGGGAATAGCTGTGACGGGCCCCAAGGTTCAGAGGGACCCTAGTAATCCACTGCTGCAGACACTATTGAGGAGGGATGGGGGCCCTGAAACACATGAGGCTTATAATATACAGGTTGTCAGGCCCGGCGACAGGGGGGGTTCAAGGGGAATAGCTGTGACGGGCCCCAAGGTTCAGAGGGACCCCAGTAATCCACTGCTGCAGACACTATTGAGGAGGGATGGGGGCCCGGAAACACGAGTGTACCGGGCCCTAAGATTCCTGTTGCCAGGCCAGCTGGTGTGACAAACATTTTTAGACTTGGATCCCTCAAGGCCAAAGCATTATAAATCACCTCATTACAAAAAACAGCTTATTGCATCCAACATGCATAGGAGGGAGAGGTTTAAAAAATGTCTCTGCTCATAGTAAGGGTAGAGCTATTCAAAGTCATTGTCACCACACCCTACATAAGACGCTTGACTGCATGTGTTACTTCATCATACAGCATGCCACCCAGCTGCCTCACCTTTTCTTACCACATGCATTTATATCCTCATTCAAGGTGAAACTTAAGGTCATGTTCCTTATCTGAATTATGCTGGAATTCAGGAAGTGGCAAGCTTTAACACAGGGGCATTGAAATATCTTTAGGTTGTGGGGCAAGGTATCATCGTGTCATTTGCAAGCTCTATATATAATTTGTATTTTTCAGGAGAACACACACATATATGTGTATAATACGTGTGTGTGTGCGCGCATGTGTGTGTATGTTATCTTCCTGTAAAATAATAATATTATAGAAGCGGTTGGGGAGCTGCAAATCTATGTGACTGAAATGCTGGTATTTCAGTCATATAGACTCGCCAGTGATCTGCAAGTCAGCGATACTTACAGTGCGATCAATGCTTCACCCTGGATGTTGCCCATTTCAATATTTGAACCTCAAAGAGACATTAGGGGAGAATATTGGAACACTGGAGAGACATGAGGGAAGGATATTGGAACACTGGAGAGACATAAGGGGAGCAGGGGCATATCTACCCCTTGGCCAGGATGGCACCCACCAGGGTCAAGGGGGGTGGCATCGCCACCCGGCGATGCCACCCATGGCTGAGGGGTAGATAAGCCCCTGTCTGACAGTGACACAGAAGACCTCTGGAGTCAGACTGCGGCTGGATGTTAAAATGAGGGCTGGCTGGTTGCTAGGAGACCCATGATGGGGATATGGGGGGGGCTGGGGGC
>WWET01000677.1:339473-350024 GCA_011038615.1 Limnodynastes dumerilii | reverse complement strand
ATCATCCCCCTCCCCATTCATTGTCTCCCCCTCCCCATTCATTTCACCATTTTCATCACCCCTCCCTTTCTAATTTTTTTTATACACATCAGTATTTTCCCCTGCTCTTTATCAGCCCCCTCCCCACCACCACCACCATTTTCTTTATTTTATTATCCCCTTCATCTTTTCTTCCCATATTCATCTCCCTCTTCCTCATATCCCTCCCTACTATACTTACCTGCACCTTTCTGCACTCCGCCGCGGCTCTGCTACCTATGCGTGTGCGTAGTCTATAAATTAGCATTAAGATAGGAAACGCTCTACTCTGCTTTTGCTTTCACATTTATCATTATTATTATTATTTTTACTACAATTTGTAGTCCAACGTGGTTTTACAGGCCTGCACCTTTCTAGCCATTACTCTCAAACTCTGGATCATCCCCATTGTGTCTATTACACTCTATTTAATGAAACAGCATAATATTTTCTGACACCAGCTCTTGGTGACATTTAGAGCTCTCTGTGACACTAGCTCAAGGCGAAATTTAATTTGTGAAAACAAAAATAAAAACTCAGGCCTAGAGAGGGTATATATACAAACAATACAGTACTGCGCTAAAGAAACACATTAAATGAAATCAAATTGCCAAACGCTCATACTATATATGAAAATCTATTTTAATATGTTAAAACCAGAAATAGGTTCTCAGAAAATAAGATAGAAAATAAAAGGAGAGTGTGATTTTTATTGCATGGTTAGAGGCACAGGGCCTGATCCAGAACTACGCCCGCCGTACGATCGGCTGTAAAGCTGATCTGCGCATGCGCCGGGCAGATGATGCCCGGTGTAGCTATGGCAACGCCCGATCAACAATCAGGCGTCCGTAGGAACAGCGTAGTGACGCTGGAGGGGGCGTCCCCCCAGCGTTACTACGTTAAGGTTAGTGAAGGTGGGCAGGGGGAGTTAGTTTAATGAGGGAGGGAGGGCTTAGCGTTACAACGCTCCTGTGCGAGCGTATTTTCCTTTGCTTACGTCGGCTGAAGTTAGGGTAGCCTTCAGCCGGCGTAAGCAAGGGAAAATACGGCCGCACAGGGGGAGCGTCGGGAAAGTAGACGCCGATACGCTGTGCTTTAGTAAGCACAGCGCATCGGTGTAGTTTTGGATCAGACCCATAGAGCCGTATCCAGAGCTAATACTAGATTCTGTACTCTCTCCTACGTGTGGATGGTGGATCACCCAAGAAGACCCTACGATAAGTATTCTGCATCTATCTCCAAGCATCTAAAGAAATGCTTGGAGATATGTTTAGTATATAGTCTAGTTAAGATAGGGTCCTGTTGGGGGATCCACCATCCACATCCAAGCCCTTACTGCACAATTTAAATACCTACGCCCATCCCCAATGTGTACTTTGTACACATGGGGGGGTGGCATTCTCCACCACCACCTTTGCAGTGGGCTAATTGTGCATGGATCACATTGGGCGGCTGCGTCCCAATGGGGTGATATTGGTAATGCGTATACGCCGTATCAATATTCAGCCATTTCCGTATGAAGTGTCCAGTAGTCTGTTGGTTTTATAAAATATAAATTGCCTAATGACTTCCCCCTTCCTAATATCACTGGCAAGGCATGTTGGGACTTGTAGTTTCACAGCAGCTTGAGAGCCAAATGTTGTCCAGACCTGCTTTACATGCAGTGATGACAGTTTCACAACACATAGCCGGCTGCCTTCCTTATACAGTGTCATGAGAGTGAATGACTTGTTGTATATGATGAAGTACAGATGCTGCTGATATACAGGAGATAAAGTCATGTGAGGAATGAATGGATTAGTAGAAGCCGTTTACTATCTCACTTCCTCTTTCTGCCCTTTCCCGCAACCAATCACCGGTGACCATCTGCCTTGCCAGCAGCCAATCCCTGTGGTCCACGAAGAGAAGGTCCTGGAAGGTGTCCGCCCAAGTGATGAGTGACAGCGCATTCAGCCAATGGCATGCTGTTGACATCTCTTAGCCCCGCTGTCGGTGTACGCCGCAGCCAATGATGATCCGCGGTAAGGGCGTGGCCAGCGAGGGGTTTGGAGCAGCTGCGTCCTCCCTTATAGTGCGTGACTCCTCCCCTTCTGCTTCACTCCCGGCAGGACACGTGACGGAGCGGTTGGTGCAGCGGCGGGCGGGCGATTAAGAAGAAGGAGAACCGTGTCCGGGCGGTGAGCGAGGCAGGGGCACGGGGGCGAGGCGGTCCTGGTCACTGAGGGGGGTTCTAGAGGGTCTCATGTGTCCCGGGGGTGGTGTGAGTGTGGGAGACACCGGGAGCCTCCATCCTGTCAATAGTAGCACTAGGCCTGACGCTTCCTTCATGTCACATAGCTGTGCCCTGCTCCTACATGTCACACGACGCGGGCTCAGTCCCCTGTCACTGATCACCATTTCCTGAGCTGTCACCTGCCATATGGGCTTAATGGCTTCCTCCTATGTGATCTTTGTCACATGTATGCCATAGCTGCCATCAAATGTGTCATTGTCGTGTGCTTAGTTTCCCCAGTATCCAGCAACCATCATCAACATGTAATGGGATGAAAGGTGTGATGTTTTATAGGCAATAATGTCCATTCATTGATATTTGTCTGCCTTGTGTATTGTTTAATCGATTTTTTGTAAAACTGTATAACAAATTGCTGTAAACTGAAGCAATCAAAATACATATTACCTATAATGATGTCAGGAAGAGAAGGCAAAGATGGCTCCTGGGGAGCAGGCATGTATTATTCTATGTGAAAATCCCTGGACTCCTAGCCACTTAAAATGAAATACATTTTTTTTAAAAAGCATGTTTTCCAGTGGCTGCCATTTGTGTCCTATTCCACCAGATAAGGGTGCAGTGTTTTGTTTTTTTTAAATTAGCTTTTTTTGTAATCATTCATCCCTTCTAATGCAGCCCCCTACCCATCTACCTCCTTGTTTCTTAGTTGGGGGTGCAAATAGGCTAGGCAAGCTTCTTATTGGTTGTCATGGAAAGGCAGCAAGAAGCCCAGCACACCAGCTTGGCCCCCACCTCAAGCTGAGTCATCCCTGATGTTAGCATTCAAACTACCAGCGCCAATAGCAATTGACAGTATCAGTTTTCTGATGTCTGGTTTGGGGCATTGAGAGCAGCTTTTTTTTCTTTCAATTGGATGCTTGGTTGTCATTGACAATGCAATGTTCAGGTTGCATCTGGAAAAGTATAGGTGGTTAGAGGGTGCACACGTTTTATTTACATCACTTTTGAATTGAGCTCCTCTTATCCTTTAATCAAATGGGCTTTTACTTTGCTGTTTTAGGTTACAAAACAAGAGCACATTTTATTAGGAAAACCATGTTTTTAATCGTGTTTCTCAGAGGCATCAGTTTCCATTATACTGTGTGTTTGCCTCCTGGCTGTGTGTTTTGTATGTTGAATGAATGGCTGGTTATCTGGCTGTGTTAATGTCAATACAATCATTATTCATGAAGGATTAAGTCACTATTTTGCTTTCTGTATATGATATACGTAGCTTTAAAATGTTGAAGGACATTAAATACCAGTCTGACGTTGCATTTCAAGTATCATTGGTTCTGTATGGCCCTTTGTGTTTCATGTTTGTTCCTAGGTTGTTAAACTTTTTTTTGTAGTTTTTTATAATATCTTTCTGTGAGAATGTTGTGTACCGATTAAAATATTTAGTTTGCAATTATTGAAAAAGTCTTATTTTGAGGATATTAGAAAACTTGACAAGTATTTAAGTTTAGTGACTTTTTTTGTAATGTATATAGAAAATACATGTTCCTAAGCAATAGGGTTCAATGATTTAGTTAGCTAGATTTAATGTAAAGTTGTCCTTGAATTTATTTTTATTTAAGCTTCTATTCTACTTTTATTTGGGGCATAATGACAGCCCAAGGTCACAAGGGACCTTTATAAAGGGTGAAAAACCACATATTGCACATCTCTGTAGTTTTCTGTCCGTTTGTATTTTTTATTTTGTAGTTTTTAGCATAGTTTTTTAGATTTTTCATAAACAAAACAACAAATTATACATATAAAACAAAAGACAATTGCATATTGATGTGGTGACATTGGTATTTCAAGATTTTGGTGCAGTAGTTTCCTAAGGTGCCATTGTCATACACAGTGCACATAATAATTATAGTGAAACAAGGATGTAAGAAGAACCCACATCCTTTTTTTTTGATCCTAGCACATCTACATGAAGACCTAAAAATGGACCAGGCTGGATGTCCTTAACCTGTGTGGCCATTCCATCCTACAGTAACAGGACAAAAGTGGAAGATTGCTTCACTTCTAACTATACTGGTCCTAGTAATGTGCCTATAATGGAGAATTCAAGTTATTTGAATATAAAATATAATTTTAATATATGAAAACTTCCTAAATACAGGTGACTGAGAGAACATTTATCTTATTTTTCTTGACAAGAATGTAAACATTAAATAACACTACATTTCCCAAGTAACAGTTGATGGTTTGAGCTCCGATATAAGGGGCATCTGGCCGAATAAAGCAGCAGCTGTGGGACAGACGTTAATCTTCACATCTCTCTATTCCTTCACTAGTTAGTATTGTGTAAGCATTGTCTTCAGTTTAATGATCGAGGCTTCTTTTTGACAGACAGAGCAATTTATTTCTTATTTATGTTAATAAACACTGTATGAATACTTGATCAAATCACATCATGGTACCCGAACAGTAAAAATATAACTCATTCAGTGAAGGAATGTGTTTTTAGATACCATTCATAAGAAAGTCACCTTCATTGTTAATATTATTGTTTGTTTATAAAGCGCCTTACCAAAGTATAGTTAATATGAACTTGATGAACAAGCTTAAACAGGTTAATACTAAAATCATAAGAGTGAGGACATAATGCAGTTCTTTTATAGACAAACTTAGTTAGAGAAAGATATTGGGGATGGGTGTGGCAAGATGATGGAGGGTCCTTTTCACAAGAGATTACATTGTAAGCAGGTGGCGGCAGACAAATAGGAGACACAGTGGGGAAACAGAGGAGAGGGGATGGTGAAGGGAGAGAGTCGGGTCATAAATTAGAAGGGGGAAGGGTATGTACGTGCAATGCTGCTGGCATTTCAATGCCAGCTGGTTAGCTGTTGGAACTCAGATCAACGGACCGGAAAACCACACCCACTGGAGGAGGGGTATGGTTGTAGGAGTAAGTGAGTTTAGACTGCCTAAAGATGTGCATTCTGGGGATGCCCTAATGGGTTATAGGCAAGTATCCCAATGAAGAGGGGCAGCGTGCAGGAAGTCTTAAATGTGGGTTTGGAACATGTTTGGACATTCATTGGCAAAGAGGGTGAGTGGAGATGAGGTGGGAAATGTTTGTAATAGTGTTGCTGGAGAAAGCTTTGTAGGTGAGTGTGAGGAGCTTGAAAGAGATCGTGAAGCGCAAGGGGAGAAGTCAACGTAGTGTTGACAGAGAGGGGGTGCAGAGGTTGACCGTCGAGTGGTAGAGTCTCAGAGCAACACTGAGAATAGACTGCGGGCTTACAGGAAAGGAGAAGGTTACGGTAGTCTAGGAGATGTCTGTGTTGCCAATGGGAAGGAGAAGCAAGATTCCTAATAAAAATAAGCTGTTTAGCTCTAATCTATCTTCTTACCCTGGTGCCACCCGTCTGTCACCAGAGATTCCATGGAAGTTACTAATACAGTAAACTTGCACTGCCCTGATTTGTGCAATCAATTCTCTATTCTAATGTTAAAACAAGAAGGATATAGTGATATCTGCTTATCAATATAATATGCTCAAATGGCTGGTCTATTCCTTATACCAAAGTGCTCCGGGAAACCTGTTTATAACTTGTAGCTTTAATTGCATTCTGGAAGTCTTAGCAGGTCCAGTTCTCCAGTAAATGGGATGTATGGCCATAGGTATAACAATGGGTTCACTTGCATTGTCCTAGCATAAAAAATGCTTCTAAACATGTATATTTTAACTTTTATTGCCTTTTGATTTGCGTGTTGTAGTAAATTGGTTTGTTTGTACAGGCTATCAGTAATTATTCAGGTCATAACTGATAAGAGTATTATCTTGTGCATACTTTGTAATTCCCTAATATTTGCTTGTTTATATTCTGTCAAACACATGGCTTATATCTTCTCTTTGTAGTGCTTATTTCCCCATAATACCAGATTGTTTAAGAGCATTTTCAAAAGGGCCATTTTCTCCCAGCCAATTGCAAACTGGCTGAGAAATCGATTGCTTCTGCCTCACAGAGGAGAAGCAATCGATCGATGAAAGTAAGAAGATGCTGCGCTGAATGTGGAGTATGAATATTACCCCCAACCCTTACCCTAGCCCTCCCTACAGCCCAAGACTCCCCTCCCTGCTGCCTGACCCCAAAAACCCCCCATAGAGTGCTACTCACCTGTCCGGTCAGCGAGGCATACTCGTCCATTCATAAAATTCAGAATGCTATTTTCGAAATAGAGACAAATGAAATTTGGCTTTCAGCAGTCTGTATTTGTAAAATAGCATTTTTGCAGCGGCCACTGCCACCGTTTTAGAATGTATTCAAATTTGACATGATTTGCTGAAAATGTTAAGATGTGCAAATTGTCTAAATTTTGTCCTTTGTAAATCTTCATATGTCTTTGTAGGATTTTTTTTTATTTCTCCCAAAAGAAATAGCAAGATTGTACAAAAACACACACAATGCCCGGAAGTCTATTGTATTTCCCAGACAGTTATATATTAAATTAAGAATCCATTAAAGTCTCCTTAGTTATTCTGCCACAGGCTTGACATATATTAAGCTTTTCCAGATCTCACCCGTCCCTGGTTTGTGTATAGTGGTTCTGAATTGAGAAAAGTGTTTGATACAGAATATTATAATGTGGAACTACACTGTTTTCATACTTTTTACAGAGGAGATAAGCTGCTTGTTTTAGTCAATATTCCATTAAAACTCTACATTGCAACTCATTGGCATAGATAAAGTCCAGTCTGTAACAGTCTTACTCTCTGCTACGATAAGGGGGGTATTCACATTACTGCATGGACAGGAAGCAGGTGTGTTGTTTCTAGTCTAATAGACTAGTCAGGGACTGGTAAATGTTCCTCTAAAACTTTGTTTGAAGCTCCCCCCTCATTGTGACTATGCATGCCACAGTTGAAATCCCTTTTAAATGTTCTTTCCAAATATATATATTTTTTTATAAACTAATCTTGAATATTCAAGCTTGGTACTGGCACTCGATGTGGGTGAGAATATTATTGCAGCAAAGAATTATTTAAACAATTTGTGAAGCGACCCACAGGAAACTAGAGAGCAGTGTGTGCGGGGCATCGCTAAGCAGGTCGGGGGTAAAATCGTTAATACAGATTTAGCCAAATGCCAGATATTCAGTGTGTATCCTGTTTAAGAGTAAATCTGACCTTGCACTATGCTATAATCTAACCAATCTGAGTTTGGGACTGAAACTGGTGAGTAGAACTTATGTCTCACAGTGCTGAGGTCATGAGTTCGATTTCCAGGCTAGGCCTTATCTATGTGGAGTTTGTATGTTCTCCCCGTGTCTGCGTGGGTCTCCTCCGGTTGCTCCGGTTTCCTACCACACTCTAAAAACATGCTGGTAGGTTAATTGGCTGCTGAGTAAATTAGAACTAGTGTGTGTGTCTGTGTTAGGGACCTTACTTAGTATGTAGCTCCAATGGGGCATGGATAATTTTTTTGTATAATAAATGTGAAAAAAATAATGACAGATGTCTATAGGGGTCCATGTATGTAAAATCATCATCTGACCTTAATATATTAAGACAATATTACTGAGATAGACGAGGAATTTTTTATATTAGTAAAGCCATACGTGGGTGGGATCAGCAGTGTCATAGCTGCTCCCAGGTGCCTCCAGTATCTCATCACAATAGATCCCAAAGATTGTTGTGTAAAAGAAACACATATGTGCTTTTACATAGAATGACATCACTGACAATCAAAGAGTCTTAAGTCCTAAAATGGTGATTTATCTAATTGTGTTTGAAATGGCATGATTTATGCTCTGGTTAGTCATGAATCTACACCACGAGGAAGCCATGTGTTCTTCATTAGCACTCAGCAGGATTGGGCTAGGCTTCTAATAAGTGGCACGTCACTGCTGAATCATCGAGCAGAGCTACCACCTCTATATAAAGGTGAGGTGTAGTAGTATGCGAGCGCATTTACTTTTCTACGTTACCGAGGGAGATTTCTTTGTATTCAGTGAGTGCAACTCTCTTTCCAACATCTGCAATGACAGGGCAGGTTAGCAATTCATTCTGCATTCTAAAACATCCTCCCCAGGGCACTGTTCCCTAGATGCTGCACACCCCTGTCTACTCTCACTCCTGAGTATTCAGCTTGTAGGTGTTAATGAGCAGGTGCATCTTATGCTGTAAGATCGCCATAGAAAATATCTGGGTTTTGTAAAATGTACCACCTAGTCATGTGATCTGCTTCTAAGCAATCAGGCAGAGGGTGGTCCACCATTTGTTATAATCATATAGTTGTGGTCCATACTGGTCCAGCTCTCTAGATAACCTCATGCCTATTTTATGCAGACTTCTTCAGCAGGTGGAAAGTAAACTAGTGTATTTTTTCCCCCGTGTTATGTAATATTTCTGAGAGGTATTAATGCTGTTTTACCCCAAAAATAAGCAATTTTTTGTTTCTAAGGTATTTCAGGGGTTTTGTTATTGTTTAAATTAAGGGAACACTAACTAAGAAAAGTGACAGTAGACGTAACAGTAAGTGTGAACCTCCACGAACAGTAGACATTGGTAGTATCTGACCATCCCAGTGTGTGTGTGTGGAGCTTGGGATCTTCTCTCATTTGTTTGTTTCCTTTCACAACCTATAAACATAATAGTACATTAATTAACTTCTGACTAAAATGAACCCCTAGCAGTGTTAATGTAATGCACAATTTCATCTGTAAGCGTCAGTGGGCTGATGACTTCATCTTGTAATGAAACACTGCAATGTGTTAGCTCCACAGAAATAATGTAAATTAAAATTGGTGAATAAAATGAGGCTCATTCAGAGAAACAAAAATGTGCAAATCTGCATCTGGACAAATCCATGTTTCAGTGAGGGGGGGGAATTAATTTGGATTCTGCTTAATGCATACACATACAAAGCTTTGTATTTAGAATGTTGCTAGAAATCGTCAGCTCTCAGCTCGTTCTGCTTGCTTGGGTGTAGTTTGCTACTCCGATGATCAATTATTCAGCACATCACTTTGCGTCGATTCAGTGCCAACTGCCGGCAGTCTGCAGCAAGGAGCCATCGTTCCTGTGACTGCAGTGTCCATCAGAAACAGAGTCTTCATCCTAAAGTTACCCTTCCCCTAACACTAACCTTAACCCTCTCTACAGCCTAACCGTGCTCGACCTGTAGCCTAAGCTTAACCCTTTCCTCTCTCTCCCTTAAACCCTAACCAAGAACAGGTATCTTGTGGAAGCAACGGCATTCGGCATTGCTACAGTGCTGTGACTATTGTAATGTCAAAAATGGGATTGCTGCAGAAGCAACTATATTCTTTTCTCTTCCCCCTGCAGTTTAGTTGGGGTCATCCCCAATCTGTGTACCAAGAGAAACTTAAACTCTGCACTGATCTCTAGCACTATGAACACAAGTGACAGGTTCATGTTGTTTCACATTAATATTAAGGAAACTCTCCACACTCCACTGCAACAAATATTTACTTTCCTTTGATGTGTTTTTCTTTCAGTCTGCCTGTACTCAAACAAGGTTCTTGTGTATAAAAGTCCCATTCACCTTATTTAAATAGACAGCTGTGTCATTAATGTGACTTGTGTGTACCAATAACTCGTATGGAGTATGGGAAATGCCGTTGACCGTTAAGTTGCCATTTCTGCTGCTTGGTGTGCAGGCTCAGTGATCAGTTTAACTACATATGTCATTTCATTAGAGTCACGTCTTCTTAGCCAACACCCTGTGACCATCATCAGCAATACAATAACGGTCTGATTGTGTGCAATTGTTCTTCGTTTAAGACTACTGGGCATACGGCAAGTTAATAGCAGGATTTCTTCTATCTATTTTTTATTTAGATATTACATGTAAAAGGTCCATTTTGTTTCGTGGGCACAGCTGTAATATCTGTGTGTGTTTAACAAATATCTGGTGGCAAAATCCTATATAGATTACAGTTCACATTCAGATGTGCCAGATAAACCAGATCAGCATGTTTCAGTGACCTAGTTTTTATGGGACATCCGCCAGCCTCTGTTACAGCGCATCATTTTCATTATGCCCCGGTATTACACATCGTCGTGATTTTTTTTTGTTTTACTTTTCAGAGAATTTACAATAAAAAAAAATCCACAACAATGCAGATTGGTGCATGGAACGGGAATCACCAGCTCCTCTTCTGCACTCTCCAACGTCACAATCCCCTCGCATGTCCAGTTTCAGCAAATTTGATATTGCACGCAAAAAAAAAAACATATGCACTAGTGATGATCAGACTTGCTGGAAATAGGATTTTATTTGCTGTCTTATTGC
>WWET01000677.1:323033-339446 GCA_011038615.1 Limnodynastes dumerilii | reverse complement strand
ACCGTTTGTGTTAAATTTTATGCAATAGTACATTTAAAAATGTGGACATGTGAATAGAAGGTGACCTGGGACCTCTGAGACCTGCTTGAGGTCTACATTTTAATTCTGCTTATAGTATGACATTGTTTTTTGTTTTTAGGAGCCTAAGTTTAACAGAATGAGCAGCCTCATACATTCCTTTGTCTTTGAGATTAATAGTCCCTAAAATTGTTGTCTGTAACTTTCTAGTAAAAATCTAACACAATAATAAATTAAAAATAAAAAGCCTTTATACAATGTCATCCTGTGACAGCTTTGATACAGAAAAATGTAACGTTTGCTAAATAATCACCTTCACAATGTGTTAGCTGTAAAAGCAGGTGCGACATTCCTCCTGAATTCACCTGTACTGATTACGTTCTTCACTGTGCAAAGCCACTCTCCATGTTTACATACATACATTGAGACAAACTTTTCCCCCTTCACCGCTGTGTAATAAATTTTGTGGGGTTATATCAACTTCAAAATATATATAAAGACTTTTAAGGCAGTGACTGTGCTTCCATTTATGATCTGCAGTTTTTTTCCCAACTTATTAAATATACGATCCCTACTGTGTAGTGAAACAGAACACTTTTTGTTTTTAATTTTCAGCACTAATTATTTGTGTTTCTCTGTATCTAGGCCATGGATTTGAAGTGGCTTCTTTGTGTGACCTTCCTGGTCCTTGGTGTTGTATCCATAAAAGCCCACGGTGGGGACCACCATGGTCACCATCATCACGACCACGATCATCACGACCACGATCATCATCACCACCATCACGACCATGATCATGACCACTATGATGGGCTAGACATAGATGATGACATGGACGATCTTCTTGATGACACAGAAGAGGCGAAATCCGAGGCCAGTGCCCCTCCCCCTGTTCCTAAGGTGGGTCTAAAGCATAATCTGTATAATCTGTGCTAGTAGATTCCCCCTATTTACGTACCTAGTGATTGCTTCGGGCCAAATCTTTCCTCCCCAGTGACCGTTGGCAGTCCATGTGAGATAAAGGGACACTGATTGTCCCAGTGTGTTGCTGTAGGGAGGTTCTCAGCCGCCAGTTTCAGAGGATAGGCGCTGTAGGAGAGAAGTGGCCATGGGTTGTCTTCCGCAGCCACTCTACAGAGACCCTGCCATGGCCGCTTTCCCTATTCCCCCCTGTCCGCTGAAACTGGGCAAGTCCATGTTTGTTGTCGTCATGGCAACCTGGTGCCTGGGATGTTTAAACATTGGCCTAAAGTGATATGGTGCAGCTTTGTGTAACATTACAAGATCTATGGGCCCGATGCGATTGAACACGTTATTTTGGTTGCGATGCTTATTCCGTTGATTTTTTTTTTTTTTTAATGCACCAGAGGGGTGAGTATTAAAATCTGCAAATGTTGGCTACAGCAATAGCCAGTTATAAGCGCAATTAGCATGGCAACGAAAATAACGTGGGCTTCTCGTTCAGTTGAATCGGGCCATATATATATTTTGCTTTCTTTTCTATAGGTGACTTACAAAGCACCTGTCCCGACCGGTGAGGTTTACATTGCAGAATCCTTTGACAAAGGAACATTGGATGGGTAAGAACAGACGGTTACTATGTAAGAGATGGCAGTTCCTTCTTATGAATGGTGATTGGGACTGAAGAACCTTAGATACAATCCTGCCCTGGAATAGCTGGCGCTGTTGTGCAGCCAGTTAGTTTGGTCACTGTGTCTGGGGCACTGATGCTTCTTTAACATTTACTTTTGGGATCTGAATTCTGAAAATTAGATGTACAATAAATTCCCATCCCTGCAGTAACAGCAGATGACATAAGTGTATTTAGTTGTGTATTTCAGGTGGTCATTAGGATACATAGAAGTCTCAAGAATATTGTGTCATTTAAATTATGCCTTAGTGCTTTGTTCTGTTTCCTTGTAACTGGTTGCTATAGTAGTAGTGTTTTCAGCAGTAGTGGTGGCTTAAAATGTCACTACTTTACATAATTACCTGTAAATGTGAGGGAACAGAGATGTCCATTCTTCTCCCTGAAGCCCTTTACGTGGTTTATGATTGGGAATTTAGTGAACACAACCCATGTATGCTTTATGTAATATGATGGCACAATAAAAAAAAAGCCTGATACCAATGATAAATGTATTACACGTGTAGGCATGGTTTGGACGCTTAGGTAGGATTGCTCCCTACATGTACATGTTTTCTGTGCCGTTGGTAGTAGAATTGACCCCCTGGCTGTTATGAAATCGTATACGTTTTCATTCACATCTAAGTATGAAACACATCTGACAGTAAATAGTAATACCTTAAAGAATATTGCATATTTAATAGCCAAGGTACTGGTCTAGCTGCAAGGAAGTTATCCATTGTAATATAACGAAGATTTTTTTCCCCCTCTATGGGAGAAGTTCGATATATATGCACAGAGTTCAAGCTAAAACATCGGCCAGAATGTAATGTTTCCTTGTCCAGAGGGCAGCCAGTAGGTTACACATCCGCGTATGTCCTTGATTATGTGATAAATCCGCTATGCATTACCACTTTTACAGGATTGAGGCTTTGCCATGTCTGTGCTGGCATAATAAAGTGGCTGCAGAATGACCCACAGAGTGAAACAGCCCCCAGCTGTGTGCAAAGTACTGCAACGTGCTGGTTATTTTATATGTACAATATATAAACATGTCATTCATACTCAACAAGCGATTCTCAATAAAATGTTGGCTGTGTGTGTGTTATCCCCACTAACTGTGTTTCAAATCTTTCTGCAGGTGGGTACTCTCCAAAGCAAAGAAAGACGACACAGATGAGGAGATTGCCAAATACGATGGTGAGATTCTAGTTTATCTTCTGAAATGGTCTGTTCCTTCCGTAACCTGAGCGAATAACAATGAAAACGATTCGTAGCCTGTCCATATTTCTAGCAACCTGGGGCAGACAGTGAATAATGAAAAAATAGTAAACATTTTTAGTAGTCAAGTTTAGAGAGCAGTTGTACTAATAAAAAAAATGTGTCCCTAATAATTCAAAATCCTGTGTGCGCAATTAAGCAGCATGAGCTAGATATAAATGTAAATAAATGGTCTTTTCTCCGAGTGACAGAATATAGCTATTATTTGCTTTCGTTGACATGTCAGACCTTAAGAAGTGCTTCATTTGTGTTACAGTGTCCGTAAAGTTGTAGTTTTAAAATACCGGTTGTATTGTGAGGTTCATGTGTGTCTATGTGGGTAAATATTGGAATAGTAAACATTGCTATTGGAAGATACACTAAAGGCTTTTGTTTTACATTTGGCTTATAATGTCATTTTACTCAGCCTCAAAATGTTCTAGAAACATTGCTGCTTAACCCTTTCTTTTATATTGTATTTAAAGGAAAAAAAACGTTCAGCTGGGCGGCTTAGTTAGACTCTGAAGGTATCATGTAAGCATTGCAAGACACAGTCACTCTTGTTCATTGTGGTGTTTTTTTTCCATCCAGGTAAATGGGAAGTGGCTGAGATGAAAGAGTCAAAACTCCCCGGGGACAAAGGGCTTGTGCTGATGTCACGCGCCAAGCACCATGCAATTGCCTCCAAGCTTAAAAGGCCATTTGTCTTTGATAAGAAACCTTTAATTGTGCAGTAAGTACAGAGTTTCTTCTCCCCATTACAAGGCCTGATCTTATTAAGGGCTGTAGCCAAGTATAATAAGCTCTGTGGTTCCGGCAGGATCTTGTAGATCCTCAGTTCCTTCAGTAATGTTGTGGCCGATCTTCAATGCTTTTCTGTGTTTGTGTTCATGTCTCCCATCAGGTTTAAGAATAATAGAATGATAAAGTTATATTAAGATCTGCTCATCTGTCATGTTTGCTTGCCTGGATTATTTTTGATGTTTAATTTATAATTTGCTAAACATAGAGGACCTGACATGGAAGTCGCACGGAGATCTATTTGGCACAGAAGAGGGGAGTGCATGCCCCTGTCACTCACCTTTTTTTTTTTTAACACTTAACGTGTCCAGAACCCTACCTTAACTTCTGTGCACGGATCTGTGTCTGCACGGACCTGCTGCTCCTCCCCCTACATGCCTGACCCCGCCTGTTTAGGCATTAGCGGATTTGCAGGGCCCGCCCCTTCTACTGAAGTTCTTTTGCATGGAACAAAGATCCGTATGGAAGGACATAAGACACATAACATCTAGCATGCGCCAATGTTACATGGCATGGGAACTTACGCAACAGACGCATTACAGAATTCATTTTAAATAACAGCCAGTATTTAGGGAGCTGGTCAGGTTCATAGTTGTGGGTTTTAGGTTTTTGCAGCTATAAGTAGAAAAAAAAGTGTATGTTGTGGACAGATATTAATAGATTTCTTGTAACCTCTTCAAGGTATGAAGTGAATTTCCAGCAAGGAATTGAATGTGGGGGCGCTTATGTGAAACTGCTGTCAAAGACCTCCGAGCAGAACTTGGTAAGTGTAGGCTGCATATAGGTTTCAAACCAACAAACTGGCAGATTGGTAGAGACAGGATGACGTAATTCACCGCGTACTGTGCCGATTCCTGTCTGTCATGGTAGATTGTCAGTGAACAATAATTTGACACTTAGTTTGGTAAGTTCTGATGTAAAATGTGCATCTCGGTACTCCTACAACTGGATTATACCCAATAATGTATTGTTCTCTCTCCTCCCAGGATCAGTTCCATGATAAGACACAGTACACAATTATGTTTGGCCCGGACAAGTGCGGAGAAGACTTCAAATTGCACTTTATCTTCCGCCATAAAAACCCCAAGACTGGAGAGTATGAGGAGAAACACGCCAAGCGGCCAGATGCTGACCTGAAATCCTACTTCACAGACAAGAAGACCCACCTCTACACTCTGAGTCAGTGACTTCTAGCTTTGTTTGCTTTCTGAATGTGAAATGAAAAGGTCCTGTGATATTTCTTAGGAGTCTGTCCTTCTGACCAGTTGTGTTTTTTCGCTCCAATATAGTCTTGAATCCTGATAACACTTTTGAAGTTTTGATTGACCAAACTGTGGTCAACACCGGCAATCTCCTTGAAGACGTGAACCCGCCTGTCAACCCACCCAAAGAGATTGAAGACCCTGATGACAAGAAACCTGAAGACTGGGATGAGAGGCCCAAAATTCCTGATCCTGATGCCGTCAAGCCTGATGACTGGTGAGTGGGTTCACGTGTGTAATGATGTATGTTGATTATATTAGGTTGTGACGGTCACTATTTTTCCTGTCTTAGAGAGTCTTGTAACTGTTATATCCCTTGTATTCTACAGTATATTTTCTAGTCCTTCTCTGCAGGTTTACAGAACCAGACATTCACTGAAAATCAGGGCCAAAACTTTTTTGCTGCGTGTAATTAAAGTCACAGGCATGTGTTACCGTAGTGGCAGTGAGTGGAGCTAGCATAGGCCATAGCTGGGTGCTCACAGCAGCACAGCGTATTTAAGGGCAGCAGTGTTTAGACATGTGTTAGTTCAGGACCTGGCTAGAGTTCATGTATACAACTATTCTGAATTATACCCAAGACAAAAATACTCATGTTCTGGAACTTTGAGTTGCTAAGCTTGATATTGTGTGTAGATCAGTACTGTGATTACACTTGATGTATCGTGTATGGCTCTCAACCCTGTCCTCAAGTACCACTAACGGTCCAAGTTTTTAAAATCTCCTTGCTGGAGGTGAGCTCATAACTGACAGTTACATTTTGAAAGCTCCACAGGTTTTGCAGGGAGACCTACAAAACATGGACCGTTAGTGGTACTTAAGGACGGGGTTGAGAACCCCTGGTGTATGGCATGGACTGATTTCTTGGAACACAGACAAAATGCCCCATAAATGACTACCTGATGACAGGATTGGTCAGAGTTTGCAGTGCGTTGGGTGCTAGCCCCGGTTATCGCACAGTTTGTGCACTTTGCGCTATATTTCGGTGGCCGTTCGCCAGGGATTTTGCATAGCGAGTAGCCAGCTTCATGGTCATTATGCTAAAATACATGAACTTTTTAATAGATTTATAAAACACATCAGCTCATCTCCTTCCCCTTTTTTTCAGTAAACTGGATCAGAATAAACAAGTGCATTATGTTAGATGTTAGCCAGACCCTTTGTAGTTTATTCTACACTCTCAGTTCTGTTATGATCCCAAGTGACCAATCACGGGCTCTCTTCTTCTGTGGTGCAGGGATGAGGATGCTCCAGCAAAGATCCCAGATGACAGTGCCGTGAAACCCGCTGGTTGGCTGGACGATGAGCCAGAGTACATTGCTGACCCTGATGCTGAGAAGCCAGAGGACTGGTAGGTGCCTGGATTCCTGCGTTGTGCCCTGTGTGATGCCTGCTCGGCGCTAGGCACTTTCTACATGTTTTCTACATTTAATCTCAACAGGGATGAAGACATGGATGGAGAGTGGGAGGCACCACAGGTGGCAAACCCCAAGTGCGAATCCGCCCCTGGCTGTGGAGTCTGGCAACGCCCCACTATTGACAATCCAAACTATAAAGGGAAGTGGAAGGCGCCCATGATTGATAACCCCAGTTATCAGGTTTGTGCTTTCAGTGGTTAGTTGGTTAAACTTGTACTCGTTCTGAGAATTGTTACATTTTTATATCTATACATCTATATCTGTCTACATCTATCTACATCTATATCTGTCTATATCTATCTACATCTATACCTACATCTATCTACACCTTTATCTATCTACATCTGTCTACATCTATATCTATCTACATCTATACATCTATATCTACATCTATCCACACCTTTATCTATCTACATCTGTCTACATCTATCTACATCTATACATCTATATCTACATCTATCCACACCTATATCTATCTACATCTGTCTACATCTAGAGGTTATAGAAAAGGAAGGGAGGTACCACAATTAAGTGCATAGTGAATCCATTTTAAGAACATAGGGCTAGATCTAGACCCCCGCATGATTTACCTGTGCGTGGGGGTCTGAAATTACGCTTTGTAGAGGGCTGTGCATGCCCCCGGCAGTGACGCAATTCAAGTCGTAACAGTGCCTCCCCAACGCCTCATTTAAATTTCTTTCTTATGTATGGCATAAATACAGCAATCGGAAATGAAGGGTCGGTCCCTTCATCATACCTACAGACGTACATAACTTATGTACGTCTGAAGGTACGCTAGGCGAACATCTGGCACGCGCATGTGTCTATGCGCCTAGACAGGTGACTTAAGCAAATGAATTCTGTTGGACTTACTTTTGGTTCCGGCCCATAATCGGGATCAGTGGTCGAAGTGGACTTTTAGAAGTGACGGTATAAAAATAAAGATATAATAGTAGTTAATTGAAGACTTACAGCTTTTTAATTAAATCAGTGGCGGTATGGCATAACACCATATACCACTTTGAGCCCTGATCAGGGAAGTACATTGCATAGTGAAAGAACAGAAAACCAATTCAAAACTTAAACCATGTGAAAGCTAGGGTGACATGTATTCGAATGTCTGGGGTCAGAGGGATGTTGGGAAAGAAAAGTTTAAGGCGGGGTGGAGGAAGGCTGACGTCGAGAGCAAGATACAGTAGTAAAATGTGAAATTTGTTTAAGGTGAAGGCAGTGGGTCAATGGCGTAATAAGATAACCAGGTGTTAGCACATGGGAGAGGATAGTCGTACATAATGCTTGTAATGTGTTACATTTTATAGATTTACCAAACGAGATTAGAGCTTAGGGGGTGCCCTTTTTTTCTAGTGAAGTGCAAATAGGCAACTATTTAAATATAAGCTTTAGGAGCTTTCATTTGTCTGGTAACTACTGTGTTTGCAGCTTGTATGTATGACCTTGTTTCTGAAGACATTACTGGAAGCCACATCACACAATGTTCTACTATCTTACAGGGTATCTGGAAACCACGGAAGATCCCAAATCCAGATTTCTTTGAAGACCTGGAACCATTCAGGATGACTCCATTCTACGCCATTGGTCTGGAGCTGTGGTCTATGACCTCTGACATTTTCTTTGACAACTTTATTGTGAGCTCAGACAGAGCAGTGGCTGAGGACTGGGCAAATGCCGGCTGGGGACTGAAGAAAGCCGCTGACGGAGCTGCTGAGGTGTGTATGCAGGCAACTTTATTGCTTATATATCCTAAAACATCATTGTTTGCTGCACTTTTTTGCTAGTGAGATTGTCAGATGGGTCGCATAGGAAGCACAAATAAGGTTTTGTTTGTTTTTTTTATTGTATAATGCTTATTGTGTAACATGTTACTATTTTTAAGCAATCATAAAACAAGACTGGGTGGTAACATTGGGGTTTGATACAAAATGGTTAATGCTATATATCACCCAATGGACCATCTAGGTTTTATGGTAGGTGCTCTGTATGATTCACGGCAGTGTTAGTAGAAGAATCAGAAGTAATTTTAGTATGGATAGAGAAAGTTTGTGTAATAGAAAGTGATATTGGTTGGACAAGTGGTTATAAATGAGGAAAATGTAGGTTGAGGAATTGGTTAAGCCTGTCTGAAGAGGTTAGTTTTAAGGGAGTTCTTGAAAGTTTCCAGAGTGGGGGATAGTCTTAATGAGCAAAGAAGGTTTTTCTAGAGTGTGTGCAGCTCGGGAGAAGTCCTGTAACCGGGAATTAATGCATTTATTAAGTGTAGAAGTTATTGCAGATTCAAGCATGGAAATTTCTAGAGGTAAATTATAATATTTCTGGGTAAATGATTGTTAATGGCTTTTGTATTTCATTCTGTAAAATAGAGGCAACCAAGACAGAGTGGACCTACTCTAGAAAAGAGTTTTGCAAGGAAAGTCTGTCTAGCTGCTGCATGCAATAAAGGGAGGGAGGGGTCATTTTATATTTATGGAGTCCAAAAAGTAGAGCATTGCAGTAATCAGTGTGGGAGATGGTCGTTTGTGGAAAAGGTTGTTTGTTCATATATTTAACAGGTTTCAGATACAGATTGTATGTGGGGCATAAAGGACCGTTAAAAGTGAAGTATAACATCTAGGCAGCGAGCCTGACAAGAAGGTAGTATTGCAGTGCTGTCCACAGAAATAGAGAGACCGGGTGGGTAACTTCTATTGGCAGGTGGAAATATTTGCTCTGTTTTTGAGAGATTAAGTTTGAGATGCAAGAGCACAGCCAAGATGGAATAGTAGAAACACATCCAGCTATGCAGGCTGTGTAAGACAGTCAGTGTGATTAGCAGTGTATAGGTAAATTTGTGTATCATCTACTTAGAGATGTTAATAAAATGTAATTGAATTCTGGTCAGTCTTTCTAAAAGTGGTATAAATAGAGAAAACCAGAGGATCTAAGACTGCACCTTGTGAAACAATATAGGAAGTGCAGAGCAGGTGGAACCAGAGAAGTGATCACTCAGAGCGTTTAGATGATTAGTATATTCAGGAAATGGCCATGTCCTTAATACACAAGGTATTGTCTCCTTTGTATGAGAAGAAACTGGGTCAATAGTCAGAAGCATCAGAATTATCCAGGAGGTTAGAGATGAGAATTGGCTTTTAGGTTTATCAAGATTATTGATCACCCTGGTCAGTGCAGTTTCAGTTAGGTTCTGGGATAAAGGTCTAGAAGATTGTATAAGTAAAGGAATCGTGTGAGGCTAGTGTGGGCACGTGTCTCAAGCAGCTTTGAAGGCCAAGTAAGATGATAAATGGATTGATAATTTGAGTTTTTGGAGTGGAGTCCTCAGCGCATGTTTTACTCAAGATGGAAAATAGGCATTGACTGACATGTGAGATTACAGGATCAAGAGAACGGTTAGCAGACGAGGAGAAGAAAGAGAATGGAATGAGCACATGGTACCAGAGTATCAAAAGGGCCTAGGCAGTATGGATAATGATGAGGGGGAGGATATCCATTCATATCTGATCTATTCAATCTTGTCCTTTAAAGTATGAAGCAATGTCGTTGGCATTTAATGGAGCGTGGGGGTTTTTGAACATTAGGGTTTATCTAAGAATTAATGTGTGAAAAATGTGTTTGGTTTAGAAGTCTAAGTAAGGATGGGGGGTTTGTTTGGCATTATCCAGAGCAGTTTTAAGATCTGTCTTTGGGAAAATGCCTGTCATGATGGTACACGAGGACTAGTTGGACTGACTTGTTTAAAGGGAGCTGCCATTGTTTGGTTAAGGTAAAACACTGCCATACCAGGAGACTGGGGATACACCTAGTAAATTGGTTACTATTAGTGGTGGTACGATTTCTATGAGGAGGATTTGTAGCATTATGCAGCATTAGAATTCAGCACCTTGTCTGGGTAATTTACTGGGCTTTTATTATGTGTTTAGGTAATGATCCCTTACGCCTTTTATGTTTGTTTTATTTCCAGCCCAGTGTTGTTGGCCAGATGATGGCAGCTGCTGAGGAGAAACCTTGGCTCTGGGTGGTCTACATTCTGACTGTGGCCCTGCCAGTGTTCCTGATCATTCTATTCTGCTGCTCCGGCAAGGTAAGCCCATGGTCCTAAATAATTTTTTATTATTACCAAAGCCCAACTTTTGTGGTTGTGGCTTTTCATCTGATGAGTAAATGGGAGATTCCTCATCTCCCTCCATGGCATCCACCTCTGGGTTAATTCCTCCTCATTGGGCCCCAGACAGGAAGAGAAAAAGACACCAGCAGTATAAGAACGCCACTCCCCTGCCATCTGTGTCCCTTATTTTCTTCTTCCTGTGGGTTAGCTAGACAGGTACACACGTTGGGGCTTATCTTCTGGAGTCACCCCACCACCGCTGCAGGGAAGAAGGCCCTGGACCAGCTGCATGCGATCGGCAGAACGTTAACCTGTAGGCCCACCCTGGTGTAGAGGCGGGTGCAGCAGGTGACATCAGCAGTTGTGTGCTGCATGGAACACTAGAGGGAGTGCCGCCATCATGAAAAAGCCGAAGCTTAATCCAAAGGCGACAGGAAGTGCTTTGAAAAACACCTTCCAGCATGTGTGGATTTCCTTTCTCAATTCACCATCTGCATTTGGATCATTTGATCGTGGCTGCAGTGTTATGGAGGAGAAAAGGTCCCATTTAGCGAAATTAGGGTAACTTTCTGTAATCTTTAGTTTTAAGTGTGCATGTTTTATTAAATTGGTAAGATTAGATTAGATTTTTTTTGATTAGGTCTGAGACCAATAAAGAGAGGATGCAGCTGAAATCCAAACATAAAAGCGTCGCCTAGCAAGATGTTCCCTATGTGATAAGCCTTTGCCAGATTCTTTTGTTGGCACAGTATGAGGAATGCATAGAAAAACAGCAGCAGTTGCCATCACCACAAATGGCGCAATTTATTGCTATGATGGAGACCTTGTTAGCTGATACATTCATTACTAAACAGGACCGTGGAACAATTTTCATTCAAAAGGCCCAGAGCTGCTCTCAATGACAAGTCAGGAGACTCAGAGGCAGAGGAGTGTTTGTTGGTATCTGAAAACCTGATTTGTCTGAAGGGAAATCCATTATGTCACACACAGAGACGGAATTTAATCCAGATCTGGTAAACAATTCATTGAATCTTATAAATAGATCTGTAAATATTGAAGACTCCAAAGAGAATTTAAAGTTGGAGGATTTATTTTTTAAAGACCCTAACAAGAAAAACAAAGTATTCCATTGTTGCAAGCACTTAGATATAATTATCGAGGAATGGAAACCTCTGTGAAGAGGTTAGCTGTATCCTTTTCATCAGGAGGAGATTAAAAAAATAGAATGAATGTCCAAGAGTGGACTCCGCTATTTCCAGGTTATCCAGAAAGATGTAATTTTTTTCTGTGATCCTATGGAGAATCAGATGGATATAACGCTAAAGAGCCAGCACACTATAATAGGTTCAGCATTGAAACCGGCAGCAGCAACGGCGGCCATGCCTAGAGTATTAAGAGGATAGTGTCATAGTATGTAGAGTGACATTCTGCATGGCGTGAAAAGTTCAGAGATATTGAATACTGTTCAGGATATGCAGTAGTACTTATTTGTGATGCTTGTTTATATTCCGCCAGACTGGCGGCAAAAGCGGGAGCAACTGTCGCTGATGCTCAGTCCAAGTGTAAGCTATTATCCTTGCCTTTCCAAGGAGACTATATGCTTGCACAGATGTTGGACAATATAATTGCCGAATCTTCAGGGGAAAAATTGCAATGGCTTCTACAAAATAAGATAACAAGAAGAGGATCTGGTAATAAAACCTTTAGAACAAGTTCTCAGGACTATAAAGAAGCAAGGTCATATAGACTGGGCATAATTACCAAAGGGGTCAGTCGTCTACTTCCAATTTTCATGCCCAAAGAGATAGGGATGTCAGATCAACTCTACGACAAATGGCACAGTGACTCCAAAGTTCCCCTGGCAGAGGTCGCAGTGGGTGGAAGACTGCCTGCATTCAGGAAAATTTGTTGAGATTCCACCATAGACAAATTAGTACTGGATGCATTGGAAAGGGGTTACAAGTTAGACCCAATCAGTGACCCAAGAGATTTGTTTTGAGAATCACCAATTCCAAAGGAAATGCTGGAAAATTCCACCTTCAAATCAAGTCCTTCGACAATGATTCAACAAGAAGTTGTGGTGGAAGTTCTAGCTGGAGAAGGGCACAAAGGCTTTAACTCTAGGTTCTTCATTGTGGCCAGAACTATTTTAGACCTAAGACATCTCAACAAGAGGCTTGTAGCTAAGGTCTTCAAGATGAAGTCTCTGAGATCTATTCTGCCAGACCTCAGCCAAGTAATGTATGTGATGTCAGTGGAGTTAAGGGACGCTTATCACAACATTCCTATTTACAGACATCGAAGATGTTTTAAGGTTCCATGTGTTTTACAAACATTACCAGTTAGCAGCTCTTCCCTTTGTAAAGATCCTCAGTGAGCTGGCCAAGCCAAAGATACTTGTGGTAGTGATAGCCAAATTAAGAGTACTACAAGAATCCAGTATTTAAGTGTGCTAATAGATATAGGTATTATGTCTGTTATGTTAAGTCAAGGCAGGAGGTGAGCAATTACTAGAAGAAATCATAGCAGTTTTTGGTCGATGTTAGGCAGAATGTCCTCAGCTAGATGCAATAGCCTGGCCAAAACTACATATGAGGGCACTACAAGGTTTGTTTCTAAAACAATGGAACAGGGACTTCAAAAATCTAAATCAAAAGATTTCTCTCTCAAATAGAGCATAGCAGGACCTTCTCTGGTGATTAGAAGATGGAATACTAGTGATAGGCAAGTCCTTCAGTACCACAGAAAAAAGTTATTACAACAGATGCAAACTCTTCAGGGTTGGGGGGGCCACCTGCAAGCAAGATTTTGTCCAAGGAAGATGGTCTTCAGAGATGCTGAGCAGTCATTCAAACTTGAAAGAAATGGGAGCAGTCTATCTGGCCTGCCACAGTTTTCAACACACACTATCCAGCAAAGAAGTAATAGTTGCTAGATAACAAGACAGTGGCGGCCTACCTGAACAGACATGGTGGCACAAAAAGTGAACTTATGCTTCGAGAGGCGGTACAAGTACTTCTATGGGCTGAAAAGAACACTGTCAACTTGTTGTTCATTTACATAGAAGGGAAAAACAACTGCACAGCAGATTTTCTCAGCAGACAGGAATGTTGGAATGGGAGCTGGGATGATGCAGTGTTCAACGAGATTGTAAACAAATGGGCGATGACACAGATGGACCTCATGGTAAGCAGGTTAAGCAGAAAATTCCCCAAGTGTTTCTTGAGATCCTCAAGTGGATGTGCTATCCGTTCCTTGGAAATTCAGAAGGGTGTACATATATCCTCTGCCACCATTAATTCCAAAAGTGCTGAGAAAGCTAGAGAGGGGGAGAATACGCCACTGATCGCAATTCTACCCTGTTAGCCCAGAAGGGCTTGGTTTTTAATAGTCTTGTAACTTGCAGTTGAGAAACTACCAGTATCACCAAGAAACTGAAACAAGGGGCGATGTGCTATCCCAAGTCCAAGATGTGTAACTTGAAGGTCGGGCTGCTGAGGGGAAAAATTAGATAGACAAAGCTTCAAAAAGGTGATTAAGACCTTATTAGAAGCAAGGAATAAATCCACTGTACAACGTACTATAGAATTTGGAAAACATTTGTGATGTGGTGCAGGTGCATAATCCAGGCATAATCCAGAATATTCACTGTTCTAGACTTTTTACACGCTTTGTTTTGACAAGGGACTAACCTGCAGTTCTTTGCAAACAATAAATATATAGGCAGGTTTATTCAGGTGGTAAAAAGGATAAATTCATTCTTCAGATTTCCGGTTGCTCCTTGGGATCTGAACTTAGTATTAGAAGTGTTATTGGGCTCTCCATTTGAACCACTTCAGAGCATCTCGCTTAAGTTTTTAACTTGTAAAGTTGTCTTCTTGGTGGCCATTACAGCCATATCTTCTATTTCATGAGGATGAATCCTACTCAAAATGCTTACCGATTTTCACATAAATCAGGAAATTGAACTTCCAAATCCATGGAGTGAAAAGGAAGATAAATTTCACAATCTACACCTTGAGGGCTCTAAAGATTCATGTAGGTCAGATGAGTTGGAGAAATCTAAGCTAACTCTTTGTTCTTACTGAAGGAGGTCCAGCATTTAAAGCTACTCTAGCAGTAAGAGAATCCACTTCAGAGGATGAGCTCTGAAGGCCTCATGTTGGTTATCGGGCTACACATTTTCGAAGCATTGCAGAGTGGATGCAGAAGCATTCTTAGGCGCAAGGTTTGGTTAAAGGGTTCTTAGTGCAGCTACATAATAAAAAATATAAATAAGGAAGCAAATATATTATGTTTATATATAAGAATGCTTATATATAATTATTTCTTTGATTACTTAGTATTCTTATGTTCATGAAATAATCACCCAGTGATTGCTTTGGTATGACCCAGGTGGCTGCCATGGAGGGGGATGAGGAAACTACAGGTTGTTACTTGTTAATGTGGTTTTCTTGACCACTCCATGGCAGCCCCTGGTTTCCCTCCCATTATTACTTTTTGTTGTGGTTATTGAACATGCTGTGTTTATGTTGTGAGCTTGGAAAGTTGGACAACACAGATGGCAAGGGGAGTGGCCGCCTTATACTGCCAGCGTCTGTACTGCACCTGTCTGGGGCCCAATGAGGAGGAATTAACCCAGAGGTTGACGTCCATATATTGGTCAAGGAAACAGGCAATGATCTGTAGATTTCTTAGCCATAGCCAGTCACTGCCCCCCAGGTATATCAGTATTCATCAACATAGCTCTCATCTATGGGTTTCTGCAGTTATAGAAAATCTCCCCATCTGTGGTTAGTTTCCACTTGAAGTTTCTAGGGGAAAAAATCCACTTCTCACAGGGAAACCGTCAGAATTACCGATACTTTTGCTCATTTATTTATAATTTTTCAAGGGGGTGAGTTACCCACTGAGGCAATGAGACAGGGACTAAAAAAAAACTCATTTCTGTGGCTGGAAAGAGTTTTGCAAATGGAGTGTTTGGTGTGCACATTCCTGTTATTCTCCAACTGTTAACTTATTTGGCTACTTATAATCAAGTTCACTAGTCATGTCTTCTTAAAAGCCATGTGTTTTTGTTTTTAAATGCTTTACTTTGTCCTTTAGATTAATGTAAACAATTGGCCAGGTTTTGACAGCATTGTGTTTCTGCAGAGAGATGATGTACTCTTTGTGTATATTATAAATATAGTAGATATAACGTGGTCTCGGGTCTGTGACCTGTATAATAGAGGACATCCATTGTGGCTCAGTATGTGTATTAGTAAAGTGTAACAGAATTGTTGATCTGGTCCTTCACAGAAGCAGCCTGCAGACTCCAGCTACAAAAAGACAGATGCCCCACAGCCTGACGTGAAGGAAGAGGAGGAGGAGGAAAAGGAGACAAACAAAGAAGCTGAAGAAGAGAATGTAGAGGATGAGAATGGTGAGGAGGAGGAGGAGGAGGAGCAGGCCGAGGAGGAGGCTGAGAAACCGGGTAAGATAACCAAACTATAGCATAATCCAGATATCCTTTTGCTTAGACCCATTGTTGTCTCTTGGTGGATTATTTTTGCTGATTTAGATTTTTTGAGTAAATAAGCTGAGTGGATCCAAGTTGTGCATATTTTGTAGCTATGGTCCCTATGTCAGGCCTGGCCAACCTGTAGTTCTCCATATGTGTGAAATTTGTTGAGCGTGATACTAGAGCAGACTATATGCAGCTGACCATAGGGCAGCACAGTGGCTCAGTAAGTAGCATTTATGTCTCAGCACTGAGGTTATGAGTTTGATTCCCGGGCAAGGCTTTATCTGTGTGGAGTTTATAGTCTGCATGGGTTTCCTCCCACACTCCAAAAACATGCTAGTAGGTTAATTGGCTGCTGAATTAATTAACCCTAGTGTGTGTGTGTGTGTGTGTGTGTGTATGTA
>WWET01000677.1:305149-322651 GCA_011038615.1 Limnodynastes dumerilii | reverse complement strand
CTGTTGTGAATGTGTAATATTCTCTGTAATGTGCTATGTAATCTGATAGCGCTATAAAAAAAAAACCCCTGTATATAAATGTAATAACATATTGGGTTCTGCCCATGAATGAAGCTTATTGTCTGGTTTCCCTGCATTTATATGTTGTGACTGAGATCTAGGTTATAGTTTTTTGCTCACTACAGTCACTCACTGCATATATTTCACACAGCATCTGAAGGTGAAGGCGATGCTGGCCATGGGAGCCAGGAAGAGGACGAAGGCAATAATTCACAGGTAAATTCTGATAGATATTGTTAATTTGTTTCATTATCTATGACTTGATCGCTCATAGGGATGACTGCTTACATTCATAGGAATAATTATGCCAGTCATTCAGCTTGTGCATTTTGGGGCACATGCAGTGTTATGTCTACCCAATAAGCAGTCCAAAAGCAGTTTATATTAATGCAAACACATGACTGGCATGTTACTGGGCTGCAGCTTTGCATCAGTGAGGTGACACTCACTGTAATGTACCCGATCACCCTCTAGGTGGCACTGTTGCCTACTTTCATAATCGCAAGCGTTTAAAGGGAAGGCCTGGCCTATGCAAAACTGTGCTCGTGTTTTTAATGTAAAAGCATCATAGTTGAACGTGGTGTTACTAAAACATCTGTAAAAGGTTAAAGGCTCAGTATATGCTTATATGCTAAATGTTATATTCTTTGACCTGATTCAAGCCTAATGATCACAGAATGGATACTGCGCATTTAAAAATGAAATCTTTCTACAAATGAGTTAGAAAAGTGCTGTAACCCATAGCAACTGAACAGAAATACTTCCCAGTGGACAAAACTATTGCAATCTTCATTGTTGTATTTCACAGGAGGACGACGCTTTGAGACGATCTCCCAGAAATCGAAAGCCTCGAAGAGATTAAACATCTGGAAAGGAAATCCACCAATGAACTTGAATATTTGGCAAAGTTAATATAAAAGCTTGCAGTTTCTACAGAGTCGCGATGAAAATGACCACCCTGGTTCTTCATACACTAAAGCTACAAGATGTCGCCCACACGTTGCAGCTGAATATAAACGATCTAAAATTTGCAATCACCAATGTGGCTAAGCACATCCTTCATTTCTGTATTTAACCTTGGTTGACTTCTCTGTGGAAATATGCAGTGTAACAAAAACTAACTGTACTGTTTCTTTGATTTAAAAAAAAAAAAAAATCTTTTTAAAAAGCAAAAAAAATATAGTATTGCCAAACTCTTCCAAACTTCAGTGTAATGAAATGTATTAATCCTAGTGAAAAGGAAATTATGGAGAACTTTAGAAAATATTGTTAGAAAGCAGAGGGTGGTTTATTAATGTTTCTTACTTTTTTTTTTTTTTTTTTTTTTTTTTTTTTTTTAAGATCGTTTTGGTTTGTCGATTGTTCACTAATGTTTGAAACAACTTGCTCTCCCCCTTCAGGCATCATGAATAGATTGTTTTTGCTTCCCGTATTTAAAAAAGAGTACTCCCTAAACATGCAGTACATGGTCATTTGGTTCCAAAAAGGCATGTTTGTACCCCTCATTCCATTGCATGCTGCCCTTGGTTACTGTTAAGATGCCATGACTAATAAAAAGTGGGCCTTTACGGACCAAAACACAAACCATGAAGTCTACCTTAAGCAGGTTTAAAGATCTTGTTCCTCTCCTGTGTGTACACCCATATGTAAATATAAATATATACATATACTTTTGCTTTGTGTGCTTTCTTAGTTCAACAACAGTTGTTGATCAGTGTTTCTAACCTTTACCATTGCACTGTTTTTGTGTTTTCCAGTTTCCTGTGCATTTCCACTGTTCTGTCTATTGGCCATTTTTTATTTTAGTTTTTTTATTGACATGACTGAGAGGGAGAGGCCCAGGTGGAGTCAAAGCGGATTGACAGATTACTCCCAGTGTTAGACTTTGCTGTTGGTCAGTTTTTAGCTAGTTGAGCCACTGTGACTGACATCTAAGAATATTGAGGGCAGCTGTCATGGGGACTGAACCAGTATTGAATAATAATTGACCGGTAACTATACGAGGCACCCTTTCTCAGTACGCCATAAGTATTGGTTCAGCCCACAGAACGGCTGTTACTGAGATGCGTTCACTAATATTCTGCAACGTTTGCAATCTAACCAAAATATCTGCTTGGTGTCTTCAGGTCAATGCGATTCGGACAGTTGTATACATGTAGAGCAGTTTGGTTATGTAACGCCAATGTAGATGGATCCATATTACTAACTTACCTTGCAGTTTAGGTAACTGGTGCGTATTTCCCAAACATGTCCTCAGTGCTATTTACACAGTCTGAGAAACTGCTTCCCAACCTCTGTGTATCTGTAACAGCATAAGGTTTATGCTGCCTCTGCCTAGTACTGGATAGCTCTTTAGAATAGTCGCCTGAGACTAAATCACATCAACCCATTGGCTGAGAAACATTACATCTAGACGATGGCAGATATTTGGGTTAGAGGCTGCTGGTACCTGGCGTTTGCTGTAACTATGTGATGTTTTGTTTTTTTCCCGTTTGCTCTTGTTGCAGTTGCATCATAAATTATATTGTTCATGTAGGGGTTCAGAGTCTGAAATAAAATAAACCTTTTATAAAAAAATATTCCAATAATCACATGGTTTTATTACTGCTCTCAACTTGCAGACCTTTCTGTATAACATTATTGAGCCCTCTTAACCAGTGGTCTGTAGTGTATTATCTTGTATGGCTAAACATAGTACTCTGCTAGATGCAAATAACATGTGACACTCAGAGTATTTGGCAGGTCAGTAACGGTTACTGGGTCCTTCCTAACATTACATTAAAGAGGATAGGTGACATGGAACTGCGCAAGTCATCTGGTCCAGTCATACTGCGCATACGCAGTGTCATGATTACAACTAACTTAACTGGTTTTCTTGACATCCAAAGTTCTGTAACGGGCATGGCAGACCTCAGTGCATGGTATGTACGCAAGGTTGACTGGACATCATATTCGAGTCGTACAGTAAGGGCTGGGTTTAGCACGATTAGCTTGTCTGCATGTTTAGACTTGCGTGCGCACAAGTTAAGAAAGGGTTCTGCAGGTGTAAGTACTACACCTACTTCAGGATTTGGTCCTATGTAATTTACAATAGAAATCCCTAATGTATCCGCCCATTTTGAGATGCTACATTCTGATGAAACCACTTAGGGGCCAAGCCAGAGTTGGGAGTAATGGCAAAAATAAAAATCCGCACCTTGACAGAATCTTGGTGATCCGCAGGGGCGGGCAAATATAAAATGTAGAAACCGAATTAGAGTTAAGGTGGTGGTTCCTAGCTTAGCTCTAAAGAAATAATAAATACATTTTTATATATATATACACATACATATACACACACACACACACAGATCTTGAATGGTTGCCACAGAGTATAGTTGGGTGCCATTGTGTGACTTTATTGAGTCTCGTCTGTTATGTGAATGGGGATATTGTGTATAATATGTATAAACTGATGTGTGGGTTAAGAGGGTTTCATTGTCATGTATCTATTATATTCTTTGGTACCCTTGCATTGCTTTATATGTTGTGGAGGCTATCATCTTCCTACCAATTCCAAGTTCAAGCAGCTTTGTACAACAATGTCTTTTTCCCATCTGTTGAATTGGAAAAAAAGATGTTTTCACTGGAGTTTATGGCAGCAGAAATAACTGCAAAGCCCCTTGAAGAGGCCACAATCATATAATACTTTGCTGTATTTAAAAATTTGTTGTACAGTGAGAAAACAGTTACATTTCTATGTGGACAATTTATAGTATGCTATAGGGCAGTTGACTTCATTATAAAGCAGTGAATGGGGCACCAAAATTTTCATATCACGTCCTCATCTGCACAATGCAGAGACGACATGCAGTCATGTTGTGGCTGGCTACAGGACAAGAATTTGAAATGGAGAATATAATAATTAGTATAATGGTAAGAGCAGCATGCTACATTTTATAACCAATCCTAGTCTGAGGGAACACCGTTTATATGGGTCACCAGCAGCAACACAGTGCAAGGGCACGACCTTTAATTGTATTTATTTATTATGTATTAATTTATTGTGTAGCATTTTACAATCATTGAAACAAGACTGGGTAGCTAAGAGAGCCCTGATAACAGAATTACAATCTAAAGGACATTGGGGATTGATACATAAGGGCAAGTTCTATATATACTGTATCATACAAATGGGCCAGCCAGATTAATCATGTAGCAGAAAGGAAACTGAATAACAAACTAGCTGTAAAGCGGGTAGACAAATGCTAAGAAGTGGGTTGAGGAATACGGTAAGCTTGTCTAAAAGTTTGGAGAGTAGAGAGGAAAGTTATTCCAGAAAGTGGGTGCAGCCCAGGAGAAGTTCTGTAATCAGGAATCGGAGCATTAATTTAATGTAGAGGAGGTATGTCCTGTGAAGATCTGAGAGAGAGAGAGAGCGAGCGAGCGACCGCTAAGATATACCTTGAGATGAGTGGGGATATGTATGCAGGTGCAGTCTTATTGATGACTGTAGGTTAGCAATAGAATTTTGTATTGAACTCTGTGAAACGTGGGCAACCAGTATAGAGACTGACAGAGTGGACCTGCTCTAGAAGAGCGTTTTGCAGCAGTCTAGCTGTTTCATGCAGTATAGACTCTAGGGGGGGTAATTTTATATTGTGGTAGTCCAATAAGGAGAGCGTTGCAATAATCGATGTGGGAGATGATTAACGCATGAATAAGAGTTTTTGCAGTGTCCTGTGTGAGATATTTAGCTGTGTGTAGCAGGTTTAGATACAGATTGTATGTGAGGAACAAAGGACAGGTCAATAGTAATACCTAGGCAACAAGCTTTCTGAGTAGGGATAATTTCTGTGTTAACAGAAATAGAGAGACCATGGGCCAGATCATGTAACATTTGTAAGAGTAGAGAGTCAATAGTCAGTCAATAGTGTCACTAAGATGCAGAAAGAAAGGAGAATTGGAAGAGAGTATGGTCCTTTAGATTTAGCAGGGATTAAATCATTGACCACCTTGGTGAGGCGAGTGTAGACAAGTCTCTCGCAGCTTTGATGGGGCATGGAAGCTGGGAAATTGGCTGAGGGAAAGGTTAGTTGATGAGGAGTTGGAAGATGACAATTCCTGATCTTGTCAATCTTCTCCTCAAAGTACAATGAAATATCTTGGGCACAGGCTGAAGTTGGTGGATTTTGTACAGGGGGGCACAGAAGGGAGTTAAATGTGTGGAAGAGGTACTTATGGTTAGAAACCTAGAAATGAGAGATCGAAAGTAGGATTGTTTGGCATTGTCCAGAGCATGTCGATAAGCGCTGGCGTAAGTTAAAAAGTCATGGGGAGAGCGAGATGTGCGCCAACGGCGTTCTGCTTTGCGGGATAGTATTGCAAGGTTTCGTGTGTCCTTAGTGTGCCATGGATGATGCTTAAGTCATTGTGGTACATGAGGGGTAGCTGCTAGGGTTTCATTGAAGTGAGATACGGTCATATCAGGAGAGTGGAAATTAGAAACTGAAGAAACAAATTGAGAAGCTGATTAATATTATGGCGTTAAGATTTCTATGGGTGTGAGAAGCTCTTGTAGAATTAGACCGCAAAGGAGTAGAGCTGGTGGGGGACAATTTGCAGGTGATAAGGTGATGGTCTGAGAGAGGTTGAGGAGAGTTAGTAAGATCAAAGACTGAGCATAGTTTAGAGAATACAATATCTATGTAATTGCCATCTTTATGCGTAGAAGAATCACTCCACTGGTAAAGGTCGAGAAATGAGGTTAGAGAAAAAAAGCTTAGAAGAACCAGGAGATGAAGGATTGTTTATGGGGATGGTAACGTCATGTAGAATAATGGTAGGTATGTCAGAGGATAAGAAGTGAGGGAGCCATGCAGAGAAGTGTTGCATAAATTGTTGGCAAGATGTGTTGGGTGGCCGATAGATCACAGCCACACGCAAAGAGAAAGATTTGAAAATACAAACAGTATGTACTTTAAAGGATGTGAATGTAAGTGAAGTACATTAGGTAGAATAGTGAATGTGCAATCTGGGGAGACAAGTAGTCCCGCTCCACCTCCCCTTCTGTCACAAAGCCTGGAGACATGAGTAAAGTGGAGTTTCCGATATGGGAGTGCAGCAGGTGAGGCAGTGTCTGAGTCAGTGAGCCATTGTTTCAGTTATTGCAAGAAGGAGCATGAATAGAGGTTAGTTTGGGAGAGAAATTATAATAATCATTGATAATGTGATAGGGTTAAAATACAGTAGGATAGTGGTCTTAGGTATAATGCTCCATACATAGCATGATGTTGAAAATAGTGACACTGCAAGACCCGTAATACAACTTTTCACAAGCCTGTCAAACCGGAAAAATATTATTATATATCTCCAACCCCCCCACCCCCCATTACTCCCATCATGTGTCTCCAGCCCACCCCCAGTATTCCCATAATGTGTTTCCAGCTCCCCAGTATCCCCACCATGTGTCTCCAGTCCCCCAGTATTCCCCATCTTGTCTCTCCATCTCCCAGTATTCTGCATCATGTCTCTCCAGCTCACAGTATTCCTCATCATGTGTCTCTAGCTCCCAGTATCCCAATCATGACTCTCCAGTCCCCCCAGTATTCCCATCAGGTCTCTGTCTCTCCAGCTCCCAGTATCTCCATCATGTCTCTCCAGCCCCCCAGTAGTCTTTCCAGCCTCTGTCCGGTGCTGGCTCTAATCATTAGTAGTATTATCACTAACCCCCCGGGTCCCTTTTTCTGCCTCCTCCCCCTCTTATCTGTATGGTGCTGGCTCCTTTGCGCTTCATACTTCATCAATATTATCCCCTCCATGTGCCCTGGATCCCTCTCCTCCCCCTTTCACCTATCTGGTTATGTTGAAAGCTAAGTTACCTCAGGAGGCACCCTTTAAAGCCTCCAAAATAGCTGCTGTGAAACAACAAGCTGCTGCTCCCAGACAAGCTCTAAAACAGTATACATGCAAAATGGAAGTTGCTCAATCAAGTTAGTGCAATGAATAGGGCAGTGCTTATGAACTTGTGACGAAGCAGATTACTCTCCTGCCTTGGACCCATCACAGTGCTTGATAATTCAAATTTTGTCCGCAAGCAAAGCATCTACTGTCCAGTGATGTTATTCACAGCACCTGCAACAACAACTTCTGTGCCCAGTGGAGGTGCAGGGCTTGATGGCGCAATTCACGTCAGGCACCTGAAGCCTGCCAGCCACATCTGGGATCTCCCGCAGAAGAGAAAAGCCTATACTCTATAGTTAGAGCATGCTGGTACTTTCCATTTCACACCACCTGGAGCTAGATTTACTAAACGGCGGAAAAGGAATGCCCATAGCAACCGAGATTCAGCTAGAATCTACTTGGTTGCTATGGGCAACATCTCCACTTTCCCTTTCCTGCAGTTTAGTAAATCTAGCTCCTAGAGAGACTACTTACTTAGTTTTGATACACTCCTGACATTATACAAGGAAGGATTCTCTTAGTCAAGTTTTAATCAGGAGATATTAGAAAACTTTGATACCTTGGTCTGGATTCACAGTTTCACGGATTCTTTAGACCGTGCTTACGTAATCTACGTACAGAAATGGGTCGTAGCGTAAATAAGCTACTACGCATTTCTTAAAACAACGTCCATAAGACGAAAACTACGTAACTGAATTCGGACCCTGACGTCCTTTCAGATCAGATCTTGTGCATATTTTTTATAAAGTACATTTTGGATTAATGGGAAGGTTATTCTCTTATTAATATACTAAGTGTAAAAATGGAAAAGCTATAATTTTTTTATTATTGTTTTTAGAATTTCCTAATCCATGCACTCTTCTGGCCCCATGGTAAGAGAAGTGTTTAATGCATGTCCAAATATCGAAGTAGTAAAGAGATTAAGTGCATTTTGTGGCTATATGCCCACCGCTGCTAATGTTTCATACTACGTTTCATGCTGACAATCCATCCATGCTTTTAGCTGCATGATGTTAGGATATTGTCTATTTTCTAATCTCACAATGCTCTGAATACGTGGAGCATATTTGTTTTGCAAAAAGCTTGGCTCTAAAGATGTGGCTTGTTGACCTCAAAAGCACCCGCTTGGAGCAGTGCCAACTTGTGTCCTGAATAAGATGAGAATGAAAGAGATGTATTTTCCTAAAATACCCATGAATAAAGGTATATGTGCTTGCAATATTCACCTCTCTCAGGAGGTTTCGCTAATCCCCTTTCCACCAGACCTGACCATGAGGAAAGATCATCAATTCCTTTGGGACCATCACAATTCCTTTGAACCATTTCCTTTCTCCGTTGTAAACTAATCAATACCATCTGGGGATACCTTAGCAATGGGAACAATTCATTGGTTGAAGCAGGAAGCTTGCTGTGTATTTATTATATTTTCTTTAAACGTAATTTTTCAGGAGGCAGCCATTTTTATTTTTAGTTGATCAACATAGTTTATAAAGCTAAAATAATTTAGAGTTGTTCAAGTTTTTTATTTTTAAATAAGGAAAACTTAATTTAAATCAAATTTTATTAAAAAAACAAAACAAAACAGAGAAATACCTAATTTGTACTAATGCTGCATACAAGAATACATGACCTCTGAATTTGTTAATGACATTTGTAAATGTCACCTTCTGCTGATCTTATTTTCAAATATATAGACATTCCAAAGAAGGCAGGGATGCAATGATGTTAACACACAGGTGTGTAACTAAAGGTGGCGCAAGTGGTAAGACTGCTACAGAGCCTAAAGTAGAGGGGTGTCTGTGGCATCCGCTCCACCTGCACTATAAGCAAGTTGTCAGAGGTATACAGCTTAAAACAGCACTGAGCGTGCATGTGTATATCTATATTGCTATATCTACATCTCTACATTTAAATTTGTGCAATGTCCTAGCCACGCCCACATGGAAATATGACCACGCCTCCAGGGGCAGTGCCCTCTTTCGGCCAGGGCTCTAAAATATCTAGTTATGGCCCTGGACATTTCCCCGATTGAGAATGACCTGCACCTTATGACTTACCCCATCCCCTGACATGGTGCGAGCTTTTCACGAAAGCACAGGTACCTTGGACAGCTACTGCTGGTAAAATGACTGAAACGCCCCTTTTCTCATTTTAGTATCAAGGAACTCCCAGTTCCATGAGCGCACAGCACACGAATGCGGAGACGGGCACAAGGGGAGCGCCGCATCCAGCTTTCTGTGCTCTCTCCCGTTCTGAGAATGTGTAGCGCAAACCTCTGTGCTTCTGTCTAAAAGAAGAGACGAATGCGCAACTCAGGATCAGGTCCAGCGTCTCCTACAAAGCCAGGGATCTGCACAAATTTGTGGAAAAGCAATATCAGAACGAGCAGGGGTGTTCTGTAGAATGCAGATTTAGAGCAACAGAGGAACCGTTGGGCAAGAAGTCCAAAAAGGAGAACCTCTTCGGGCTTCTCACCACAACTTACAAGACTCTCTCCTCCTCCACTGCCCCCTATCTCTCCTCTATTATCTCCATCCACACTCCCTCCCATCCCCTCCACTCTGCTGGTGATTGTCGCCTCAACTCCAACCTGATAACTACCTCTCACTCCCGCATCCAAGACTTCTCCCGGGCCGCCCCTCTCCATTGGAACAACCTACCACCTCCTATCAGGCAATCCAGCACACTCCAATCCTTCAAACGCTCCCTCAACACCCACTTCTTTAGGCTAGTCTACACTTCCCCCACCTAAACTTACCTGCCCTCCCCTTCTTCATCCCTGTGTTTCCCGTTTATTTGTCTTCTGTCACTTAGCATGTTAACTCTTATGTGCAAGGTCCTCCTGCCTCTTGTCATCATTTTTTCCTTGTCCTCATCACTTCTCACCTTTTTCCCTCCATTGTCTTTCTCTTTCGTTACTTATCTGCTCCTACACACATATCCAGCATCCTTTTTTTTTTTCTTCTTTTTTTTATATATATATTGCACTGCGTTTTTCTTTTATTTTTCTTACTGTATTTAAATGTTGCTTTGTACATGTATTGTATTCCTTGTTCATATATTTTATACCCTCTGTTAATCATTATATTGAATTTTATATGTAACTATTGTCTTTGCTATTGTCTCTGTATTGCGCTGCGGATACTGTGTAGCGCCTTATAAATAAACATTAATAATAATAATAATAACCACAGAGAATCTCTGTGAGTTCAGGAGACAGCGGTGGAGCTGTGAGTTCCTCCAAAAGATCCAGTTGATGACAAACAAGAGATCTGTCCATTATGAACCTCGTTTAATCAGCAAAGAGTTCTCTTGTTCTGAGCAACCTCCACAATTTAATGATCGTGTATTGTGTCCTGAGTCTAAGTGAAATTTTAGTGGTCAATCTGCCCATTGGTTCAAGTGTTTTCAGGGTTTTTTTCCGTTTGTTCTTTTTACAGTTATTAACAATTAAAGATCATTTATTGTCAATGATTAAATGAGGTGTTTTTTACCTAAACAAGATCATTGACCTGTGAGACTATCCCAGTCACTGGATCCTGATTGGGAAACTCTAGTTGGGGAGCAGCCCGCATGTGGTAGCAGCTGGATTTCCAGGACGCCACCATTTTATTCCAAAGCTCACATTAGGGGGGAGTGAATTGCATTTTTGACCAAATATAGCAGACTCACTTTGAGCTAAACGCTAGAACGCATAGCGTTCGATAAGCTTGTTTATTTTTGGGACAGGACGTGTTAAGGTTAGGCTGCTAAAAAGGGATGGTCAGGGTAATTCTGTGGGACAGGGAGGTTTAAGTTTAGAGGGGAAAGAATAGGGTTAGGAAGGGTAGGGTTAAACTGCTAGAGGGGAAGGATAGGGTTAGGCTGTGGAACAGGGAGGGTTAGAATTAGGTCAGAAGAAGGTTAAGGTACCTGTCGCTGTGAAAATATTCAACAATCTACCAGTTGCTGAAACCACACTGTCTCAATGGAAACAGACGAAGAATAATTGTTGTCATTCTTTCCTTGCCGGGATGTGATGGTAATAGTAGCAGTAAACCGCACCCATTTATATTTTGATACCTCTTGTAGCACAGTCTGTTCTAATATTTAAAAGCAAACTGATGGCCAAGTGTTGGCCTAAGAGGTGGATCACCATTGCCAGCATATGCAAAAGATTTTAAGCGGAAATGAAACTTGTAGCTGCCCCAAGACAGCCAAAATGGGATTAACCTGCCCTGCCTCCCCCCATGGCCAGCCTTAATTCTAAACAGTATCTAAGGTTCATCTCCCAAATCTTCAAAAAGTTAACATTGGATAAAGTGTTTCATCATACTCTGACAGTTATCAGCTATGCTGTTGGAGCATGCTGGGGCTTGTAGTATGACAACATCTGGAGTGCCTCAGGTTGTCAAACACAGATTTTGGTCTTAGAAATTGGGGGCTAAAAAGTGAATTGAGACCCCCGACCACCTAAGAAGATAGGAGTCACCAGTTGAACTGGCTCCAGTATAACAGAATTAGAGAAAACGGAGCCCCATAGATGTCGTCTAAATGGTGGCATCAACTTGTAACACACCCTACCATTGGTGTTTGTGCAGTGCCAGCTGCAGATTACCTTGTGCATATATGGCCAGCTTTCAGTAGCTGGCAAGTTAGGCCACGCTCAGCACTAAGATGTTCGAAATGCTGAGAACTGTTTATAAATAACTTGCCGACAGCTGACAGTTTAGCTCTGTCTTTTGCTGGCAGGAAGAGGAGGCCTTTCAGTTCTGCCGGCAGGAAGGGGGGGCCTTTCAGTTCTGCCGGCAGGAAGGGGGGGCCTTTCAGTTCTGCCAGCAGAAAGGGGAGGCCTTTCAGTTCTGCTGGCAGGAAGGGGAGGCCTTTTAGTTCTGCCGGTAGGAAGGGGGGGGCCTTTCAGTTCTGCCGGCAGGACGCCTTTGCGTTCTGGGCACTGTGTAACCTGCCAAAACTGGCAGCTCTGTACCTCTGTGGGTGGTGGGTGGCTTATATTAAACAGAGAAGAAAAGAGGAACACTGCCATGGGGAACTCTCCAATGCACACCTTCACAGCAATCAAAAATAAATAGAACATTGATAGAACACTAAACCTATTATCATTATTCATCATCATCATCATCATATATATATATCACCCTTGTAAATCCTTTGTGGCACATTTCTGTGTATTTTATCCAATGGGAAATAACAGCTTTAGTTTTGCTCTAAGGAACATAATTATGTTGAATTTCAGGGGGAGCTATTTGCATGCAGGGAGAATGCTTTGCTTTAGCTTATTGCACACAGGTACTGATCAGCTTTACTTTTACACTGTTATTTAGACTTTGACTGGGAAAAATCACCTCTCAATTCTAATCCTGTTTGCAACAAATTAAATTTGCCTCCTTTTAATTCAACATGGTTTTGTCCAGGTGTAAATTTCCCCTTGATTTCTTCTTATTTTCAGACTTGGTCCAGTAGGACTAGAAATTGGCAGATTAGACTGAATCCAGACATTTGATTTCTATGCGTGCTCTGCAATTATCAGATGTGTTTGGATCCGTAATGGCAGATCCGCTGTGTCCTGATATCTGTGTGATAACTCAGCTAACCCCTTCTAACCACCTCTTAAATTTCCCGAAAGTAAAATGACAAACGCAATCCAACCCCCTGATGAGAGGTAGTTTTTCTAAAGCCTGGCTAGATTGCGTTCCATTTGGGAAGCTTGGATGTGTACGCATGCATAGAACAAAAAAGAGACACAGTCCAATCCAAATGCATGGAAATCGTGAAAAAATAAAAAGTCTGGATCTGGTCTATTGTTATCTAATGTGGGACTAGAAATCCCAATCTGCCCAGTGAGCCATAAGACTTCATTTTCCTCCTATTTCAACACAAAAGAAATTATCTAGTTAGAACGTTTGTGTGTTTTGGGAAGTTACAAGTACCAGGTTGAGTAATATTGTCCAAGATATACTAAGTTAAAATAAACACAGGTAGTGTCACTTAAGACCACATGGTGGTAGTATAGAGCTCCCCTCCATATATTATTGTTAATATAGTCTGGAGGCTAGTCTATGACAGTATTCATATTAACAATACTTGAAGGTGTGATAGATAGATAGATAGATAGATAGATAGATAGATAGATAGATAGATAGATAGATAGAACTATTAACTCACAGGAGTTATGATTATGCTGTAGTAAAAACAGAATGGAGTTATTTGTGGGCTATGATAGAATATTAATTTTTTAAGTTCTAAAAATAACAGAACTTTTATAAAGTAGCATAAAATTGTTTAGAACAATTTGGCAATTTTCTACATCATATTTGAAGAAAGGACAGTGAAGGGGTTAAATAACGGGGGGAGGTTATGAGGTGACAGAGGCTCTTCAAAGACCCTTTAAGTACTAAGGGCCGGATGCTGAAATTTAAAAACGAAGTAAAAATATCAGACGCATTTGTACTGACAGTTTTAGAGTAGGGAGACCTCTAGATCAACTCTAATTGCTAAGTAAAGTTGTCCAATATTTGAGTGTTATATGAAAAGCATCCTGTATTTCTCTGCATGTGAAAGGGAATGAATGAGTTTACACCTCTGCATCAAAACATGGTTTGGCTAAGAACACACAGTTCTTTATGTAGAGTTTCTCATAACTAAGCAACAAGGGTTAAATTCTTAGAAGGCCTGATATAGACTAGCAAATACATATCTATAGGTAGGTTTTCTTTAAAACAATGATCAAATATATTAATGTCTTATTTTCAGGACTAAATTGTTTTCTATTCAACTTTATGAAAGAGGAAGAGTCTTTATTCAATCGTCAGGTTCAATCTTGTCTTCTGAGACCTGTACTTCTAGTGATAGCACATAGATTCCTGGAAACTAAGGGGTGTGTACAGACCAGTCTATGCTTCAATATGACGCCTCCTATTCCACAGCCTAAATTATAGAACGTTTCACTGTAGTGTAGCCATAAATACAGATGATGCACAGTAGCTGAACAATACACAAGAGAACAACTCCCCCAAAACATATGAGGGACGCAGGGACGCAGCTGGACTCACTACTGTTTGTGGTATGATCATATGAACTGGTGCATTCATTATTTTCTATAATCCTTAGAACTGGGGGCTCTACAGATTGAGGCATAGTCATGTGAACAGAGGACATTACTGTGTGTGACATAATCTTACGAACTGAGGAGAATATTGTGTTTGGTGTAATCATGTGAACTGCGAGGCACATAATATGAGGGGGTTGCAAAAGGAGGACAATACTGGGGAAGGGAAAACTCTAAAATTAGTTCATTTCTGTGGTACTAATTTATTTACAGGGGTGGACTAGTATCCTAAAATAACTTGAAGAAAATTCTATATCCACATATGGGAGGGATCAATTTAAGGCAGGGCTAACAAAAAATGAAGTGGGATTAACACAATAGTACATCTAATTTTATATCAGAATCATGACCCTTAATGAGAGTGGTTCAAATATTTAAAGTGACTGATGTTATGTATAACCAATTAACTAAAAGAACGAGTGTTATGTCAAAGACCAAAATCAAATACAACATCTCCTGACTAGTATTACACCGGCATTCCAGTGAACCCTGCAAAAAACAAGACTGATACTGACCTCTATGTAATGCTGATAGCATCCTAGAAGGGCCGTTTCTAGGGGCGGACGGGCGTGCTGTGCTATCACACGGGCGCACCCCTAGGTCCAGCAGGCAGCCCCCATTTGGTCACTATGTTCTCCCCCGGGCCGTGGTCACATAGGACTGGATCCAGACTTAAGTAAGTGCGTGAAATTAGTTACTCCTGGGCTAAACCATTGTGATTGCAGGGGGAGTCAAGTTAATTATATTCTTTGCATGCAGGGATATATCTTTGAATTGCTTACTGCACACAGATACTGACCAGCTTTACTATCACACTGTTATTTAGACTTGGGATAGGAAACATCACCTCCACACTGTTATTTACACTTGGGATAGGAAACATCACCTCAACTCTAATACTGTTTACAACAGATGAAATATGACTCCCCTGCAATCAACATGGTTTAGCCCAGGAGTAACTCATTTCAAGCACTTACTTAAGTCTGGATCCAGCCCATAGACCAAGGCTCGGACACAGACGCCAGACGCATAATACAGCCAGCGTCATTCATACAGACTGTACAGGATATACAGGAGGAGCCCTGTATATCCTGTACAGTCTGTTTGAATGACGCTGGCCGTATCATCTGGGCCGGCGTCTGTTCCAGCAGAGCCCCGCAGAGGAAGGAGGAAGAGGGAGAAAGCATCAAGGGTAAGTACATACTAAAACAGAAGGGGCAGAAATCTCCTGGACACAATGAAGGCTGGACACAAAAGGGGCACAATGGAGGCTGGACACAATGGATGCTGGATACAGATAGGGCACAATGGAGGCTAATCACAGAAGGGGGACAAATAGAGATGGAAACAGAGGGGGCACAAACGGAGGCTGGACAAACATACAGATGGAAGTGAATGACTGGATCTTTTTTTGGGGCTTGGGTAATTTTTTTCCGTCATGGTCTCTGTTAGGTCTAGAAATAGCACAGCATCCTAGTAACCACCACCCAATACAGAGAGCATCCGTGTGATCATTCACCAACACATAAAGCATCTTAGTAACCACCACCCAATACAAAAAGCATCCTAGTGACCACTACCTAATACCAAGAGCATCCTAGTGACCACCACCTAATACAAAGAGCATCCTAGTGACCTCCACCTAATACAAAGAGCATCCTAGTGACAACCATACAATACAGAGAGCATTTGTATCAATCACCAATACAGAGAGCTTCCTAGTAACTTCCACCAAATAAAGACAATACTCTCTCCAGCCAATTAACTGATAACCAGAACCTGAAGCTGATTATTATTATCGCATATTTATATACACAAATTGTCTGCAGCGCTTTACAGAGAACATTAGGCATCCACATCAGTCCCTGTCCCTAATGGAGCTACATATTAACACATACACACACGATAATTAATTTAGTCAGCAGTCAATTTGCATTTTTTTTTGCGCCTGGGGAAACCCACACAGACACAGGGAGAACATACAAACTCCACACAGATAAGGCCTAGTCCGGGACTCGAACTGCTACTCACTGAGCCATCATGCTGCCCTGCATAATTGTTGGCTAGTATATATACTGGACCAATTTTACAGAACTAAGAAGGTCACCTGACTTCCGAAATGTACTTGTGGATGTCAGGTGATTTTTTGGCAGTGCTTGCTATTTGTTCCACATTGGAATCCCTATCGTACAGAACTTCCGTTTGATAGGTTTTCTGTGCAGGAGAAGTGGGGTCCAGAACACCGCCCCTGAGAATGAAGTGACAGAGGAATTGTGTGGGGAGTGGGCAGAAACGCACCGACCCATTGACTGCAGCGCCTGATGTGCTTAAATAATACAACTGACTTTGTGCTGATTCTCTTAGGATGACACAGCATAGCTACAAGTTCTCTCGGGCATCAGGTAGTGTGTACACTCTTAACAATTTCCCATTTCTTGACCCTTTAAATCATGTAAGTTTGTACCCAGCTTAAAGTTTCTGAGCTCTTTATTGTCTGTGCTGATCAGGCGCAGCCAGAGATATAGCTTAATTTCTTCCAATGTTTAAATCAATGATTGAGATCAGCGTCTGAAGCTTGCAGTTCTCCTTGAAATGCCAATCAAGAAATGGTATAAAATATTCCCTATAACAATAAAATTCCAATAGAGTCCTAACATGCTGTGCTCACAGCAGAATCAAAGGGAAACAGGACAATGGCCCGAGGCAGGGAAAGCATTGCTGGACCAGCCAGTAACACTTTAAAAGAGTTTGGAAACTTAACATTTAAGAATATAAAGTGATTTTGTCAGCAGACCTTTGTGTTTCTATGCTGTGTATGGTGGATTACTGCATAGTAACCGAGCTCTGCAGACTGACTCTGGACGGCTATAGGATGTTAGGTATTTTGTTATGTTAAGAAAAAGTTAAAAACACACAGGGAGGGTAGAAAAAGGAGGAGACTCTGAATCATCCATGGCTAATTATTTTCATCTGATGTCATTTATTGAGATAGGGAACAAAAGGACTTTACATCTTAAAATGCGGTGTTACATCTAAAAAGCCTTCTAGAGGCTTGTGGGGTACAGCAATTATTATTGCATTGGGTACTCAAACATGCTGGCCCTGTAACTGCTTCCCAAGAAGGCTTTATATACTAACCAATGTGACACATACATGTCTTCCAGTCTATTGACGCCAGCAGCTGTTTATAAGTGGTGGCCCCTCTGTTGGTGAACTTCATTACTGACTTCTTTCTTTAAGAAACTTCATAGTCCTGGTCTGTTGTCAGCCTCCGGTTAGAAAATCTTCTTTCCAAAATAGGGACATCCGAAAGTTCCTTTTACTCCCCACTTTAGAATTTTTTTTTAGAATGGGTGAGTATGCCAATCGGCATACTCACCCATTCTGATTCGGAA
>WWET01000677.1:285425-302370 GCA_011038615.1 Limnodynastes dumerilii | reverse complement strand
CGGTGCCGGGCCGGGGCAGCAGAGGATCCCAGGGTCACAGACCCCGTTTCACACGGCAGGACAGACCCGGGAAATTCAGAGACCCGGGTCTGCCCTGTCGTCAAAGCAATGCATAATTTGTTTACTGTTGCTCTGGCAATCACACTGCACCAGATTCACAGACTCGGGATATTGCCGGGGCAGCAGAGGATCCCAGGGTCACAGACCCCGTTTCACACGGCAGGACAGACCCGGGAAATTCAGAGACCCGGGTCTGCCCTGTCGTCAAAGCAATGCATAATTTGTTTACTGTTGCTCTGGCAACACTTTCACACTGCACCCCTGCCCATGTCGGACCCGGGAATAACCCTTCTTTTTACCCGGGTCTTCTGACACGGGTCCACCGGAAGTACCCCTTTCACATCTCCACGAAATACCCGGGATTTTGGCAAAAATCCCGGGTATTTCATGGTGATGTGAAAGGGGTATAAGTTTGTATACCATCTGATGACCAGCCCAGGTTTTTTTGCCCACCCGAGAAAAACTCCTGTGGCACGTATTTTACTTCAAACTTGGTAGGACTTTTATCCCTTGTATGTTTGTATTTCATTTATTTATTTTAATTGAAATTTATGAAATTGATACAATTTTTTTCTACACTACATTTTTTTCCTCTTAGTCTACCCCTATAAACTTCAAAATAATGTTGGTACAGAGGAAACCTGTTGAAGGATATTTAGAGGGACATTTATGGAACTGTAATAAATATTATGGAACCTTAATTCATAGTTACATGGGAATTTGGTGAAATTAAGACACCAATCATAGTTGGAATATGTATACACATTAGCTTTTAGGCATTTGTGAAAGATATTTGTTAACCCAGCATATTAATTACTCGTTTGTTGTGTCTACAATTGTATTTTTAGGCTTTGAGGACCACACTTTTATCACACACTCAACGTTTTAAAAACAATCATAATTTTACTAGAGGTAGTCGGATCCTCCTATCTGTGAGATATCAGCAACAGCCATTAAAGGCTTAACTAGGTTATCCACCTTCCTTGGTTTTCTCCAATATGTTTAATCAGATCTTCTGACTACAGATACTTCCCCTGAAAATCTATTTGGATTTCGTACCACTTTTCCTTCAGTGCTACTTTACTGATTTTGTCTCTTTGCAGAATTCTATATACAAGATATTAACACTTCTCTTTTACTTATGGATTTTAGGTTCCCCTGGGATTCCATCCATTACTCCTCACGTCACATAGATTATGATATGATCATATGATATTATGAAGGGACAGAGAGGGAGACCCTGGTGGTCAACCACAAGTTTAGCTGTTTGGTGTCCAGTGGACATTGACTAGTCCGGAGGATTTAGCGGGAGATAATTTGGCTATCATCATAGGACAGCATAGTGAAGATATCAAGCTAGTAGCTAGGGTCAGGATAATCGGGCCATATCCTATCACTGGAATAATTAGTCTCTGCACTCAGAGGCATAACCACAGGGGGTGCAAGGGGTGTGGTTGCTACGGGACACGGTGAAGAGGGAAGCCTGTGGCAGCCACTCCCCCTGCACTGTAAGCAAGCTGTCAGAGGCTCATAGCTTTAAACAGTGCTCAGTACTCACACATGGGGCCTGATCCAGAGCTACGACCGCAATCGCCCACGAGCGTAGCGAACGTACGCCCGGGCGTAAAAACTTTCACGCCCATAACACTCCCATTGATTGTAACTGCTTACGGCGGCTGAACCCTACCCTAAGATTTTCCAGCGTACATGCGAATTTTCGTAGCGATACGCTGGTTGTACGGGGCTTAGCACGCCCATACTGTACAATTTAAATGGCTATCCCCGCCTCTGTGTAGTAACTCCAGCGTCCAGACTCTCGTCGTAAAAAACGTACGCCCCTTGAGCGAAAAATACGCTGAACATTCGCTCGCTGTACGCTCATGTCCTTCGGTCGACCGGAAGTTGTCATACTGCACATGCGTAGTGCATTTTTTCCACGAATTTTCGCTTACGATGGGCATACGCTCGCTTGCGGTCGTAGCTCTGGATCAGGCCCATGGAGAGCATTGTGCTGTTTTAAGCTGTCAGTCTGATCAGGCAGTGGTCCCACCCATTTCCATCCCCAATCCTGCCTGGCTCCAACTAGTCCCTTGCATCTAGACTTTGGCTTTGCTCTTTTCTATGGGGTCCTAGTCTGTCGCTTTTCACCCCTGTCCACAGTGTATGTGAAATTTCGACAGTGAGATCCTAAATTGCATACATGCAACGGTACTTCTGTACCCTGGACATTACCTTATCCTCTACGCTGTTAGGTATATTAAGGATCACAGCACTGATCGTTGGGGGGCTGTGCTTGTGTTCTCAAAAAACGGGCAATCAGAGGGGTAACATAATCTGGGACTAGCAAGACATATGGGGCCATATGTGCAGAATGGCTGCTCTGTTTGCTTCTAACCTAAAAAATGTTGGCTTTGTGTATGGGGCTCCCAAAAATTGTACTCTGAAACCAAGTGACACTGACCTTGCATAGGCTGCATGGCAAGTCTGGTTAACCTGTGGCTCCACTGGAGTTGTAAAAAGGTTGCATTATGCTTTGCTACAGTATGTCTTTGCTGTTAGAGTATGCTGTGACTTGTAGTGTCCCAATACTGGAGAGCCAAGGTTGGCTAGGCCAACTAATGTGCGATGTGTGTTGTGTCAACCCTGGAGGTTGTGCCGCTGCATTGACTTGGAACAGGATCATCCACTGATCATAATTTTGGGCTGGATTCAGACTTAAAAAAATCACCCAACTTCCGCAGGGTGATTGTGCCTGCCAGATGTTACGCATTGGATCTCCAGGCATGCAGAACATAGCTCCAATAGCCCGAAGATCCGTCCAACAGGGCGGCCCATTGCCTTTGCCCACCTAAACTCCTTAAGGTGGGCGGAGGTGGAACTTGCAATTTATACAGTAAGCGCTGGGTTTTAGTGTTCCGGGACACTTAAAGTAGGGTTATAGAAGTAAAAATGCTGCCATAACTGCACAAGACGGGAGTCACAGAGCTATAATAGCCTGACTATGATCACTCAATACCTCATCTGTGTGGACTACCAGACCGGAAAACACACAGAGGTCTGAATCTGGCCCTTCATGTCCACCTTCTGCCTTTGCTGGACCCTGCTTGTCTGGGAGCAGTAGCTGAGAGGGGCTGTTGTTTCACAGCTGCTATTTTGGAGGCTTTAAGGGGTGCCTCTGTGGTAAGTTGGCTCTCAATTTAAATACATATATATGACCCAACATTGGGACTCTCATTGTTAAGAGTTAGGACCACCATATGTAGAAAGGCCTTCACGGTGGCTGGTGGCTTATCATATATTTGCGCAAATATGTGTAACGGAGGTATCTGAGTTTTATTTTACAGATGGAATGGTATAGTCTGTTACTGATTAATGGCAGTGTTGCTGTTGCTAGCAGATTACCCCTGCCTTTCATGCACCATATATATTGATTAAGCAACTTCCATTTTGTGTGTAAGCAGTTCTGCATTTCGCCTATAAGCACGTCTACCACAACCTTTGCAGCTTGCGACCATAGTTGCGATGATGACAGCACAGTCTATCTAGTCTGTCCTTGTGTTTGGAGCAGGCCTGGGAATGGAGAAAACTCTCTCCACAGGGTTACTGTGCAAAATATTGGGGCCAAAAGTGTAGTGAGGATACTATGACATGGAACAGATATGCAAAATGAGCTCACTCCTACTTGAAGCATTATGTTCAGTGGAATTAGTGTGTCAGGGAAAGGGGAAAAGAAATGATATCCAGCTAAAAATAGCTGCTGTTTTATATTGTGTGGCGCTCAGTTTGCTAATCAGAAGGAGCTGCCCTTCCTACTATTTATAGAGCCTCAGCAGAATCTGAACTTTGTTCCAAAAAGGAAAAAAAAAGTAAATTAAAGGAATAAACCACTTGTTTTGTTTTCTGTCAGGAAACTGCAACCACTTGTGGGCGGAGACGGGCCTGTCAATCAAACCACAATGACTCCGCCCACACCTCGTTGGACCCTGTGATAGGACAAAAACACAAATTCCCTCTTGTCTCCTCCCCCTTTTCCCAAAACCACTCCCCCCCGACAAACAACTCCGTTTACAAAACACGTCGTCACCAGTCCGGCCACGCCCTCCTTCGCTTCCATTGGCTGGCGTCAAGAATGTCTCCCTTTACGTCACAGCCCAGGACTGAGAGGAAAAAAAAAAAAAAGTGAAGAAAAAAAAAAGCAGTTTCAAGATGGCGGCTGCGCAGATAACAATGGCGAGCGGCCGGAGTGGGTCTGGGGGATTGTGAAGCGGCGGGAGGGAGGGGGGTGGTCGTAGGGAACAGGTTGCTCTCTCTCATATTCCCCAGATGGCGGATTTTGTGGTTCCCCGGCACAGCGCGGTGATGGAGCGCCTCCGCCGGCGGATAGAGTTGTGCCGGCGGCACCACGGTAACTGCGAGTCCCGCTACGACGCGGTGGCCGGAGAGAGGCTGGAGATCGAGCGGCAGCACACCATCCAACTGCACCAGCGCTGCCTGCAGGCCAAAGCCAAGCGAGCCGGCAAGAACCGGCAGCCGCCTCCGCCCGCCAGCACCGACACCGCGAGGGGCACCCAGGCCAGCACCGTCACCATGGAGCCGGGAGACGGCGCCAGCAACGGGGAGCAGTGCAGGAACAGCACCCTGATCGCGGTAAGACAGACCTCACTTCAGCCTCATAGTCACTCAACACAGCAACAACTTTCCAGGGAGTAGTGGATTGCTGGAGGGAGCACCCAGCAGAGGTGGTAAAAGACACTGCTATGGCTGGGATTGACCTGTCGAGGTCCAGATTGTTTGGACACATTATAGATCTAGGCTAACTTGTGTTTCCTCACTACACATCTTAGGGTGCCCATGCAAGCCTCCAGCTGACAGGGCTTTCTTGTACTTGTAGTTCCACTACTGCTGCAGAGCTGCTTGTTAATCCCATCTAAGCTATAAATAGTAAAGTTAGGTGACCTCTCATCTAATGTTTAATTATTATCAGTGTGCACTCCATTGCAGTTATGGTGGTTATAAGGTAACTTATAATAATCAAGAGGAAATCTCTGGACCCTTCAGCTGTTGCCTAATTTCAGGTCAGCGGGGGCCAAAGACAGCTTTGCATAGAGCCTCAGATTGCCTCTGCAGCACTGAGGATGATGATGGCTATGTTTATCACAGATATCCAGCTGAACTTGGGTTATCAAACTGTCACCTCTTAGTTTGGAAAATCCTCTGAAACTTCCCCTCCACTTTTATTTTGGTCACCCACATGCTTAGCACTTATTTTAGCAGCTGATAGCGTAAGGCATTAGAGGGTTATGCCAGCATTTGTTGTTAGGAGGGAGTAGTTTGCTTTTTATGTGGCCAGAATTAATGGTTAATTCATTGTCAACAGCCCTTTGGTTCATTTAATACGGTTACTATGGCATTACTAAATATTTTGCTCGGTCATAATGGACAACCGTCACCAATGCTTATTATTGTCTTTTTTTCCTGTCCAGGACCTGTATAACCACTTGTAACTTGCTGAGTTATGTAAAGTGATAATACTTGTCGATTACTGAAGGTATAAAGTTGTCGGAGATTGCTACCCTCCTTATGTTTACTTGCTTATAGTCCTCTACGTAGCACCATATAACTTTTCTACTTTACGGTGTTTACAGTAGCGAAATATGTGGAGGAACAGAGTATGTGTAGGAATCAGATCCAGTGGTCATAACATGTTCATGTTTTTTAGGGAGACAATATTAAATTACTCATTTAAAGCATTGAGAGGTAAAAATCACGTAAAACGTACAGGCTTTGAGTCAGCGCTTTGTAGCTCCTATGAGGAAATGAGTGACGCTTACAGTGAGGTAGCGTCAGAAACTGTCCTGGCTCAGACGGGTTAAACCAGTCATCGTGTGTCAGATAACCTAGCACCATGAATGATTCACACACTGTAGGAAGTTGCACCATGGGGGTCTTTCAGAGCAGAAGTGCGCAATCGCTGACAGACCAAGTTATCAGACTATTGAACACTTCAAATGTGCGGACTCTCATCAGCTCTAGTAGTAAATATAATAGTCTATTATTTCAGACCAATTTCCTAAACCTTGTTTGCATTTAAAAAACAGTTATACCTACCACTGGATTTATACCTAGTAGCATGTAAGTTAATCATTTTCAAGTTTACTTTTTGCTACAATGAGCTTCAATAACACAAACTTCTAATAGGTTACAGTAGCTTTCCGTAGTGCTTTCAGGCTTGAATAAATTGTGGTATCAAGTGGAATTCATGTCCTGCAATGAAAAGTAAGAATGACATGTTATTGAAACTTCAGAATGCTTGAGTCATTGAGGAACATTAGCTTTGATTGTCAGACAGTGTGAGACAGTGAAACAGCAATTTCCTTACTTGTCCTATATTTACAGTAAAAACAGTCTGCTCTATTACTCGTAGTAGTAAATCGGCTGTAAGTTTGCCTAGCCACTTTTTCTTGTAGTTTACCTGTAAACGATTCCTCAATTGTCCTATTTATATTGTTTGTGTGTGCACGTTTGTGATGTTATCTCAATAATTTACCTTTCTATGTAAACTAGTGTTTTAATAGCTCCAAATTTAAAATTAGTTTTTGTAAATAAATTGAAGCTGTTTGAAAACGGATGACAGCGGGGATAAAAATCAACATAGACTATATAGTATCATGTATATTAGTTTTAGCCTATAAAAAATGATCAGCTTAAGAAAATCTAAAGTAACTGATTACAGCTCTTGTAACCTACAGCAGCCAATCAGGTCTTTTTACATACCCCAATATAAATGGCTTGTTGCTATGGGTTACAGTTGTCAGCATTGCTGTATAGACATGACCCTTCAGAACCCTTATCCAGTTACTGGCAACTACATGTGATATTCATTTAAAAGTGAAGGATGAACAATAATTGAATACTGTGTAGTGCAGCCCACAATCCATTTAGTCTTATATTTTTATTACATTCCCTTATTTGTTGATCTTCAGCAAATATTTCATGTCAGAAGCCCTGCGTTTCACATCCTTTGATTTATACATGTTTTTCTTCCTCCATGTTGGCATCAGACTGGTTTTAAATATTAGTAACGTCCCGTGGCAGAAGGCCCTTGCCATCCTCCTGTTCCTTTCAGATCGTCTTGGCAGCCAGAGCCAGGCCTTCATTTCAGTTTGTACATTAGCCATCGCTTGTGATGAATGTGCCCGGGCAGACATCTTTTGGAGTGGCTGTCAGCTGTAAAGCCATGAGGTTTGTTTGCATTGGGTTGGCACAGCCGGAGTTTGGCACAGGAGCAGAGTCCTGTCTGGGCTGCATCGTTAGCAAGCTTTTAAGCTACGGTCGGACATGTAACTCATCTCAGCTATCTCCTGAAAACTTAACAAGAGTCTTGAAATGCTGGCATGGCTGCTGTAAGGAGTTAGACCCATTACGTTTTGTAAACACCACACTCTCCCCTTTCCTCTATATAGCCAGGCAATGATTACTGGTTTGTGTATGTGTTTCATTTAATTGTCTAGTTTTCTGCATCTGTAGCATAAACTTTGTGTAATTGAAAAGGTCACATTTACATGTGAGGAGGAAGCTGTGTATGTTTATACTAGTGCCATGCCTGTATGGAGAGTTTCTACTGGATGCTGGAAACTTTGCCGTCTTTACTACCTCTGACGTCACCCAATGAACAGTAACCCTTTCCTGTCTTGCTCCGATGCTGAGGAAGTAAAGGTCACTTCAGCCTTCATTGCTTTACCTCTGGATCTGATTTGGTTCCCCAGCATGGAAACTCCCACTTGAGTCATCAGGAGTTTGTGCAGTCAGAAATCTTAATGTCATGATTTCCCTGATACTGATCCAACTGTTATGAAGTTCTTCTTAAAGACCCTAATAACGACCTGCAAAGTCAGTAAGCGGTAAATGTTTTCACTCTCTGTTCAGCTAGGCCTGAGAGCTGTTGCTTGTTGTTACATAATTCAAAAGTTATTATTGGTGGGGGGAAAATGGTAGGATGCTAGACATGCATCTAGCAATGCATGTGATAGCATAATATGCTATATACATAGTATGATATCCCCTGTAGTCTAAATAACAGGCAGTGCTATAGGCTACAGAGAAGAGGCTGGATCCAGTCTTAAGAAGGAGCTTGACATTAAGGGCCGTATTCAGAGATCCATCAGCGAAAGGTTTGCAATTATACGCACGGACGTTGCAAGGCAACACCCATGACACTCCCCTCACACGGACGTGTTGTCCTTGACATACGAGGGCCTCGACCACCCTTATCTTTAAGTGTGCATTTCCGTGCTTATAATATTTCCACAAGTGCGTATCTAACTAACCGCGCCCTCAAACGGTCATTTAAATGCCTCCCCACACCCACTGTCACGTATCTGTCTCCGGACGGATTACAACCACGGCCTCTCTGTACGTATTTTCTCACGTGCGATTCACAAGTCTGTGCCTAATGGACATCCGTGCGTAAGATCAACGTAGATAGTGTACATTTAGTTACTACGCATGCCAGTTCATCCGATCCTAAAAATATGCATGGAACTTCACAATAAAACGGTTTTCTGAATACGGCCCTAAGAGAGGAGAGTCACTCCTGGGCAAAACCATGCTGATTTCAGGGGGAGTCAAGGTAATTGTATTCTTTGCATGCAGGGATATATCTTTGAATTGCTTACTGTACACAGATACTGACCAGCTTTACTGTTATTTAGACTTGGGATAGGAAACATCACCTCTATACTCTAATACTGTTTGCAACAGAAGAAATATGACTCCCCTGCTATCAACATGGTTTAGCCCAGGAGTAACGTTCCTCTTTTAATTTCAAGCTCTTTCTTAAGTCTGGATCCAGCCCAAAGTCACTACATACTGTCTAATTTAGCCAGTGCCCAAACAAACGTGTCGGAGGTACCCATATGTGATAAAACTGGTCTACAGAAGTTGCACCAGTGTGAATCTGATTAGTGTTTGCTCTGTTTGTTGATCTTTGCAGGTCTGCTGTGCATAGGGCTGTTATGCGGAGCCTCTTTGTATAAAGGAAGCTGGATTTTCTTTGCTTGCTGGGAGCATTTTTAGATGCCATGATAACCAGTATTTGCCTGCGGATGATAGAAGCTATTTTGTGTGTTAAGCAATATTTGTGGTATAAATTTATTTCTGTAGTAGAAGTATATTGCCCTTGGTCGTGAAGTGTGGCTAGTTTCTGTGCAGCTTTAATCCACAGCTTTCCATATTTTCTCCATCCCAAAAATGGCTTTATAAGATGTGCTTTTTTTGCAGACCGTATGTGCTCACATATCCTTTCGTTTGGGGTCCATTGCTACAAATTGCCGGCATGGAAGCTCTCTGCCACTGATGAGGTCTGGCAGTGCCTACTGAGGAACACTGTGTTCTTTTTGGGTTGAATATCGTTTGATGTTTTCTGAATGATGTCGCTGGGTTATTTCTGTGGCAGGACGGCATGAGGTGACTGACTGATCTCGCCGTGATGATAGGAAGTGGGAATACATTTATGTAAATAGGTTCTTTAAACTTCCATTTAAAAAGGTTCTTTATTTTCTGCTACTTGTTAGCGGCTGTAAATAATAGTAATTGGTATTCATCGGACCAGGCCTATTTACAATAAGGGACACTTCCACCGCAACGCCAGAGGGGATCTGATGTCAGTTCCAGTCTTCCCGTGTGCGTGATGGGAGGCCAGACCCCTCACTCACAGCCTTCTGAGCACAGTCTCCTCAACTTATCATTTCTGATGCATCCTCACTATAAATGGGGACTGTACTGTACAGTCTAAATAATCCCTCTTCCCACTGGTGCTCGCACCCGTCCCACCGTCAAACTTGGCGCAGTAAAAGAAAATCAGTTCAGAAGTCTGGTTCCGGAGGGTTAAAACGTGACTCGCGCACGGAACCAGTCCGAGGTTATCAACAGTATATTAATATTCTTCCAAATTTGCTTCATTGTACCACATGCACTGGAATGACACTGGTGATTGGCTTCCTCTGTTAGGAAAGCAGCCCCTGCTGTATGGTTGTTTATTGTATATCATAGACTGGATCCAGACATCCGCAGTTTGGGCTCTTTTCAGGCATCTACCTTGAAACTGTCTACATTGTGCATCTGAGCGACTCCGTGTTCCAGCTTTAGATGCTTCTAACAGTAGGGAAGGTTGCTCTTAGCTACTGGCCCCTTGTTATCCAGGTGATTGACTCCTGATGGTCCATGTATCTTGAACCATATAATAAGTTGCTTGTAGATAAATACAGAGGAATAGTAAAGGTTCCCTCTCTCACCATCCTAAGCTTTAATAATCATATACTTGTGTCTTCCATTTTGGTTCTGATGGCAATCTGAAACACATTGGGCATCTGTAATTTTAGCTTTCCACATAATAGAGGTTGGAATAATTAAGGACTTCAATTGGTCTTAATGATCACACTGGTACATACAGTAACTTTCTCCTACAACTCCGAAATCCTCCATTTAACGGGATCTGACAAATGCCAAAGTCCTGAACATGTGCCGTGGCTGCCACTTCTAACAAAACGCGCACCGCTGTGTAGTGTGTTCACTGCCATTGCGTCTTTGCCCAGTCTGCAAAAACCCTCTCCAACATGTGTCATCATTAGGATAAAGGATAGGCTTCTAAAGTTGCCTTGTGTCCTTATATCAACCCCTTACTGCACTAGGCACAAACCCAGTACACATTCCAGAGCTCCATGTAATCGTTCATTCTCCACTGCTAAACTTTGCTGTTAAAGGTACAGCCACACATGGGAGACCAGAGAGGAGGGATCAGTTGTATTTATACTGATCTCTCTTGTTGCCATGAAACTTTCTGGCTGCAAAAGAGTTAACATTGTGTTTGCAATGGGGACTCTCCCTCTCTTTCCTGCCCTGTACTCCTCTTGAATCAAATAAAAATAAAGATCATATACAATTTGTTTGCCAGTGCTGATCTTTAGCCACATCTTAGTCTTTATATTGTTGATTAGTTTTTAGTTTGTAGTTTTATCAAATAATTTAGTAAATATCAATGTTATATTTTTTGTATGTGTGTATGTATGTATATATATATATAATATATATATATATATATATATACACTAGTTCACTATTTAACTTTTGGTTTATAGACCTGCACAAAATTCATGCATCATAGCAAACTCCAAACAATATATAGAAGCATATAAATAGAAACAATATATAGAAGTGTTGCAGCGGGTGGATGCAAGAAACCGGTTTAAAGATACTATGAAAAGAAGATTAAATGAAGAATTTTGTGGTGAAGGAAGAGGGCCTTGCTTATGGGAGCTTGCCATCTAGAAGGACAAGAAGTCTGGACATGCAAAGCATGGTGTTAGGGTAGGTTAGGTGGACATTTGGTAAAGTTTAATAAAGAATTTTGCTGGAATGTTTGATGCTTTGGAGATAAAGGGATTATAGTGTGAGAATATCAGAGGTGGAAGGTGCAGCACAAGAGAAGTCCTGAAAGCAAGTAATAACTAGTGGCTGCTGCAGCAGAAGTCCTCAAAGTGAAGTGATAGTTTAATAAGTTGCTACTGAAAGCAGTGGTCTTTCTAAAGTTGTTGATTGTTAGGATACGGAGGTTAGTTAGAGGGTAGAGCAGGCCTGAGAGAGAGAGATGTGTTGAGCAGTTGAGTTGAGGATGGTTTGGCATTGGTGGTTGTGGGGGTGGCTAGAATGGATGACATTACAGTATTTCAGTAATTACATGACTAGTAAGATCATGAGTAGATGTTCAGGAAGGGTCCTAGAGATAATTCAGAGGTTCAGTGGCTTAACTCTATTTACCTTAAGGTCTACAGACCTTAGTCTCTATTTGACCCTCAATTTAATATACGATTTAGGACATCCTTATTTTTTATTTCAAGCATGATTAAATTGTTGTAATGTGTTGGCCTCAACCACCGCAGATGGGAGGCTATTCCACTTATCTTCCTCTAAACCTCTCACTCTCCGGTTTATATGCATGTCCTTGTGTTCTAATATGCCTCTTTCTTTGAAAAAGCCTACTCTCCTGTATCTGCTTACACCGCTGAATGTTTGTGAAAGCTGCCATCATACCCCCCTTGCTGCTTCTCTGTACTGCGCTATACATGTTTATGGAATAAATTATACAAGTGTAAGGCGTCCTCTGGTCTCTCTTCATAAGTTTTGTGACACATGCCATGTCAGGATGACAGAGGAGTTTTTGATAATGAATCCTATTTTGATCCTTCTGAGAAATGTTTACTACCATTATTATAATAATTATAATTATTTACTACTATTATGAACTGTACCAGGGTTTAGCCCTCTAGTGCCATATTAGTACATTAAGGTTTAAAACTGACATAGTGTCCTGATTTTAGCACCATGGGGTCGGCGTAGAGATCTTAAGGTAGGCTCCTGTGATTCTAACTCTGTACAAGCAAGTGCCCTTCCCTTGACCATATGGATGCTGGATGAAGTCCATTATTATTGTTATTTATTATGAATGTGTACTTATAAGACACCATATGTATGATCAAGTCTAGACATGACTTGTATATTTAGTAAGCATAAACATTTAATTTGTTTATTAACAGGTTTTTATATAGTGCGATCAGATTACGCAGCACTTTACAGAGAATATTACACATTCACATCAGTCCCTACCCCATTGGAGCTACATACTAAGGTCCCTAATACACACACTGGAGCACCCAGGGGGAAACCCATGCAGACACGGGGAGAACATATAAACTCCACACAGATTAGGCCTAGTGCGGGAATCAAACTCATGACCTCAGCGCTGTGAGATACAAGTGCTGCCCCTAACATGACATGCCGGTACAAGTTTTTACTCAAAGTTGAAAATAACATAAAAATACAAAGCAATTCAACTATTATTACAGAGGATGCAGAAAGGAGAACGGGGGTGGAGGACAAGGGGACCCAAATCTAGCTATATGGTGCTTGTGGAAGATGTATTCCAACAAACTGCAGTACCCATAAAACTCTCAAAAACCGCACCAGGATTGCTGATCTATCAGCTGATAGCACATGTAGTCAGCAATATAAGAAACACTCGGGTAGTATATGGGCAGTCAGCCTTCACCACAGGCTCAGCCCCTTTCCCTTATGCAGACTTTGCAGATGAGCACAGGAGCTGCTGTAACAGAGTTCACGTTTTCGAGATGTTTGGTGTAACAATCCTAACCCCTCAGCATAGTCTGCCATGTGAAGAAGCCTGAGGCAAATAGACATACCAGCTGTAATCCCAGTATGTTATGGTGTACTGTGCCGTTCACACGTTTATTCTGTGTTTACACCGTCTGCTCTATCTATTAAGTTGTAAGTCAAACATCTGGCTTCTAGCTATGGTAAAGTCAGTGTTGTCTTCCATATTGCTCCGTTAGCAGCTCTCTCGCCATAAGAAGACTGGGACAGCCCTTCAGTCTCTGAGCTGGAATGACACCCACTCGCAAGTGGGAAATGCCTTGCATAGCTCCAGAAGCCGCTCAGTAGCCTTTGTCTTCTCTGTGGCTGGCAAGTACACATTGGTCAGGTCAGTAGTCCGGGTTTTGCCTGCGATACAGATGATCGAGCTGGAGTAGATTGCGCCTACTTGTTACCCATCTTTTTCATGTTTTGCTTTTGCCGTTGTTTGTATATGTTTTTTAGATGTGTTTATGAACCTTGCTTGAGTCTTGGTTAGGTTTACATGCAGTGCTGTGTAAAGGGGGCTGTCTGATAAAGAAGACATCTATCGCTAGTGGGGGCATTAATTACTAATAGAGGATAGTGCAGAGGAGCTGAGACATTCTGTTACTGCATGGTCGCTATTACTTGTGGTGTTCTGCCATTCTGTGTCTTGTATATTGCATTGTACAATAGTATAAGCCGAATACAATAGTATTAGAGTATTGTGTTTACACAAATCAGTCATCTGATCAGTGCATGATTGTATCACAGTCCTGCTACATTACAGACTGATATACCTGTAATCCTAATGGATCTCACCTGCAATGGCCTATGATGACGTGTCCGCTGAAACTAAAGGGACAGCCAGAGTTGCGCTTCTAACCCAGTTGTTTCAGCGGACAAGAAGGAGAGGAGGCCGCAGGGTCATCCCATGGTTGATCCCAACGGTTTCTCCTTCGTGGCACTCCAGCTGCTAGTTCTCAATTTTTAGTCGCCATGGCGACTCTATCTTTGTGTATAAATTCTTTTTTATTTTTATTTTTTAAAAAGCCTACACATAAGTTACTGAAGTGCTGCCTCTTTATTCACTTTTTCACACAGTTATCGTTCCAATCAAGTGATAACTGAGTGCTTAAGACAATGCTGTGTTAGTGTGTACACTGCAGAGATCAGCATGATTGCTGAAAAGTACATGACACTGTTTGATTGCATCTTTTGCAGATTACCAGATCCCGGGTGGTACTATGTGTAATGTTCATGCATGAATCTCTATGCTCCTGGGGACTTTCAGATCTGAATAAAATCATTTTCAAATATCGTAGTGTGTAAAATGTATGCGGTATGCGTGCCCCGTTAAGTATATGAAAGTCATTGTACTTTGATGGAGAATTAGGTGCAAGCCACTTGTGGAGCGATTCAGCCATTTGTGACAGAAGGTAAGGCAGAGTTCAGGTATGTCGTTCAGCTGCAGTGCACATTGCATCGGCTTTTGCTGATCGCTGCTATTTTATCAGCCTGAGCTAATAACCAAGTTGCTACCAGAGACCTGAAGTCTGTTTTAGCTGATCTACTGTGTTTTTTTTTTTTTCTCTCTCTGATTTGCAATTGTTAGAAATTCCTCATTTGCAGAGTGTCAGGTTACTGCAGGCCCCTCTGCAAAACCTCTTTCTAGAGTTCTGATTCATATGCTAAATATCTTTTGTCCAAGCTAAACATCTTGCCCCTGCTTCCTCCAGCCCTCTTTCAGAGACTTGCTCAGAGAAAAGTCCGGCATTCCCAGAGAGTTCTGGGTACCTTTCACTGGCCGCCGGGTGTGGTGGATTTTCACTTTACCTTGTAGTGCTGTATCACGCTCTACTCTCGCTTTACATTTTCAGTACCCGCGTTGTTACTTGTTACAGTTCTATTACATTCACAGTGCATTAACATTGTTATTTGTGTAAGTCGACTCACTTTAATTACTAGGCAATGTACATAATTATCACTTACAAATTGTCTTTATCTTGTTTTTCCTCAATTAAATTGGCATATTGTTTTCTAGCTTGTTAACCGGCCCTGCACAAATACTACTTATTTACTGCAGAACGTTGTTTGCTTTTTTTTTTATTTATATTATTTTTAAAGCTAAGAAAAATATTTAGAAAATTCCTTTAAATGTTGAAAAAACGTTGTAGTGCTATTCTTTTACTGTTATCAACTTCTATGATGGGAATAGGCGCAAGCTGTGCCTTTTTCTCATTCATTACAGTAGCTGAAGATCACGGGTTTTGTCTCACCTCTATGGGGGTTCATTTGCGCTATGTGCTTTTCCAGAGGCACATTGCGCTCAATTGAATCTGTCCCTATGAGAAATATTTTAGGAAGCACCTTCTAGAGAGACTGTTTAATCTGGCATATCAAGCCTGGTGCTGTAGGGCTGGGTACAGACTTAAGTAAGTGCTTGAATTGAAATGAGTTACTCCTGGGCTAATCCATGTTGATTGCAGGGGGAGTCGAGTTAATTGTATTCTTTGCATGCAGGGATATAGCTTTGAATTGCTTACTGCACACAGATACTGACCAGCTTTACTATCACACTGTTATTTAGACTTGGGATAGGAAACATCACCTCTCAACTCTAATACTGTTTGCAACAGATGAAATATGACTCCCCTGCAATCAACATGGTTTAGCCCAGGAGTGTTCAAGCATGTACTTCAGTCTGGATCCAGCCCATTGTGCTTCCATTCTATAATTCCGGCTCACATAGGTTCATTTCATTAGAAGACTCTTAAAATATATTCGTGTACTCTATCGTTAATAGAACTGATGGAACCTCTAGTCCAGACCCGGCCAAGCTGTTGCTCTCCAGGTGTTGTGAAACTACGACTCCCAGCATGCTTTGTCAGGTATCAGTTATGTCCGTGCAATTAAAGCATGCTGGGAACTGCAGTTTCACAACACTTGGAGAGACACAGGTTGGCCAGACCTGCTCTAGCCACTCACTAAACTGATATCCTGCAGCTCCAATCAACAATCTGATTTTATTATCACCAGTGTAAGCACTAATATCTGACCTACACACTGCGGTATTAACAGCTGTTAATACTGTCACCCCAGTCCTTGTATGGAGACCTGGCAAATGCTACAAATATCTGTCGCCCAGATTCTAATACATGAGCCCCTAGTAAGTGCAGTACACAGCAAGATATTTTTACCCTTGCGATCAATAGCCATTAGGAATCCTAAAAATAAAATTATCAGACCCAATCATTTGTGGACCAGTTTTTTAATCATAGTTGTAAAATCAATCTGGTATATATATACTACAGTGATAATCAGGCCAATATTGCAGTAATTGGACAATGAGACCGGTAATCTAGTGTGTGGCTAGCTTTATCTGCTGTATTTCTGACTGGATAATTTCTTAGCCTTTCACCTATTCATGTAGAACATTTTCGAAGGTTGTATGAGGATTTAGCATTGGCAGACTGGTCTGATTCCCTAGTTACCCTTCAGGCAAAGCCTTGTTTTCTCCCTCTTTTATATTGCATACCTGAGGAATACTGGCTACGTGGGGGAGGGAGGATTACTAAAAGGAAAGGAACATTTTGTAATCCCGTTCTGTACATTAGTTTAGATATGGTCTCTTTTTTTGTGTGTGTGTGTGTGTATATATAGATAGTGATGTGTGTGTCTAATATAAATATATATATAT
>WWET01000677.1:251982-263962 GCA_011038615.1 Limnodynastes dumerilii | reverse complement strand
AGATCAGATCAGAGGGCGGAACACAGTGCATCCAATAGCAAGTCACTGGTGTGTATCCATGCATTGCATCGCTCACACGGCATTCTGCCAGCAGTACCCTAATAGTAAGTTTTGGGGTTTTGTTTTCTTCTGTTCACTGTTGAGATAGCTGTGGATTCTGCACTGGGCCACCCTGCGAGTCCCTGTCTATACTGTTCATTCAAAAATCACACCCATCCCTCTTGCAAGCACAATCTGGCCCCCAGTCAGAATTCTGGATGAAGCAGATTTCAGTTTTGATGGCGGCGCTCTGATTCTTGCGCATGAGTACATCGCAAAACTAGAAAACTGACAGCTCTGAGAATGCCCAGTTTACTAAATTTAGTAGATTTAATAAACTGCAGAAAAGTGTGGAGGTTGTCCATAGCAACCAGATTGTAACTCTCACTCTACTATTACATGCTAGAGGATGTCAGATAGAATCTGATTGGTCGCTTAGGCTACGTCTTCACTTCTTTCTCTGCAGTTTAGTAAATCTAGCCCTTGATTTGGTTTACAACTATTAACCAGCGTTTTCTGCAGCACAAAGGTGGTGAGATTATGGTGACAAACTAAACTCTAGCACATGGGAAAATGACCACCGATGTCTGCAGTCTACTGTCCTGCCGCTCATTCAGTCAGCAATTTAGTTTTATAACCCAGTGCTATAGTAGAAAGGATTGGGTTCTCCTGTGCTCAGGCCTGCTGATAACCTGCGTTGTTTATCTCCTAGTAATGAGGCCCATTGTGCAGTGGATCGTCCAGTCGTCTTTTCCTGGAGGGAATGTGAGCCGGCAGCTGAAATATGGCAGCCAGTGTGAAGGGAAGGGGCTGGGGAGAGTTTTTACTTCTCACAGTGAAATTTAGTTACAGGTTACGTGTGGGAGTTGCTCTTACTCATTTTACTCTTCCACGCCCCATACCTAAAATCTCCCAGACAGAGGTGATACCGCAGTGTAATCTGTGTAGATGGGCAGATGGGTGCAGTAGATAAAAGCCGGAGTAGACATTGTCTATACACCTGCAGAATGCTACAGACATCGCCCTAGAAACTAGTTCCTTGTTGCCCAGATCTATGTATTTTCCCTACTGCAAGTTATAAAATTGGTCTTGAGTTTATCCTTTGGTGTGACTTGCTGTACACATTTCCCAAGCAGCCCCCTATTGTGTGTTTAAGCTGCCCACACCTGTTGACTTTTATGGCTCTTGTGGGTCTGGGTCTTCTGCACCTGTGGATGAGACAACAAGCAGACAGTGATAAAGACTCCCTGGAAAGGTCTAATGTCCACATAGAAAAATGCCTTCTCTGCTGAGTGACCGGATCTCTCCAGTTTAGTCATTTAAAGACTGTGTAGATTGGGATATGTGACCATTTTGGAGGTACGTGGTCAAGATTAGGCATAGGGCTGGATTCACAACCCCGTATTTTTTAACATACGTCCCTAATTTTCCGAATCTATCTACTACGCAGGCGTAGTAACTATTGTGCGCTATCTACGTAGCATTTCGTTACGTAGATTGCATACATGCGGTCTTTAAATACCGTATGTGCGCAATATACATAACAAAACGCTACTTAGATAGCGTAAAATAGTTACTACGCCTGTGTAGTAGATAGATTCTGATAATTAGGGACGTATGTTAAAAAATACGGGGTTGTGAATCCAGCCCATATTCTTTAACATATTCTCTTGTTTTAATCAGTCATACACTTCACAAGATGAGATTCACATTCTTCATTGCTGGGATAGTGTTATAGCAACTTTAAGTTGATAAATCTTAAATGTATTTTTCTATATCCACACTTGGGGCCCTAGTGGAGCATACATACTTCACCTATGGCCCTAGTGGTGCATACATCCATCACCTGTGGCCCTTGTGGTGCATACATCCTTCACCTGTGGCCCTCAGCTCCTAACTGTCAATTTAATTTGATATAGATTACAAGTGCTGGAATATTATTCCATGGAAGTCCCTCCTGGTCTACTTAAAGGCGGTGGTTTAAATCATGACAAGTACTTTGCGGCCCCTCATGTGTCAATCAAGCGGATCCTCCCTGTCCATTCTTTGTCATCTTTCCCGTAGTTTTCACACTGTTTTTCTACAAATACTTAAAACTTGGATCGTTTTTTAGTTTTTTTTCCCCTCTGTGAAATCAATGGAAACGGCTGAGAGAAAGCAAGATGGTTTATTAAGTACATAAAAATTGGAATGCTCAGGCGGGACTACACGTTTATCTGAAAAGGTCACCATAACCACAGTGGAATTTGTTTGGATGACTCTTAAAGAGGAGCTTCTGTTCTGTGTAGCTGGTGACTGCAGTTCCCACCTAAGACTTTGCTTGTACTGCCCTCTGGTGTGTGACTGTAGGAACTGTAATATTCTTTTTTTGACCTATTTGAGGTTACTGTGCAGTAAAGTGTAACTCTTTGATGTACACAATAATTGATACTGTGTTAGTTACTCTTTACTAAATAATATAACTTTCTTTCAAAATGTTAAGGTGTTACTAAATTCTGTTTAGTGATTAATGTTTTAAAAGCCAACATTTCCTCTGTGTCCTCGGCTGAAATAAATTCTTGTATTTTTTTTTATTTAAAACTTTTTTTTTTCCTGTGTTTTATGACCCTCTCTGTTAAAATGAACTTGTTTGCCCAGAAATGTTTTTTGTGTTTTGTTCAATAGAGGAGAAAAGATTAAATAGCAATAGATCGTTGTGCAACTGTTTAAACTATTTTCTATACATTTCTTTTATATAATTTGAGATATTGGGCCAACTTTCTCTTTTTTGTTTGAAGCGTAAAATTTAGACGTTAAGAGAAGACTTTAACATTATGAAGTATAGTTCAATGTATTAAACTTATCGCTAGACATGTATTTTTTGTTATGCTTCTGAAGAATATTGTCAATCGTAAGTCTTTATATATTGATTTATTGAGTGCGTTTTCTCATTTTTTCCAGCAGCTTCATGAAACCGTTAAACGCAAGCTGGACAGCGCAGCTTCCCCTCAAAATGGGGATCAACAAAATGGATACGGTGACATCTTCTCTGTGCCCAAGAAGCTTCGTCACGACGATGGATTATCAGGGGTGATTGGGTCATCGAATGGCATGCCCCCAGTTTCTCCCTTGCACCAAATGGACAATAAGCCTCCCAGTGGAGACTCTTTGCAGCTAAATGGAAGCCATTCTATTGGACTTGATGGTGTCAACAAAAAGTGTCTTCCAGACACAGATCTACAGCTGAATGGGAATGGAGATGCTGATGACTTTTCACTCTGCTTAGGCAAAGAAATGAAGCAGGAGCCTGTCGATGACTTGCCCTGTATGCTTTCTGGCGTTGGTGGTTCCATGTCTCAGAATAATTTGATGCCTGACCTAAACCTTAACGAACAGGAATGGAAGGAACTCATAGAGGAACTTAATAAATCCGTACCTGATGAAGACATGAAGGATATATTTTTAAATGGTGACTTTGAGGACAAAAAGGACAATGATTCCTCTGTCACACAAACATCTTTGACCCAAGACATTCATGTTAAAACAGAGTTTTCTCCAGCAGCTTTTGAGCAGGAGCCTCTTGGCTCTCCGCAAGTAAGGTCTTCATCTTGTGGGCCTTTTGGTGGAACTCCTTCAGTGCCTACTAGCTGCTCCTCTCCAGTGGTAGGTGGTTCTCAGACTGTGTTCCAGCAATCTGCTCAATCTGTCACGGACTCTTCCAACCAGGCAACAATGCAGCCTTCAAACCCACCGCAAAATGTGCAGAGACCTTTACCCAATGTGTTAATCTCTGGGCAGGGTGCTGGAGCTACCAAAGAGATGTCCTCCGCACACCAACTTCAGCAGATTGCAGCTAAACAAAAGCTGGACCAATTGCTGCAAAACCAGCAACAAGCTCAGCAGGTCCACCAGTCAAATCAGATGACCACGTGGCCACAGTCAAGGTCTTCCCAAAGCCCCTTGGGAGTTCCGTATAATAATATGGAAAAGCCAAAGAGTCCGTCTGTTTACCAACAAGAGTTCAATAATCAGAAACTTTTGATGCCCAATATGAACAAGAATTTGCCTCGCGGAGGAGGCACCTACATGCAGCCCAATCATGTAAATATGATTGGCCATAAACCACCAAACAACTTAAACCCCAACCAAGCTGCAGCTCAGAATGCTATGCTGGACTATGGCAATACCATACCTCTCTCACATTATGAGGCCGACTGTGGTCCTGGGGTGGTATCCCAAAACCAGAGCAAAAACGTAATGATGTCGTATCTGCAGCAGCGACATCAGCAGCAATCTCAGCAGCAGCAGTTGCCCCCTATGACGGAAGAACAGAATCAGATGATGATGATGAAACGTAAAGCTGGAATTCCTTATCGGCCTTTAGTACATGGGCAGGTAAGTGACGGCTTTTGCATGTGACATTTGTGTGCATTGTCGAGGTTCTCTGTTATGTAGAATCCTAACCATAATATTGGCTAAAGAATAATTAAATACTTTTCTCTCTGTAGCGAAACAATAGAAGATTATTATTCAGTCAGGCATTGTTTTCCTAGATCTGGAAAACAGAGGCAAGAATAGAGTTCCCAGATAGAGGTTACTGGTAGAGTGGAGCTGTGTCATATATCTGATCTGGCAGGTCACACAGATTATCATGCGGTATAAGGCACTTTATGGCTGAAAACGGCACTAATCGCGTGCTCTGTAGACACTGCATGTTGGTCTGTCCAGGCCATCAGATCACAATATATTCAAATCCTATATATCCTATATAAATCATCTGCTCCCCCTGGATATGATATCTGATGTGCGGAAGAAAGGACAGATGTGCATAGCCTGGTATGGATTAGGACAATCTTTGTGTGTAAGGAAACAATCAAAGGTCAATAAAAAAAAAATTGAAAATGTATCATATAGTGGTTATTCCTGACCTGACCTGACCTTGTGTTTTCCTGTTTTTATAATAGCAGCTAAAAAAGCAGATTGGAGTTAACAATAATAATAAAGTGACCAATATTTATATTAATTTAATTTCCTGATTCACTTATGAAAAGTATATAATATAATTATAATAGTTGAAATGTATTTCTTTTTTGTCACTATCCTTTAATGCTTTATCACCTTGCATATGCCGTCTGTCAGTACTGTTTAGGTGGTAGTTGAACATGTATATGGAGTTTGTTTTATTTGGCAGACAGCGGATATAAGTTTGATGGTGATGTTAGTCAGTGTTTTCCATCCTCTGTCCTCAGACACCACTGATCCATATTTTCTAGGTGTAGTGTGAAGCTTTCAGTAATGAATAAATCTGTGCTCCAGCAATAGACCTGGAAAGTAGACTCTGTTAGTGCTCCCTGTGGATCCATTTGTTTTTTATGAGAGGGAATTGGCTTTGCATGCAAGACATTACTTAGGTGTCTGTTTAGCAATTAACCCATAGCTTTATTTAGCTACTGTTAGATTTTGTTGGCATTTCTAGGGTAATATGTAGATAATGGGATTCCGTTGCCTCCATTGTACACCCCTATGTCACTATGCTAAATTCTCCCCCCAAAGTCACTTTCCTCCTCTTGCTCTGATTATTCCAGTGATCTGATTGGTTGGTTTGTTTTGTTACTGGTTATTAAAAATATACATTTCCTCTTTAATCCTGGTAATTCCACAGGACCAAAATCCACAGCCCAACGTGCCAACTCGCGTTCCTGTGTCTGTGGGCGGACCCGGGGTGGTATCGCAGCCCCCAGTGGCTTCTATGGCTGGTAACCACGGGAATGCAGCATACCTGAGCAGTCAGCAGCAAGCCGTGATGAAGCAGCAGCAGCAACAGCTACTCCTAGAGCAGCAGAAGCAGAGAGAGCAAAAGCAGCTACTGCTGGAGCAGCAGAAACAGCAATATCTATTGGGCAGACAGCAGCAGCAGCAGCAGCTCCTAGCGGAACAGGTATGGCTCAGATTTTATTGCTCAGGCTTGTAAAGCACAGTGATTATAGCTACAAATAGATCATGGCTAAAAATCACCAATAAGTAGGAAAGTTCATCTGCAAATGTTTGAAGGCCACATAAAAGTCCAAAATAAATTTCTATACAGTTTCTATAAGAGCTTTGGGAGATATAAAACACAGCAAATGGATTGACTGGTGAGGTCTGCAGTCCCTCTCTTTCTGATTGTAAAGGATGGAATATGACTTGCCAGGGAATCAGGGCAGAGCATCATCAATGACATGAGAAGTGTATGTAAAGGATCTCTTTCTCACCCTTGGTCATATGAGCGGTGACTGTCTCCAGTCACTCTGCATTCAGCGTTCCAATAGCAGACCCCCTTCTTATCCAGACATCCCTGCGAGCGCACAGTTCTGACAGATAGACCTACCTTAAAATGATGATCAGAGGTTAGGGTCTCTGCCAGCTGAATCTGCACCCTATAACCCTATTTTGAAATTGCCCCCTTCAGCCCCATCCCCACAAACGTCCCATTGGAAGTGTCAAATACGACACCGTTTGGTATTGGGCATATTGCGTTCTAATCGCGACCTTAGGATATCTGCACAAGTGGTCAGAAATGTCTTTGTTGTGGTAGTCTGTTCATAGGTGTATAGGTACCATGTAATGGCTGTGTATAGGCCAGAAAATGTATTTGTTCAGGATCACAATGGGGGCTTAGGTCCAGATTTACTAAGCTGTGGGTTTTTAAAGAGTGAACAGTTTGCCCATAGCAACCAATCAGATTCTAGATCTTATTTAACTATTGCATTCTAGAGAATGTCAGCTAGAATCTGATTGGTTGCTATGGGCAAACGCTCCACTCTTTCAAAACTTACAGCTTAGTATATCTGGACCTTAGTGTTCTCTCCCGATCTGTCATTTGTTATAATAATCTATATATGTTTTTACCTTGACAGTAGTATTTGTGGTGAAGGTAAATCTATAAGCTTCCATCATCCAGGTTTGCTTAACAGAATTTTAAGGTGAAAGAACACTAATTATATTTTTAGTTTTGCTTCTGGAATCTGATTGACTTTATTTCCCTTTTAATTATCCTGTGACAGGAGAAGCAGCGTCACCAACAGGAGCAGCTTCAGCGACATCTCACAAGGCCTCCCCCGCAGTACCAGGACCAGCCACAGAACTCCTACCCACAGCAGTCAGTCGGCCCCTTCCCTGGTGAGTGCATGAAGCTTGTGCTGTTTATCTTCTTGTCATGTGAGCCCAATATCTGGGGAGAGAAATGAAATAGGATTGTGTATTGCTCATAATCATGTTATCCAGTTCCCTCTTTACCAGACAACCATTTGGTTTGCTTGTTGTAGGCGTCCTAAATTAGCAGGATGCTTGTCTCTATGGGCCTGATCCAGACCTACGGCCGCCCTGGTCATTACGGCCGCCATGGTTGTAATTTCCGTTATGAAGGTTGTTCGCATGTGCACAACCTTCATATGATGGCGTAATGGCTGGCGGCCGAAACTTTAGTTACGGCCGCCGGCTTTTACAAAAAGGAGCTCCCCCTCCCCCCTTTATGCATGCCGTAATAGGAATCTGGACTTGTAAGTGTCCAGATTTCCGACCCGCCAGCAGGGAGTGCACGGGTCGTGCACTCCCTGCTACGATGACGGCCGTACAGACCTCGGGCGGCCATAGGTCTGGATCAGGCCCAATGCCTCTAAATACAGGACGCAGCCATGTTTGTTCCATGCTACTTTATGATTCAGTAGTTCTTTAACTTTTTATTTGCTATTCCTTAAATTATCCACTAGATGGCAGCAATCTGCTGCTGCTGGCTTCTGTTTAAAACAGTATTTGAGCAGTAAGGAACCTGACCAGTAGGAATGTTGTTTTGTTGTCTTTTTGGAGATGTCTTAGACAACCTGGGTAGAGATCTAATTCCATAGTCACCAATTAGTTGCCCTATACTAATATTTCACCTTTAGGAATCTTGAGACCCAGGTGTATAATTTTGCAGATTTTTGGCACACGCCATTAACCATTCACTGAATGTACCCTTGATTTCTTGTGAATCTAACCTAATGTGTCTTTATATACATATGTACAAGTATACATAACATAATAGGCGTTAATACTCAGTTGAATTTTATATCCATTATATTTGTGCACTCTGATTGGTCATTAGACTTTATGGTGGAGACTACACTTGCATGGTGTCTGGTGATTCGCAGGATTGTATACCTTGATTGCAAGTAATGATTACAACTAAATAAATGTAAAAATGTAATCTAAGGCTAAGGCCCATATTAGGTTATATCGGAAATCCCATTATTAAATAGGAAAATATATCCAGCTGTTGTCATCATACAAGCTAATAAAAAATTACAATTCTAACTCTTGATTTCTAACATTTAATTTCAAGACCTTGGTTCACACAGAGCCTATGAGCACCTGGACACTATCACTGACACAAACATCTTAGCCTGACCTTCAGATTCAAACACTGAAACCAAGTTCCTCTAACAAAGACATTACTCACTTGGATAAGATACACATTTAGAAATAGACTGCTAGCACATACATATCTATTCAATGCTTTTATACACACTACAAGTTATGTTACTATATGTTCTATACTCATTCCAGATATTGCTCATTCATAATACTATAAATAGGAAAGATGCAGCCGGGACACATTCTGACCAGCATTTTCTCTGTTACTTTGTGATGCTCTGAGTCGTGACTTTATGTAAATAGTACTTGAGACCTACTGAGGACAGTGCCCATTGTTGGAGGTGACGGCTCAATCTCAGGTGTGCTAACACTGCAGAAACCACTTTAATGTTTAAAGTGACTATGATGTAAACTCGGGTAAATTAAAAAAAAATAATAAATGTTTGAATATAAAGGGCAGATCTGAATAAACAAGGAGATGGTGATGCACAACCATTGCAGACCATTAAACATCCCTCATCCTGCATCTTTACAAGGCAACCACTGGGAGGAGCTATTGTCATGCATGTTATTAGCTGAATAATACACAGCCTGTTGTAGATGTGACTCCAAATAACAGCTTCCTTGTCTTCCAGGGTCCTCCTCTGTGATGAGTGGGGTAAACAATATGAACCATGCGACTTCAGGAAGTCCACGCATGTTTGCACAGTCGCAGGCGTTGCTTCAGATGGGACCGGGACATACGTCTGTGCCGTCCCTGTCCTCTGTGTCTACGCCACAGGAACGGGCGGTCTCTCAGTACCAAAATATGCAGAGCGTGCAACGTGGAGGAATGTACAACATGGGATCAGGTCTCCCACAGATGGTTCCCAATCATGCTGCCCAGGGTCCCATACCCAATGGACAACCTCAACTACAGAGGCAACCAAACATGAGTCAAGGGAACCCTCTCCCTGCTGGTTATGGACCAAATTCCATGGCAAATCCTGCCTTGGCAGCGCAGCACAAAGGAGGGATAAACCCTGCCATGAATAAGGCCCAAATGACTAGAATGCCCGCTGCCATGGCTTCCCAGAATCCTGGTTGGCAGCATCAAAGTATGCAAAACATGAATAGCCAGCCCCAAGGGAATAGTGGCTTGGGAGCGTTCAGTACTGCCAGCCCCAATTTTCATCTCCACCAGAATCACCACAAATTGTCCAATCAACAGTTTGCCCACGGCATGCCACAAGTGGGCCTCGGTGCTGGCCGATCTATGACTTCACTAAACAACTCTGTCCCTGGTCAGATGATGCCAAATATGGCTTCCCAACAACGGACAAACCCTGCCAGTCAACAGCCAGCACCTAATCAGCAGGTCCTACCGGTAATGAACCAAGCCGTGCCGGACTTGGCAGCATTCAGCCAGAACCCAGGCCAGCAAATGGCCAACCGAGCGGGACTTCATTGTAATCAAAACTACCAGGTGAGGTCGGCAGGGCAGGACCTGAGCTTTGTGTATGGCGGACAATCGGGCAATGGCGGCTTGCAGAACTTGTCAGGGGATGCCGATTTGTTGGACTCATTACTCAAAAACAGGACTTCAGAGGAGTGGATGAATGACTTGGATGAGTTGCTGGGGAACCATTGATACCAAGCTTGGTTTTTGTTTGTTTTTCTTTTTTTTACAATGGTTTTATGAACATTTTAGTACCTTTTTTTTTTCTTTTCTTTTTTTTATATACATAAAGAAAAAAAATATGAGAAACTAAAATGTAATTTACATTTGGACCAAAAACCTGTGCCATTGAGATACTGTTGTGACTGAGGTTGGAATACTAGCCGGCCTGCTGCTTCCTTCCCTGCCCTACCCAGTGTAGATCAGGAGTGCCTGGAGCATTTCGGTCTCTGCTCACCACTGCCTCTCTCATCATTGGCAAGACCCCTCTTCCTATCTCTACAAATGCCTTATTTTCTTGTTTTTTTTACAAGCACTGTGGGGGTGATGGGTCTCCATACATCCATTCTGATTTGCCCTGCATTTGTAAGCTATTGCTCAAGCTTCATCACTGTACCTATCCTGGCTGCTGCCAGTTAATTATACCATACTGTCACTTGTTTATGCCCACCACGATGTAAAGCCAGCACATAAGAGTGGTAGGCAGTAGAGCGAGTTGCAGAGCATCATGGGAGATGTAGTTCCCCACATAGTTGAGTTGCTGAAGTGGTGTTCAATATAAGCAAATACAACCCTCCCCCGTAAAACATCTATTAGTGGTTTTCAAGTATTTTCTTAATATTTCAACTTTAAACTCCTCCTTATTTCAATATCCAGACTGCACCTGCCAGTGTCCTCTCTTGTGATTGGATAAACAGATCACTTTGTTACTTTTGTGTGTGACACCATTGAATTGAGATTATGACTTGGCTATTACTGTTAGACATTAATAGCGGATAATGGTTGTATGACTGGGATACTATTTTTTTTTCTATCACTGTCACCATGTATTACATAACCATGCTGGTAATTCGTGTGGGCGTCAGTGATACACATTGAGCCTGATTCAGTTAGCCTGGCACCCGTGTATTTTGCTGTGCAAATTTTTTTCTGTATTATTATTCGCATCTCGTAGAGACGCATAAAAACCAGCTACTGTAATAGACGAGAAAATGCACAGCGTAAAATACACGGCTGCGAATTGCTAATTGAATCAGGCCCATAATGAGAACTATGCAAATTTCCTGGTGTCATGTGTGAATCATCATACTTCCACCAGTCACATGATCAGTCACATGATCGTGCACATGTATGGTGTGAGTGCATGTAACACAGGTGCTGGGCTGTCGTTCTTTATTGATTGGGAAATATTTTTCTATTCCTGTTGGACTGTTCACAGTATAGAGATGAAAGAGCGTTGTCTGAATGACTGTAGCTGCATTTCTGCGTCTCTCACACGTTTGATGCAGGCTTTTAAACCTCACACTGGCACTTTCTTCACCTTTCTCCTTTAATGCCGGCCCACTTGTCACACATCACTCCTGTCCATCACCATGGGACATAATATATATAGTCAACCCCCACCACTAACTGTAAGCACCATCATAGTGTTAAACCTCCACCTATCGCTCAGTGTAGTAACGGTTACTGAAAACCGAGTGTGTCCTAAAGGGGATTATCTATGGCCATTCTTTTTATTTTACATTTTAGATCAATGCTTTGCTGACATTCCAGTAAGTCCAGGGTGAATTACCATTGTGCCTTAGCTAGCAACAGTGTAAGTACTTTCAATGGAATGTTAGGTTAAACTTGGGTTCTTGTGACAGGTTTTATTTTATTATTATTTTTTTTATACTTACCACATTAACATATTGTATTGTTTGCCACAAGACTTATGTGATGTATGAGATATATGTGGATGAAAATCATGGCGGGCAACACATGTGCAAACTGTGGTGCTCCAGGTGTTGTGAAACTATATGTCCCATCATGCTTTTCAGCTATACGGATGCTGCTGGAGCACTATGGGAGCTGTCGTTTCACAAACGCCTTGAGTTTCAATCGTTTGCATAGGTCATGTCCTCTAATAACTAT
>WWET01000677.1:170068-199781 GCA_011038615.1 Limnodynastes dumerilii | reverse complement strand
AAACCTCCCTCACTGTACAATCTACATGCACAGCTCCATCCCACCATGGGGAAACCTCCCTCACTGTACAATCTACATGCACAGCTCCTTCCCACTATGGGGAAACCTCCCTCACTGTACAATCTACATGCACAGCTCCTTCCCACCATGGGGAAACCTCCCTCACTGTGCAAACTACAATCTAATCTTGGCAGGCGGAGGGGAAGGCGTAGCTCTGGATCCGGCCCATAGACTTTAATATAAAGGCAAAACGTACAGTCTACTTAGTGATTCACAGGGTAACATGCACTGTACAAATCTAAACTTGAAGAATGAATTTTACATTTCAAGCTGTCTTGATGAGTGATCAATACCTTTCAATCTTCAGATATGTGACCTTTAACAGTCACTTTATTTGAACCTGATATGAATGGTAATTCAACTAGATGTTATTCTTCTGATATAAATTAATTTAACCTTTAGATTTTTCTCAAGAAGACGACCTGTAGACATTTCAAGTTAGTTGCAGCTAATATATGGGGATATATATATATATTTTTGTCTGAAAAGCAAGAATATGCACATGCACACACACACCCATCAGTTATATTTAACCATTTCAGTAATTATAAAAGTGATGCAATTTTTCACCATTTTCCTTTGTCTCGTTTCGGGTCCCAGCCCCCTCTCCCTTTCTTTTGCATAATCATCTGACATTTTACAGCACAAACTGGTGCAATAACTCACAAGTGAAAGCCACTATGCTTGATCTGGGAGAGGGGTCACCGACAAAGAGACTCACTGGTTAGTTTGCAGAACTCTTGCAATCAGTGACTTATAAGCTAGCTGCAAGAATCATCCAATCACTGGGTCTCCTGAAGAATATAAGCCCAAACTCACTGCCAGAAATTCAACAGCAAGTGTAATGTAGTTACAACACAAACAGGCTCTGGGGTCTACACTTACATAGTGCTTTGCTTACAATGTCTATGGATGACAATGGCTGACTATGTCAGTCTGACAGTGTAACACACCTGGCTGCACTCCTACTTTGTCTAGGATCATAAGTTTATTTTATATTTATTCTAACAATAACTTATCTTATAACTGTTGTTGATATAGCTTGGGAATCATACTTTATGTGCAGTATATTGTTGCCGTTTCTTTAATGCATTGTGTATAAATACACACAATATGGGGGAAGAGGGAGAAAAGGAGGTGGGGGGAGGGGTAGAGAGAGAGAGAGAGAGGTGTGTGGAGGGAGGTAGAGAGAGAGAGAGAGGGAGAGAGGTAGAGGTGTGTGGGTGTGGAGAGAGAGGTGTGTGGGTGTGGGTGTGTGTGTGTAGGGAGGGGGAGAGAGATGTGAGGAAGCATTTATAGCTATGCTCATCTTCCACTTGCATGGGCAGCACTTTCAGTACACATCTGGATCTGTCTGTGCTGGAAGACTGTCTGACAGCAGTGGGATAACTGGATGTGCACGGCGTGTATCGTGTGTACGCTAGTTAAAAGGAGGTATTTCAATTTTTGCAGTATGGGCGTGTTACGCCTATCGAGACTTTTACAGGTAGGGTCCACCGCTCGTAAGCTTGGGCATGTGAGGACGGTGTCTACTATGGCTCCAAAACGGAGCATCACCCTTGTGCCTTATACAGGCTAATAGGATCTGGATCATCTTGATGTGGGATTGTCAGCTAAGTGCCTGGAACAAGTTTCACTGTATATCCACTATATGCATTTAGTGTATAGCCAATATTATTGAGTTATACTATTGCAAAGGTTCTCTTGTGAGCTGAGTTACTATCTAGACTTCCTTGAATGGTATTGTTTTGATGGGCTATTTATATGGATTTCTACTTGTTCTATTTTCAATATATTCTTGTAAACAGTTTATCCTATATTGATGCTCCTATTATGGGATCCTAAGCCCAAATGTGCACCTATCTGAATACTAATAAAAATAATATACACATACAACACAAGTCTTCTTGTTGGATTGGATTGTGCATTAGATCACAATGTTTAGACAACTTCCCTTATATATTACAATAAACAAAATATTTCTGACCAATAAAAATCACTTTTAAAACCAGGGTTGCTGAAGGGAAGTGTTAGAGCTCGGTTCAGGCGGATTTTTAGGTCCCGATTTAGGCAAATCAAGTCCGAACCCCACCCCCTGACCAACAATGAATGGTTTCATAGTATTATGATGGGTTGGGCGGCTTTATTACACTAATTACGTCATTACATGAAACCACAGCCTCAAGTCCGTCGAAGGAGATTTACCTGCTCTCCTGGGATACCTGGAGAACTGCCCGAATTTCAGCAACCCTGTTTAAGGGCTAGATTTACTGAACTTCTCAAAAGGAAAAAAATTTAAATGTTGCCTACAGCAACCAATCAGATTCTTGTTGAAATTCTCTAGTATGTAATAGGAAAGTGACAGCTAGGGCCAGATTTACTAAACTGCGGGTTTGGAAAAGTGGAAATGTTTCCCATTGCAACTAATCAGATTCTAGATCTCATTTAACTATTACATACTAGAGAATGTCAGCTAGAATCTGATTGGTTGCTATGGGCAACATCTTCACTTTTCCAAACCCGCAGTTTAGTAAATCTGGCCCCTAGAATCTGATTGTTATCTATGGCCAATATCTCAATTATATTTTTGTGAAGATTAGTAAATCTAGTCCTAGAACGTTTGACTTCTCAACAGCCACCAGGTGTCACTGTGTCTGGACTCCTTTCTATTTCTTGGATCTACAACTTAAGCGCATAAGAATTTAAGGTCACCGGGCCGGATCCACAGATAACACTGTGTGCCCTCCAGATGTTACATTAGATAACTTAGTTCTGTACGATGGTATATACACGTAGAAAGGAGCTGTGATTACCCTCTGCACGCTAAATAGGGTGGGGGAAGCAGTAAAATTTTGCAGTGCAGGTGTGATCAGCAGATTACGAGTGGATCAGTGGTCGGAAGGACGGACCAGCGTGACTTAAGGCTACACTTTTTACGCACAAGAAAGGGGAGTGACAGGGAGAGTTCACGCCCATCTCTCGTGTGGAATTAAACACTTCCGCACGGGAAACATGCGGGGCGTGGATCCGGTGCCCCAGCAGCACATGTTTTTCCTTATTTATAATATAAGAGAAGAGCAGGAAATTCTTGTCTTATCTCTGGACAAACCACTTATCTCATAATGTAAATAACCAATAACCATTAGTGTCTGAACCCACAGTCCCAAGTGATATAGTGGTATTTATTGCTGCCTAACAATGATGAGACCCTGCGCTCTACTCCAACAAGTCATTATCCTCGTGGCCTTTGTATGTTCTCTCTGTGTTGCTATTGATTTCCTATGAGTTCTCCAGTTTGATTTTCTTCTATAAACAGAATAATAATTTAATGCTTTTGTGGTCGATGTGATAGTCCTAAAAAAAAAAAGAGCTGATGGGGATGATTAATAATCGTCTCTGAAAAGCATTGTGGGAAAAAGCTGCCACAATAGAAATCGAATAAAATAATAATAATAATAATAATGTCTGGCAACACAGAATGAGAAGATGATAAACCCTGGTCATTTGTGTGTCTTGGGATTTTCAGTCTGTTCACTCCAACTGGAAAGAAAAGGACAAGAGTGAAAAAAAAGTCTACTAAGCCAGTGTTTCCCAACCCTGGTCCTCAGGGACCACTAACAGTGCATGATTTCCAGGTCTCCTTATTGGAGCACAGGTGTGTCCATTACTGACTGACACATTTCAAAAGTTCCATAGATGGTGCTCATTATGGGCCGTATCCAAAGATCCGTTTCCAGATCGAGCCGCAATTATACGCATGCACAGGACAGGGCAAACCCCCTCACACCCGACACTCCCCCTCTCGGAGACTTCCGCCTCCATAGACCACCTGTAACTTTCTGTGTGCAGTCTCATGCGTATATGTCCTCTGTACGCGCATATCATGATAATCGCGACCACTTTCCTTCATTTAAATGCCTCCCCCGCCCATTTTTATTTAAAATTCTTCTGTGCATATTTTTGCGTCGCATATCTGGACGTATCTATCCACGTGCGATTCACAGGCCCGTCCATGAGGCACTTCCGCGTGCTTTTTCAACGTCAATTGCGTAAAGTTACTACACATGCGCAGTTGAAACATACCTAAAAATACGCACGGGACTCGCTGTGAAAATGGATCTCTGAATCAGGCCCTATATCACTTGTTCTTTGCAGAGGCTTGGAAAACATGGACTGTTAGTGGTTCCTGAGGACCAGGGTAATAAGCTGATGATATAGTTACAAACAATGGGCTGGATCCAGACTGAGGAGCTTGTAATTAAGAGAGGAGAGTTGCCCCTGGGCAAAACCATGTTGATTTCAGGGGGAGTCAAGTTAATTGTATTCTTTGCATGCAGGGATATATCTTTGAATTGCTTACTGCACACAGATACTGACCAGCTTTACTATCACACTGTTATTTAGACTTGGGTTGGGAAATATCACCTCTCAACACTAGTACTGTTTGCAACAGATGAAATATGACTCCCCTGCAATCAACATGGTTTAGCCCAGGTGTAACTTTAAGTTCTTATTCTTATTGAATCAGGTCCTTAATTTCAAGCTCCTTCTTAAATCTGGATTCAGCCCAACTGACCTAATCCTAAATTGATAAAGTCACCTGACTCACTTGCCCTTTTCTGCTAAAAACTTATCTATCCCTTTCTTAAACATATCATCACAACCTTCCCTGGCAGTGACTCCATACCCTGACTGCCCTTACTGGAAAGAACCCTTTCCTTTGCTGGTTGTGAAACTTCCTCTCCTCTAACCTTAGTGCATGATCCCACGTCCTGTGTATAGTCCTTGGGGTAAAAAGTTTCCATGAAAGATCTCTGTATTGACCCTTATATAGTAATCATGTCTTCTCTAAGACGCCTCTTTTATAAAGTAAACATGCCTAAACTGGTTAGTCTTGCCTTACAGCTCAAGGACTCCATACCCTTTGTCAAGTTTTGTCACCCCTCCTCTAAACCCTTTCTAGTTAAAAAATGTCTTATTTATGGAGTGACTGACCTGAATTCCGTATTCGAGATGAGGCCTTACCAACAATTTATATAGTGACAAGATTACACTGTCTTCCCTTGCATCTATGCCCCTTTTTATGCATGCTAATACGTTATTGGCAGCTGCTGCTGGACATTGAGCACTATTGCTAAATCTATCGTTCACAAGTACTCCCAAATCCCTCTCCATTAAAGACTCCCCTAAATTGACCCCATTTAATTTATAGATTACAGTTTGTTTTTGATCCCTAAATGCATAATCTTACATCTATTTTAAACATCAACTTCCATTTAGCCGTCCAGTCCTCCAGTTTTTTCAAGGCCATCTGTGGAGAAGCTACATCTTGCTCTGATTCTATTACCTTACATAGTTTAGTGTCATCTGCAAAAATGGAAACTTTGCTCTCTAAACATTCACCAAGGTCATTAATATATTAAAAAGGAGTGGTCCCAGCACAGAACCTTGAGGTACACCACTTTTGACCAATTAGAAAATGTTCCATTTATGACAACTCTCTGTATCCTATTGTCTAACCAGTTTTCCACCCAAGTACAAATGTGGTTTCCTAGACCCTTATTCTGTGGACCAAGCTCCTGTGTGGCACTGTATCAAAGCTTTGGGGGCCCGGCTTGGCAGCTAATGGAGTAGGTTGCACGGGACCATATACTACTGCTGTGCTGCAATTAAACCAGACAGCCTTTAACTGATAAATTGGCTGTAATCATCCCAGCACTCCACTCAAGATTTGATTCTCCATCGCGTACAGCAAATATTAATGGTTTCAACATTCATCCCTTTGTGCCACTTCTATCAACTAGGGCTGTGTGTGAGCACATGTGCATCATCTCTTAACTCTCACTTATACTACAACCCCTATCAGGAATTTCCATTCAACAATACTAGACAGTGCTCACCCAACTCTTAAGTTCCAGAGCCCACCTGGGTGTTAAATTCAACATTGCACAACTTGCTCGAATGCCTACCCCTGGCACATGATCTTGCAATCCTGGCTCAGCCTTACCACAGCAGTACCACAAAAATTTTATCACTAAAACTTGTGCTTCTGTCCTGTTATTCTGAGAGAGAATGGGCAAACACAACCATGCAATGGCGGCTGTGGCCAGACTGGAACGCTTTAGTAGAATCTCCACTAGTAGCTCCCAACAGAAGCATGCGCCAAGTCCTGCGAGCTCGGACCCCATGGAGAGCACCTCTACCCCAATCCGCAGATGACTCCCCCACCCTGCAACAAGCACTTCTTGCAAACACATCATACGAAAAAAGCACATCCATTGCAAACTTTCTCCACTATAATTCAGAGATGCTATCCTACGCTTAATGTGGCAACATGGCCTGATCAGGATTGATAACATTACAGTCTCAGCACTCCCCGATTACGCATTGGAGGTTCAAAGGAACAGAGCCCAATTCACCCAGGTTGGTTGGCGGCTGCGAGATCTCCAAACTGCCCTACTCCATTTTGTTTCCAGCCCAGCTACGGGTGGTGGTGAATGGTGAAACCCACTTCTTTTCTACTCCATGTGAAGCTGAGGACTGGCTGGACCGTAATCATCGGCAAAGACCGTCACCATGCTAATCATTGTGGACTTTCCCGCTCTGGACAAACAACTTTCCTTCTGGACTTTTCACACAAGAGTTGGTTAAATCTCTATTTTACTTGCATGTTGGGGTATTGGAGGATGAGGACTGGGAGAGTTTACCAGACATGCTACATCATCGACACGTTTTCAGCAAATTCATATTTATGTCCTTCACAGAGTGTATCTGACCCCCCAAAGACTACGTCACCTAGGTAGAAGAAGAAATGATATATAGAAAGAAGGTGCCAAACTGCGCTAAACCTCTAGGGGTACAATTGGTGAGGGCTGCGAAAAGGAACCTCCAGATAAGGGAAGAGAGGTAACCCAGGGCAACCGTAGGGGAATCCCTAAACCCCTGAGAAGTCCCTTTGAGGAACTAACAGTGACACAATGTATGGTTGGTTGTCCCACGCTCTCAAAATAAAGTGTGGGTGGGGCCAAGCACACACACTGAACGTATGTGTGCCTAAGTGATACAAATAAGGGGCCGAGTAAAAAAAATATATTTTTATTATGTGAAAGCATATATGGCAGACACAAGATTGGCTAAAATGCACAACTGGGAAGAACAAACAGACACAGTATATGTATTAGTCATATAAAAATTGGTCAGATAAAGATTGGGGGTTGTGAGGCGATAGGATAATGAGGAGGAGATTGAAAGGATAATGACAGATGCAGTAAGTTACACAATGTAGCAGCGGTTGGAGAGCTGCAGTACATGAAAAACAGACATTGCAGCTGTGGTTCGCAGGCAGAGTACGTGCAGCTGTAGTGCGGGGTTTAACTTGCAGGGCTGTTCGACTGACAGTAACGCGTCTAGCTGATAAAGCGTTCGGTGCAAGCACAAAAATGAAGTTCAGTACATAGATAAGTGAACTTCCAACTTCACTGCAGTCCGTAAGGGGGAGAGGGGAAGAGAGAGGTACCTCTGGCTCTGGATGGTCCGGATGATTCCTCGTTGTAAATGACGGAGGGTACGGTGGATGATCCAGACGTGTGTCCTCAAAGCCCGCATAGCAGACCATGTGAGAAACATCAAAAAACAGATGACCACTCATAGCATACCCAACCATTGTAATGCCAAACATCACCATGATCCCTTTACTCCCTTATTTGTATCACTTAGGCACACATACGTTCAGTGTGTGTGCTTGGCCCCACCCACACTTTATTTTGAGAGCGCGGGACAACCAACCATACAGAAGAAGAAATGATAACAGCCGAGATGTGGAGTCCATCCCGGGACCTTTTGGCACCTACTATGGCTATGTCCCCTAGTCTAACGATTTTAGCTTAATGTTTGGAACATCTCGCTTGGTACACTTGAAATATCCCTCCCTTTATGCCCAAGGATGTGTCTATTTGGCGTTTCACTTGTCGACAAAATTGCACATAAGTATTTTCCCTTTTTTCTCTTGCAAAAGTGATTATAGCCCGTAAATGGCTGGCTGAAGATCCCCCTAAAATTAGGGACTGGGTCGTTCTGGTGAATGAATCCTTAGCACACAAAAAATATATTTCCAAAGTCCGGAATGCACTGCAAAACTTTCACAAGGTGTGGGAAGCCTGGATGGACTCCACACGGCACACTCCCTGTCACCGGCTACAGACCAGTCTGTTACAGATAATAATGGCAATCGGTCTGTCTAATGCGATGTGTTATTGAAATGTATTATGCCAGTTTCACCCTCTTCGGAAACTTATCGATTGGTTATTATACTGTAATAGGTGCACTGAGTCATTATATCAATGTACCTCAATTCTATGTAAGATAGTTTTTCTTTGAATCAGATTGTATTATACTGGTACCTGACATTACTGCTTCTGTAATGGCAATATCCACTTCTCATGTTTTGTTGGTCCTGATTTGGTTTGTGTATTTTTTGTATGTGATATAAAATTCTTAAAAAATGATCAATCCACCCATCTTCCCTTATTTTTAGGGGTCCTTTATTGTCTTTTCTGATCCTTTTGCCATTTACATACTTAAAAAAAAACTTCATAGGGTTTGTCTTACTTTTGTTTTCAACTTGTTTTTAATTTAATATTTTTGTCAATCTGATTTCCTTTTAACATTTTTTTTGTTACATTACTTATACATACGGAAGAACTTCTCAGTCCCTTCAGATTTAAACAATTCACTTATTCATTAAAACAGTTCACTCCCCCTCTCATAGACGGACTTACTGCCCTCTGTGTATATGGAAAATACACAGAGATCAGGATCAAGGCCAATAAGCCTGGAATAACACAAAGCTTTAATTATAACCTACAAGTTTAATTTGGTCTAATTATTTTTTGTTGCTTATTTTTCCTATACCTTATAAGACCACCATAATAACATATCCTGTCATTCCTCATTAAAATTCACAGGTGTGACAGAGAAGTAATCTCTCAGCAGCAAAGTCATATAATGTGTATTCAAAAGAACAAAAACATTCATATTTAAAAAAAAAAAAAAAAAACAAAGACGAAAAATAAACAAGACAAACAATGTCAGCTAGAATCCAGAGAAACAGTGCACAATATTATTTTATTTTTTTCATAGAGATGTATTTGAGAAATCAATATAAAATACAACCGTTGACAAATTATTCTTAACATATCCCAGTGTATATAACAGAGGAAGTGGGTGTTTATGGCATTTTTTTTCTCTAAATTTAAATACTTGCCAAGAAAAATTTGGAAACATTCAGAAAAAAGGCGATTCCTGAAAATCCACTGAAACAGATCAAAATATACAGAAACATTTACTCGAGAGAAAGAAGAGATTTTGCATTAGACTAAAGGCGCAAACAAGAAAAAGAAAAAAAAGTGAAAGAGGAGTTTTTGCCAAAAGCTACAGCTGTGTTTGTTTTCTCAACACACAATAAATAAATATCTATATTCCTCTTGTTATGTGATGATATGTTTTGGCTTCTGAGAGCTACTTCCTTTTTCTTTTCGGTACACAATGTAGAACTTGGCTGGCATTACCGAGGTGTATTAAACGTAGAATAAATATATGTTTTGCTTGTAAAAAAAAAAAAAAATCCTCTTTCACTCTATACAGGCTTTATTATAGCATTGGTGTCCTCTGAAAAGGAGCTAAGTAATGCAAGGTTCTGCTGATACAAATTGTAAAAAGGACTTGTGCAGGACTTTATGCATTGACAAAATGCCCCAATTCCTGCTCAAGGTGCAATACAAATTGTACAAGATTTGTAACCCTATATGGCATTAACTGACCCACCGCTGCAATACGAATGCATAAAAAGAAACAAATAAAAAAAAAAACCTAAACAAACATACAAACCCCAAACTTTGGAGGGATGATGGACACATTTTCAACATATAAAAACTGGATAGTGACTTAAAATTATTGAAGTGACCACGAGATTCTATAAAAGAACAAAACAAAAACACAAAAAACACCCCAACCCCAACAAAAAAGTAGTCTAATTTGATCACAGCGAGTATAACACAAAAAAGGCCTTTTACCTACTTCAGCGCTGAAAGAACCCAAACTGAAGGAGTTGGTAAGGAAAAATTAGGCATTACATTGTATATATGTATATCCCCCTTTAAACCATCTGCACATAAAACACTTCCACATGTAACATATTCTACATGTAACAATGCAGACATCCACGTTTGGTGACCATTGTCTACTATAATTGTGCTTTCCATGGAGGACAATTTCTTAAAAAACAAAAACCTCAGGCAGAGGGCAAAAATGGACCATCAGCAGGGCATAAGTAGGTCACTGAGAAAATGCTTCACCCGGATCATCATCATTTTTGTAGTTGGCGTAGGCGGTGACAAGTGGCTTAAAGGAAGTAGCTACTTCTCCATTAGCAGCAGAGCTGTCTGGGAATTCTGATTGGCAGTCAACCATTTCAGTTCTTCTCCGGCTGCACTTGGGGCAATGTGGAAATGTTCTGCTTGTGTCCAATACTGACCATTACGCAGAGCTCCTGTGACAGCAGAACTACAGGAGGAACAGGGAAGAGCAGCTGGAGGATTCAGAGCACTCAGTCTATTGACAACTTGGTCCAAAAGGGATCAGTCAGCTTTTTTAATAAATATCTGTTTGGAGGAAATTATATTACAAAGAAAAGAAAAAGAAAAAAAAGGAGAGCAATTATTATGAGCAAAGCAAATGAAAAAGGGCATAAACTGATCATAACAAAGTTGAACTCTGTGTATGTCCAGATTTCATTTAACATACTTTATATCAGTATTTTGCAAGTTTGAATTGAGCTAGGAGAGACCCCATCGCCCACCTGTTTCTCAAAGGGGGCATATTAAGTTTATTAACGCCTGCTGACTAACGTAATAAACAGGAAATGGCGAAATTTCACTTATTTCATTTCTGTCTTCAGTAGAAACAAGCAAAAGGCAAACTACAGAGATATGATTGATCAGGGTGTGGGTCACTGTATGGGTAACCCTTACCCTGACCCTCCCCTTCCATTACCCTAACCCTTCCTTTCCCCCTAGCCTAATCCTAAGACTCCACTACTTGCAGCATGACCCTAAAACTCCCTAAAGACTCCCCTGCAATACTCACCTGTCCGGGGGGTCTGCAGAGGTGTGACGAGTCTATTCGGCAGCGGTTTCCGGATGAATGAATGAGTTAACATGCTGATTGGCATACGTGCCCATCCATTAATAAAATCTTCTGTTTTAGTGCTATTTTCGAAATAGAGACAGTGGAAAATTAGCTTTCGACTGGCTCTTTTCAGAAATAGCATATTCGAGGCGGTGCCTGGAATTGATCCAACATTCTGGATAACAGGCCTATATAAAGGGAATGCTCGAAATGGAAAAGCTGCAATGATATTTGGGTTATTCTGTCCCTGGCCATATTTGAAACATTCTAGACATGAGTTTTAAGTATTTAATAATCTTTGATGTTTATATTTGGAATCTGATTGTGTAGTGCCACTACGGCCAAACAATGATGAGATTCCACTTTGCACAATCTCTGGAATCATTTAAGATGACTAAAGACTAAAACCCCTCTGAGGCGTATGTAATAACACAGAACCGGGTCCTGATTTAGTAGGGTCCTGTAAGTGGACCTCTGGCTGTGGAGGTCTACAATTTGATCCTAATTTGCATATGTGTGAGGGGTGTATAAACCCTTTGCACTTATGCATTTCCATGTCCAAAACCCTACCTTAAAGATTATGCATCGGCCCACTTAAAATGGAGCCAATGCATAAATGAGGATCATAATTCAAGTCCTTACTGTATGATTTAAAGGCATTTCCCCCTCCTACCATGTTATTCATTAGGCATACACCCCGTCCTGCCCCAATGTCGGACCTGCTTCCAGCACAGAAATCTGAATCTAGAGGATCCATATCCATGCTGGCCCCCACTATTAAATCAGGATCCGTCCGTAACTTTTAGGTAGAACAAACTTCATAACCCAAGCAATCCCCTTTATGTTTTTAACTGAATGTTCACACACAACACATGAAAACCAAACAATATTGTATATGGAAACATATGAGAGTCTCGACAGGTAATCAATTATAAAAATGTATTAATCAAATAACATCAATAAAAATAATTGTAAACTGTACAATTTGTTCCTTTAACAGTGTTTCCATCAATTTCCCTACTACTGATGTTACACTCACTGGTCGGTAGTTTGACGCTTCTTCCCTACTTCCACTTTTATGCAGAGGGATGACATTTGCTATTTTCTAGTCCTCTGGAATTACCCCAGTTATTAGTGACTGATTGAATAATTCTATGCAGCTTGTAAGACTTGTATAGGCACTTAATGAGTAGACATCAGTGGAAAATGGTAATTTGACTCTAATTGGGTAGAGAAAAGGAACTGCGTCCAGTGTTCTTGCCCACTGTGTCTCCAATCTGGCACAGCAACTCGGAACTTAGAGACTCTGAGAGTGGATTAACAGAGTAGGCACTTTACTCACGTGTCCCTCCTGTATAGATGTCACAAGCAGGAGGGGGTAAGAGCGTGACCGTAGTTGGTAGTGGTCCCGTTTGTCAAAGGCATATGCATCCACCGCCAGCGAGCCGTCTCTGAGCTTCGGCGCTCACGCTGGAAGCACGTGGCAAAAGCCTTCTGAGAAAACTGTCTGTTACGATGGAGAAACGCGTCAAGGGGCAACCTATGACATTGATACGCCACACTCTTGCTACAGGACAGCACCTTTTATACCAGATCTCTCCACATAGTGGATCAATACCATTTATTCCATCTACGGCCAGCATTGGGACTTGCAGAAGCAATCCAAGGTTCCGATAACTCTTTGGCTCACACGCCCCCCGGCACCCAGCCGGCAACGCGGTGTAAACACACCAGCTACGTGCTGTCAGCGTGAGCACCGGCGGATATGCCTTTGACAAACAGGACCACTACCAACTACGGTCACGCTCTTACCCCCTCCTGCTTGTGACATCTATACAGGAGGGGCATGTGAGTAAAGTGTATACTCTGTTAATCCACTCTCAGAGTCTGTAAGTTCCGTGTTGCTGTGCCAGATTGGAGACACAGTGGGCAAAAACACTGGACGTAGTTCCTTTTCTCTACCTAATTAGAGTCAAACTCCCATTTTCCACTGATGTCACTTCATTAAGTGCCTATACAAGTCTCACAAGCTGCATAGAGTCTCATACATGCTGGGACTGAAACTTTGTCAACAATATAACCTCATATATAGGTGGCTGTCCCACGACACTATATGGATCTTTCCAAGAGTATTGTGCTTACATCCATCTAATTGCTTGTCATAGAGTTCAATATACCTTTTTACAATTATTTTTATTGATGTTATTTGATTAATACATTTTTATAATTGATTACCTGTCGAGACTCTTATATGGTTACTTCTAGCGCTCCCCCCTCCTTGGTTTTTATGTTTGTTTTTAGCAGACTGGCAGTGTCTGCTCGGTGGTAACCGCTCTGTAAATTAACCTAAGTATATTGTCTAAACAACCCGGCTAGCTCGAGTCTAACTTTTCGTATATGGAAACAACCTGCAAGCATGCATACAGTATAGATATTGTAAGGAAAAAGGCACAGAATCTAACACAGGTGACTATAACAAATCTTGAAATACCAAGAGAAGAGCAGGACGTATTTCCTAAGTGTCCCCCTGGTTCCTTTCTATTTCCTAACAATATATAGGCAGCCAGACATTCATGATTAGCTTCTATCTTATAATAACCAGTTTCCGTCCTATCAACTTGGAAAAGAAATGCCAATTGGCTGGCGACCACGGCCAGACAAGGAGGGAAGGAAACCTTATTTATCTAAAAGCCAACGGCTAATAGGCTACAATGCTCAGTGTGCAATTTACATCTACAAGCAATATTAATAATAAATGAGTCCTATTACCTGAACAAGAACAGAGTATAAATAAAACAAATCATTACACTGCTCTAAGCACGGTATAATCTATTTAAACAAAGGAGACTGAAATCCCATAGACCAGTTGCCAAAAGAATTGTCCTTCGAACAAGAATGAAGTTTAAATTATCCTTTTTAAATAGTTTACAAACCAGAATCCAGAGCTATGACCAACCTTTCCATGCTGCATATAAATAAAGATTTGCCTTCCCCAGTGCCACATACCTCACTCAGAATGACCCATACGGGTGAGTCTGTCTGTATAGAGAGACGCAGAGCCTCTAGCGGTCCAAATGAAGAATCCACTTCCCCTTCTGCAATGCCCTTGCTAAATGATCCTAAAAAACAAACATTAACCAAACAGAATCTGTTAAGTGTGGGAGACAGGTACATAAAAAAAATGACTTAATTTCATGCTACTAATAAACCGTAATATCTTAGCGGACTTCTAAAGAGAGGCACAAGAACACAGAATGATTAGTTTTCCTTTCAACAAGTTAACTGAGAATAATCTTTTCATTTGATGAGTTCCCATTCAACTCCATCTAAAGACAGAGATAAGATATTTCTAAGTCCATTATAATATTTTTTTTCTCATATAATTCAATTCAACTAATATTTTTCTTTGCAGACTCTCTCTTTAGCAGGGGTAATAATTATGGTTATAGTGTAGATGTAGCATATTACGTCAGTGGTGTCATTTCAGTCACACAGCTATATGACAGAATTGAAGATTTACAGCCTACTACATAATGTATAATTCTCAGGCATGTCAGAGAACCCACATGACATTGCTACTGTGCATGCAATGCAGGGGCATAATTATAGAGGGTACAGCTGCTACGGGGGGTTCGGAGGAGAGGGAGGCCCAAAGCAGCTGCTCCTTCAGCACTGTAAAAAAAAAAAAGCTGTCAGAGGCCGTGACAGCATAAAACTGCGCTCGGCACTGCATGAATGCATGCTGAGAGCTGCTGCTTTGCTATGGGGCCTGTAACCTTCTGCCCCTGATGTAGGGGCTGATCCAGTAAGGGTAAAACTGGTGTGAAAGCAGCTTCAAACAAAATAATGGAACCAAGGGAACTGTGAAAACAGGTTTAAAAACTATTATAGTGAAGTTTTCTAACTTGGCTCTAATTCAGAGATTAAACAAAAAGCTAAGCCGCACAGAGAGTGCAAAAGCAAAGTACTTCTCTGCATACAAAACACTTAAAAAAAGCATTTAAACCCCTTACATTATAACAAGGTTTGGCTCAGGTTCACACTTGTAACTAACTTGTAACTGTGCTGCCCATAATCTCCCATATTCCTCTGGACATGTGAAGATAGATTGTCGAGAAGTTTTACAAGTTTGTGTAAACCTTTAAAAATTGTGCCGCTCAGTCTATTAACACTTGGGTGCACATGATGAGAGTACTGGGGGGGGCTAGAGGCACATGATGAGAGTTTGTGGTGCTGGAGGCACATCATGGAAGTACTGGGAGTGAATGGGTAAGAGGGGGGCATGCCAGTCGCTTACTTTGCCAGGGGCGCTGGACCCATAGATACACCCCTGACAGAAAGACTTAATACATTCTGATGATACACATGTGAAACAGAAAATAACTCACCTATTTGAAAGTACCCATCTGGTGTTCGATGGTATTTAGAGGGTTTACCCCGCCCTTCTTGTAAAGCTTCTTTGTCAGATTGCAGACTCTGAAGCAAAGACAAAAAAAATGTAAGTCAGTAAAGTTGTCTTCCATCGGAGTAAGCTGGGTGCACACTGAAGTTTTTAATGACGATCTGAAACATTTCTGTGTTTTATTTTACAGATAGAACAGTAGAGTTTGTTACTGGTTTATGGCAGTGTGCTGGGGCAATTTTTCCCTTTGTTTTTGTGGCAAGCAGATTAACCCCCTGCCTTTCACGCACCTGTTTAACATATACTTATAAATTGATTGAGCAACTTCTGGTTTTATATAAATTGATTGAGCAACTTCCATTCTGTTTTTATTCTGTTTGTGGGCATGTCTGGGATCAGTTGCTGAGAGGGAGAGCTGTTTCACAGCAGCCATTTTGGAGACTTTAAGGGGTGTCTCCTAGGTAAGTTGGCTCTCAATGTATAAACATTAACCCCTGCCTTTCACGCACCTGTTTAACATTTACCTATAAATTGATTGAGCATCTTCCATTCTGTTTTTATTTTTTTTTATCTCAAATATTGTCAGCTCTGTAGATCGTAACAATTATAGCTTTAAACTGCTAACACCCCCAAAATCTTTGATACAATGATATGGTCGCCCACTAGGTGGCACTATGCAGAAATATGAATGGTAATCATTGCATTGAAGATTGTGCGTCAGTACACACTGTAGTCTTCTACAGATATTCCTAGCATTGGGACATCATTGATCACAAAAATCAGGAGCTCCCAAATAAAATCAAATGATCAAATTTAGACAATCCAGCTGCATTATTGGACAGTATATACTGGTAAGATATCTAATGAAATTTTCGTTTCATCGTGTGATCTGCACGATTATCATCAGAAAAACCCCAGTGTGTAACCAGCTTAATATGAAGATAAGAAGAAGTTATAACTTGTATTCATAAGCAGTAGTATAACATCAATTATGATGTCAGGCAAATTGATGCCTTTACAGAGAATTGTAGACTGTATTATTTATTTGCACCCATACCAGTCTATAGCAATGTTGTAGCATTACAACTTCTATAACGAATAATGCCCAAAGCACCACAGTAGTAATCATTGAAGCAGCAAGGGTTAAATTAGCCCAATACTGAAAGACACAGATAGGTGGGATTGTAATGTCTATTTGGCTTTGTTCATAATAAGAAAATACAGACCGACATAAGAACAGTTTCCGTGGGTTACTCATTTGTAAGCATTTTGTACATGGATGTATATTACAGTCATATCGTTATACACAAGGAGCTTAGAAAGCTTGCATGAAATTATGCTCCTTGGTAAATCCGTATAATGTGTATTGTTTATGTATGAAATATAAAATTGTAAAAAAACAACAACTGTGCATTCTCTTTTACCAACAATCTATAGGCCAGATGCAGACCTACGTTTACATTACGTTTCATCGCATAGCGTATTTATGCTACCCCATATCTTTATGCATTACATACAATACAAATATATAATAATTATTTATACATTGAGACTCGGGGGGAATGGGATGCAGTTTTAACAGTAGAGTGGCTGTTATGTAAGAGCAGTGGGTTCAGTTATAAGTGCTAATGCTTGCGCTAGTTCTTATGTGAGCTTCCTGCTTTCTGATTCATCATTTACAGAGTTTCTTACAAATAATAATGAATAACAGTCTAAAAGAAAAACAAAAACACATATAAGTCAAAGGCAAACATGTAGGTAGCACAATGAACGCTTCAGAAAAAAAATAGTAAATAACTGTAGCTAAAATGACAAAGAACTGAGGGGAAATGTGGAAAAATTATTTTTGTATCAGACCAAGAGCAGCTAAAGTGTAACAGACAACCTATTGCACAATGGATGAAGCCATTTTGTGAGATAACACTGCCATTGTGGTATCCACTGACTGGGAAGGAAGTAGGGATAATAGATGTACAGTGAATGAGTATGTTCCCCAAATAATGCAGTTTAAAAGTATGTTAAAAAATGTAGTTAAAAACACACAAAACAAATGTCACTATTCTGTATTTCGCCGGCACGATGGTCTTCATTTCAAAAGACCAGATGCCCAATGTGTTTTGTGTGATGTAAATAGTTTCTTTTGAACTGTGTAAATGATTTATTATTTAAGCCTACAAAATGGCTGCTTCCAATAGTTGTAGGGTAAGCTTGGATATCACTTAAAAAAACCAACACCACACTTCATAGATAATGTAAATGAATAAAAATCAGCAACCAAATAGTATCTGCTGTAATAAAACACAGTCTTTGAAGCCACTAGAGGGTACTGCCATCCCAGTTAAGAAGGAATCTGCTGAAGCGGAACTGCAGGTTGATGAAGTATAGTACAAAAAAACATCTGAAATGTAACACAAAGGCCAATTTATCCGTATATTAGAGATCTTCAGATAACTCCACTCCTCTGCAAAACAAGATATATCTTAGTGTATTTTTTTATTACTATTCTTTATATGTCCCAGGCACATTGCAGGAAGCCGTTAGCTTGAAAATACTGCCATGTAAACTGCAATGACAGGCAATTCATTTCCTCACCTGCAAGAGATTTACAACGGAAATGATAGCAAACGGAAACATTGGTGTATGTTTTATTGAGAGACGTTCGAGGCTCAGAAAGACTTGACTGAGACTGTGCGCGTGTTGATGTGTGGAACATTCTTATACCAAATATATACACAGTCTGTCCAATAGACATGACTGTAACCCCTAAATCATTAGCAATGCAAGATGTATTGGTAACATAACCATGTACTTCATCTCCAATATACACATGAATTGTATATATTCCCAGTATACTCTAGTAGGTTGGACTGCTCTGGTGGGAATTATTTGCAGGTACAGTATGGTGGTGATCTGGATATAATATAAGCGAGTAGCACTTATGTCTCACAGAGATCATGAGTCTCATCCCGGATTTATCTGTGTGGAGTTTGTATGTTCTCCCTGTGTCTGTGTGGGTTTCCTTCAGGTGCTCCGGTTGCCTTCCACACTCCGAAAGCAGGCTCTTAAGTTAAATGGCTACTAAATTAACCCTAGTCTGTGTGTGTGCATGTTTGTATGTATGTATGTATTAGGGAACTTAGCAAGTAGCTCCAATGGAGCAGGGACTGATGTGAATGTGAAATATTCTCTGTAAGGCACTAAATAATCTGGTGGCGCTATATAAAAATCTGTTAATAAATAAATATAATATAGGAAAGGCTTAGGGATATGCTATAGAGGAGAAAGTGTGGTGGGAAGTGGAGCTGCGTAGGTGCAGTCCTCTAATAATTTATATTATTTATTATTTTGTAGTACTTGCACTTCTGGAAATGGAAATACACCACATTCTGTCTCTAGTCTGCAGAAAGGGTCTATTCTCTGGTATATGTAAGTGGGACTATATGAAGTATATAGCAGTAGATTTATATAGCCTTCCCAATAGGGACTAGTCTTCATAATAGGGACTATATAAAATATACAGCAGTAGCTTGCCAGTCTTCATAATAGGGACTATATAAAATATACAGCAGTAGCTTGCAAGTCTTCATAATAGGGACTATATAACATATACAGCAGTAGCTTGCCAGTCTTCATAATAGGGACTATATAAAATATAAAGCAGTAGCTTGCCAGTCTTCATAATAGGGACTGTGTCAAATATACAGCAGTAGCTTGCAAGTCTTCATTTTAGGGACTATATAACGTATACAGCAGCAGCTTGCCAGTCTTCATAATAGCAACAATATAAAATACACAGAAGTAGCTTGCCAGTCTTCATAATAGGGACTATATAAAATACACAGCAGTAGCTTGCAGTCTTCATAATAGGGACTATATAAAATACACAGCAGTAGCTTGCAATCCTTCACAACAGAGACTATATAATACACAGCAGTAGGTTGCATTCCTTCACAAGAGACTGTTAACTACACAGCATTAAGTTGCAAGCCTTCACAATTGGAAAATGCAAAATACACATCAGTAGCTTGCTTGCCTTCCCAATAAGGAACTACACAGCAGTAGATTGCTAGACCCAGTGTTCTCCCCAGGGCATTTTAGTCGGGTGCTCCACCCGGCAATTTTAGCTTACCACCCGGCCAGACCTGACCAAAACGTTGATTGTGATCTCCAGCTTTCAGTCCTGGTAGTCTTCATAATAGGGACTATATAAAATATACAGCAGTAGCTTGCCAGTCTTCATAATAGGGACTATATAAAATATACAGCAGTAGCTTGCCAGTCTTCATAATAGGGACTGTGTCAAATATACAGCAGTAGCTTGCAAGTCTTCATTTTAGGGACTATATAACGTATACAGCAGCAGCTTGCCAGTCTTCATAATAGCAACAATATAAAATACACAGAAGTAGCTTGCAGTCTTCATAATAGAGACTATATAAAATACACAGCAGTAGCTTGCAATCCTTCACATCAGAGACTATATAATACACAGCGACGTGTTTCGCAGAGGAAACGTATGTCTGGATCACGTCAAGTATTATTATTGCAAAGTATTACACTGCTCCCACCCAGCTGCTATTTAATACCACCCGGCTGGCCACATTTTCTGGGGAGAACACTGTAGACTTCTCAGGTGAAGCTATTCCAAATGCTTAGCAGTAGATTACTAGCCTTCTCAAGTGGGATTATGGGAAGCATTCAGCCGACCAGCCTGCACAAGTGGGATTATGGCAAGCATAGAGCAAGAGGCAGGTCATTAGCTTCCACAAGACGGCCTATGGCAAGTATGCAGCAGAAGGTCATTACCCCGCACAGGTGAGTTATTTGCAGCCTGCACTGTGTAACCTCTATAATGTACAATCAAGCGTCTTAGAATGTGCTATTATTGAAAATAATTATCTTTTAGAAATGACAGTACTTTACTTGATAAATTACTTACAACCTAAAGCAGATAAACGTATACTCCAGATACATACCACTGTACAATGATTAGTATTGGAGAATAAGAATGACATATTTACATATCATTTGTGAAAGACTCTATAATATCCTCCAAAAGGATCTTACCCACTAGTCATACAGGTCTGCTATAACCAGACAAACCGGTAATAAGGTGTAGTTTTCCTCCAGTGAGCAAGGCTTCATTTGTTCCAGATGCTGACTGACCTCCAACCCTCAGTATTGGCACAATGTATTTCTCCACACTAAGCACCCTTTCTCCAGAACACCTCTACGGGGAGTCCTGCTTGCCACTAATCACTAATTTACTTGGAAGCAAATATTTTATTCAGACTGAGCTCTTCTACTAGAAAAAATATTATGATAAAAAACAAAAAATAGAGTGTTGGTAATTCTCTGCTACAGCAGACTGTCCTTTGTTTAGCTTGTACAAACAGCCAAAATCAGTGTATTTACAAAACTAATTCCATACTAACCTTTCTCAAATAATAATTCTAAAAGTAACCTTTATTAATGAGTAATAAGACTCATTAGCTGTCCTAATATACGTGAACGACCACCAAAATACTTAAACTGTAAAATTTACGTTGGTGCATATCACTTGACACTTCCTTGTCACATTGCCTGGATTTAATGCTTTATTTGGGGGGCGATTTAGCATCTTTCCCAGTGTGTAAAAAAAATAAAAAAAATAAAAAATTAAACAAAGGAAAGTTTTTGCCAGTTCTGCCTTGAAACCCATTTCTACTTGGTGTAAACAGCTACTAACAGCCAATTGCTTTCAATGAGAGTGCAGGTATAAGTAAAGTTGAGAGTTAGTGGCTGTAAAAAAATAAAAATAATAATACTTATTAAAAGGAAACACAACGAGGGGTCTGACCGGCATTAGAGCTTACCCCAAAAATAGGCAACAGCTTGTTCTAAAGCAAAGGGAAGCCAACATGTTTCCTATTTGTATCTGCTTATTACTCTATACAAATAGCGGCATCAGTCCCCTTTATTTTAACATAAACTTTCACTGGTTGAGGATAGTGCTCGGACAAGGTGGTGTAGGGAGTGTGGGTGTAGGAGCTTCTGCTTACAAGTGCCCCATGCTTTTACCCTACCTCTCCAATTCATCGGAATTTATATGGACTGTCAGCAGTGGGTTACACAGACCCAATACGCCAAGCGATTAAGGGGCGTATTCACATCTGTTTTCATGTGGAGTTGTGCGCGTATTTTTAGATAAGTTTTTACTGCGCATGCGTAGTAACTTTATATACATAAGTAACGTATAATATACACACATAAGTGCTTTAGGTACGGACATGTGAATCGCACTTGGGGACATACGTACGGAGGGGCGGAGTTAAGGTATGTACTGGAAAAGTTAAGTTAAAGAGGGGGGCATTTAAATGAGCATTTGAGGGCGCGGTCTGATTGAATCGCACGTATGGCTTAAATATACGCACTTAAGTACACACGTAAAGTTAGAGGTGGTCTATGGAGGCGTATGTCTACAATTGAACGGCCGTGAGAGGAGACTGTCGTGGGTGTTGCCTTGCTAGATGCATGCGTATAATTGCGTACTTTTAAAAAAACGTATCTGTGAATACGGCCCTAATTTATTAAATCACTGATTCTTAGCGCACTTGCAGTGTTTTCTTGTGTTGTTTTTAAAGCCCCCTCTTACTGATGGATATTAATAACAGCAACGTGAGGCACTAGTGGAAAGGAGGAGGTGTGATATCACTGGTGGAGCTGAACAACAATCCTGGTAGATCATGGTACATGATAGAGAACAAGCAAAGAGGTGACAGACAATCCCTCAGCTTTATCTTGGCTTACATTAACAGATGGCAATCTATCCCTACTGCATGTAGTGAACACAATCAAGCCAAGAGAAATTATCTGCGAGTTTAAATATAAAAATAATTCTTCTGTTGGTTGAAGATCAAAGATGTGAAATCAAAGCTCTTCACATTTACCTTCTTCACATTCGTCATTCACTTTTTCTTTTCTCTTATAATGTCACCAATACTTACATCAAACGGCAGTATCTCCACTGTGGTGTTGTAAAGCTTATCCTCTGGGTGCTCAATGTTCCCGCTTCGGAAAAAATACCTATGGGGCACACACACAAAAATGACTAGCAACAAAGCTCCTGTGTCAAAGGCTAAAGTTCAATATCACGATAATGTGTTATGATCCAATTAACTAAGAGCCCACAGAGAAGGAGACGTCATATTCACAACCCCCTTGCTTCATTCGCAAATGACTCTGCTCCTTATTTTGACACTTTCCAAAATTAGCTATGCCTGTGAAAATTGCTTCCTGCAGACGAGCAGCGCCTAATTGCTGCAAATATCAGAAGGGCATAAAGTATTTCTGCAGTTTTTAATTTGGTTGTAAGAACACAAAAAGATCACTGCAAATGACTTTGCTGGTTGTTTATATAAGAAAGAATCACTGCCCAGGGGATATGTATTAATGTTCTACAACCCCATTCAGATCAGTACATGAAGAGGAACGAGACTTTTAGACCACATGACTACACAGCGGAGGCAGCCTTTTTACCAAATTACTGAAGCAAAAGGCAAAAAGGGACAGAGAGGTGACCCATCACAGGTGGTTGTCACAAACATTTGTGCATTTACTACACTGCTGGCAACACAGAGTGGACACATTTATTAACACTGCTCCAAGCTGAGAGATAGTAATGGGGGGCCTGATTCAGAGATCCGTTTTCACGGTGAGACCAGTGCGTATTTTTAGGTACATTTAAAATGCGCAAATTACGCAATTGACGTTGAATATACGGGCTGAAGTGCCTCACGGACAGACCTATGAATCGCACGTGGATACATAGGTCCCGCAAAAATACGCATGAAGAATTGACATAAAAACGGGTGGGGCGGGGGGCATTTAAATAAAGGAGCGTGGGCGCGATTATCATGACACGCACGTACACGGGACTACACACAGTTACAGGTGGTCTATGGAGGCAGAAGTCTCCTAGAGCACAGCTGAGAGAGGGGAGGGTCATGGATGTGAGGGGGTGTGGCCTGCACCGTGCGTGCGTATAATTGCGGCCCGATCTGGAAATGGATCTCTGAATACGGCTTGGGATTAGGTGCCACAATACGGGGCCTATCTGACAGTACATGGCTAATTACAATTATCGCTGTTTCCCATCTGTCCTTCACTTAAAGAAGAAGCAAAGATATGGATTGCATAGAAAAATGAATTTCCCATAGAAATAGGTGGAAGGGATGGGAAGCTTTTGTTTAATACTTAAGTTCTATCAGTGTGGATATTCTATGCCATATTACAAACCTGCAGTTCTAATCATTAGATTAACAGACCATAATTATTAGCAACCATAATTATGAGTTTTTACTTCATACACACTTACACATTCAAGCTACGGATGATCAATAAATCAATTTAATATTTCATATGGATAATCGTGCTTCTAAATATAATCTTGTGCTTTGTACAAGTAACATAGAGCAAATGTAACATGATAACCTTATTTAAAGAGATTTTAAAAATCATGTTGCAGTTGTTTTAAACTCATTGTACATCTTCCAGCACTGTCATTAGTATTTAGCCGCAGGTTCTTGCTTTTTTATTTCGGGGAAAGCGCCACTTACTCAATATGGAATCATTCGATGAATGACCACTACTATTGAATCGGAACTCTTGGAGTCAGCTACAGGAAACAAAAGCTTCCTGGTAATGTTTTTATTGAAAACCTTGCAACATAAAGCTTCCTGGTAATGTTTTTATTGAAAAACTTGCAATATAAAGCTTCCTGGTAATGTTTTTATTGAAAATCTTGCAATATAAAGCTTCCTGGTAATGTTTTTATTGAAAAAACTTGCAATATAAAGCTTCCTGGTAATGTTTTTATTAAAAAAACTTGCAATATAAAGCTTCCTAGTACAGCCAAACTTCCTCTCAAGTGTAAAACCAGAGGACACGTATTCTGTATGGGTCCGCATTGCTAATAATTACTAGATGAGGTGGCTACAGTAAAGTGGGGTAGTGATCGGTGGAAATGTACAGCAACCCAGCACTGGTTTGGGATTTCTCTACTGTGACCAGTTTGACATTGTAAAGACAATATAGTTTTGTAGCTCTCTATTGTATAGCATATATGTAATGTATCTGCCAACTATATTGCTCTTTGCACTTTATGCCGACCATTAGATTGTGTATTGTATTTGAATAATGGTTGCTATAAAGATATCAGTATTACTATTACAAACCTTTCTACTCGCAAAGGCTTGAAGAACCTAAAGCGTATAAAATCTCCAGCGGTTGGCGTGAAGGCCCAGAAGAAGTCCTCTCTCAGGTAAGCCTTCTCCAGGGTGAAATGCTGGTACATTTTTAAGCTAGTGCTGACCTCAGCAGCAGGATTTACATGTTCCTTGCGTAGGGCTTGTTTACCGAAATCTTTGTCCTGGAGAGATAAAAGAAACATAAGCGTCCAATATACAAGCTAGGCCACAGTAAGAAGAAAGAACAGTATTATCACATTAAACTCTACAGGTGTGTTCCATAGCTCAAATAACTACAACTCATTAAATACTGGTATCCTAGGTATATCCAGTATAGACTTCTGTTATTTGAGAGGGGGATGGGTGTATGTACGTATATGTATCTCAGTATATTTAAAAAAAAAAACAAAAAAAACAAAACAAAAACAGAATGTCTTCATTAATTTAATGAATTCATGAATTGAATGAATGAATTTATAATTAATTTATGCATGCCTTATAATTTTTTTTTCTAGAATGGGTGAGTATGCCAGACTCACCCATTCTTATTCGGAAATACCGCCGCCGCGCAGCAGGGAAAGGTGAGTAACCTCTCCAGGGTGCGCAGGAGGGAGAGTTAGGGTTAGGCTGTGAGAGAGGGAGGGTTAGGGTCAGGCTGCAGGAGAGAGAGAAATAGGGTCAGGCTGCCAGGAAAGGAGGGTTAGGGTAATGAGAGGGGAGGGTTAGGGTAATAAGAGGGGAGGGTTAGGGTTAGGGTAATAAGAGGGGAGGGTTAGAGTTAGGGCAATGAGAGGGGAGGGTTAGGGTAAGAATTAGGGAAAGGAGTGGGGGACTTTTTTTTCTTACCTTTCGGAGCACTGAAAGCTCGGTGCTCTGTGGATCGATTGATATGCCTCATCGAGGCAAATGCAATCGAGATCCCAGCTCATGATCAATTCAAAGATGTATATATAAAGAAGCACTCCCAGTACATGTGCAAAAAAAAGGACATATAATGCACCAACATTTTAGAGGCAAGTCATCTCTTTTAACGGGGTCCAAAAAAAAAAATGTAATAAAATATATATACACTTAGCTTTTATTTATAAGGTTCCACACAGTTTTTACAGTGTGATACAGTATAACAGAAGGCAATAAAAAAAAGGCAAAAAAATTTCATAGTGCATTCCAAATATAACAAAATAATAAAAATAAAAAGGAAAATGGACAAAGAAAAACTTAAGTACAAACATGGAAGTTATGATTGCAAGGAGAGCTAGTAGAATTTTGCTCTCACACCCGGTTGCCATACCTTTAATTTCTGTATTTTTCCCGCCAGAGAGGAGTGGGTCCCTACATGTTGGAAAAGAGAAGGTTTGAACCTGATCCTCAAGTTTGCCTTTTGTCGGTCACAGTGTTTCTAAAAATGAAGAACAGAGAAGTTTAGGATGTGGTAGTGGGTCACATATAGCCAAATTTTACTTCAAAGGACAAAAAGGGTGTCTGTGAACTAAACACTTACAACATTATACAGAACACAAAGCACAGTGGAGATCTAATCTGTCACTGTGCTACTAATGCCATGCTGTGGAAAGTTTTGCACTTAATTAGCAGATTATAAAGGTGAGAATTTCCTTCCCATCAAATATTTGCTTCAATAAATGTACTTAAAATCTGAAATCCCAGAAGAGGACTAGATTCTATCACACTGACTTTATTTTTGGCATTGATAAAACCAATATAGACTGTGTACAAGGGCGGCCCTAGGTGCACAGTGCCTGGACGCAGGATTCCAGGCACTGTGTATGTGATTACGCAGTCTCCGTGAAGTGAAGGCCCCGCGCGTGGCCGCCTGCAACCAGTACAGTGCCGCCAGGATGATGAACCTGACGGCACTGTACTTTTTAACTTAAAAAGCAGGAGGTGAGGGGCCCCGGGACCCGCAGGGCCATAGGTCGGCCGCCTATACGGCCTATGCCGTGGGCCGCCTCTGACTGTGTAAAACCAGTTTTATCACAATAAACAAAGAAAAAGTTATTCAATGCTACATAGAAAAAAATTTTCTAGTTCGATTTTTTATTTTACCCACATCACAATATATTAGCTATGAATGAGTCAAATAAAGCTATGAATGTGTCAATCATATTCCTAAACAACAAAAAAATAAAAATGCTACAACCAGTTTATCAGTGTTTTAATTCTGAAAATCTAAGAAAAAAATGTTTATCTTGTTTTAAACAGATACACAAATGATGATTGTGGTCCTGATTCACAGTTACGTCGTTTTTCGTCTGACGTACGATGTTTTAGGAATTGAGCTACTATGCATGCGTAGTAGCTTTTTTACGCTATCTACGTACCATTTCTGCACATAGATTGTGTAAGCGTGTAGTAGCTCAATTCTTAAAACAACGTACATAAGATGAAAACTACATACCTGTAAGTCAGGACCTGTGTTATTACTTTTTTTTCTTTAAAGTGTTGTAAAGTTAAAATGGACTGACATATCTGAGCAGAACAGGTTGATATCATCCTGCCCTATATATAGTATATCTGATATACTTTTGATATTGCAGTTGGCATTGCTTCAAAGAAAAAAGCATCCTAGTCCTCAGAAGAATCGTGACTTGTGATTGGCAGATCATATAAACTGGAAAAGTTATCTTGTATGAAGTTCTGACGCTGGCCTCAGGGGCAGATAAGATGTGTACAAACTATTTTCTCCTTTGTGTATAGGATCATTCCCAAATGAAAACGATTCCATTTTGAGGTCCTGGTTCACATATGATAAAACCACAAAATAAAAAACAAAACAAAAAACATTGTATTTAAAGGCCTCTGAATCTTTACTTTTTAAAAAATTATTATTTTTCTTTTACTATAGAGAAACATGGCCATGGCAGGAGAAGACAATGCTTTCCATTGGTCTGCAACATTGTAAAAGTGGGTAACTAGGGCCAAATTCAGAGGCCAAGTCAAACATAAGAGTGGATTGCTGTAGTTTCATCCTAATGTCTCATTTGCCGATGTTCACTAGAGGTGTTTTGGAAGCGCATTATGCTCATCTGAATATGTCCTATAGGAAAACAGCCCTATAAAGTCTTCTGCTTCTACTCTTCAATGTTGTGTTCAATGGCCTTTGCCAATAGCAAGCTCACAGCCTTCTCAAGCTATGGAACTTTTATTGTAGGAAGGCAGAAATCATGCTGCACAACAGTACAAAGGAAGGGAATAAGGACTGGAAACCCAAAATGCATGGAAGGGAAAGCAAAAGCAGGGTTTAATATTTTTTTTTAAATAACAATAAACAGTAGCAGTGTGGGCGATTTGTCACTTCTACATGCATGATCGTATGACTAGAATTTCCTAATAACACTGTAAAATGCATCTGCGTCAATACAGTTGTTACAAAGTTTAAAAAAAAAAAAAAAAAACTTATTGAAAGAAAACTACATTTATTATGTTCAAAATCCCACATCTATAGTCTGGGCTTCTTTACAGTGACCACTCCTGGCTTGTGGTAACAGCGAGCAGAAGCTGGAATCTCACAAATAATAATACAAATACATTACTCATTTAGAAACGGAAAAAATATATCATGTTACTATGAATCATTTAGCAGTTTTAGGGTCCCTAGGGAAATTTGCAGCCAAAATACATTACTTCATTGGCTTTGCCAGCTGTGCATATTGAATGGCAGGAATAAAAAAAAAATCAGAAAACATCCGGTATAAATAATATACTGGACCACTGTGTCCCAAAATGATCTATGTTACCTGAAAAAGAGCACCTGACTAATAACAGTACAGCTCTGTGATAAGTGCTGTTAGCTGGCTATTACCAGGTGGTATGTTATAATGACACTTCTACTATGACTTTACCAGGAAATGATAAAATACCATATAGATGCAGTCAATTGTTGACTCCTATTAAGTCACTTCTATATTTGCACTTTGACCACTGTCTAAAGGGATTTTCTTATTGGGTTCTTGTATTGGAGTGGGTGTACTTGGAGAAGGTTATGGTTACACAAACTGATGGTTGCTCAATTCATAGGCTTTGCAGAGAATTGCCATGTGACTATGGTTCATGGGACATAAATATACACCTTCACCATCAGGAGGTAGAGGCTAATGAGCAGGTGCATCAAAGGCAGAGGTGATCTAAAGTGCTAATACTTCACTCTCATTCCTTCTCATTGTGGAGTTATTAAAGTCAGCTAAGCCGTACCTCCCCATCGTCATGTTTCTTGGGCACTGTCCCTCTGCCCTGATCAGGACGGCTTTTCCCAATCTGGGTGATGCATAGAGGCTGCCAAACACTATCACAGTACAAGGCACATCCTGAGTTATTCTGCTTACAGGGCGCAGTCACACCTTTCCCCCCCAGTCCTAACTTCCATGGCCCCAATGTTGACTAATCAAGCACATCTCTTTACTGGGTTGGTAAATTATTGAAAAATGTAAGTGACTTGAGCTGTGCTATAGACTTCCACAATTATACGGAGGTGTAAACCACTTTGCTTTGTATAGCATTCTTACATTCAAACAGGGGTGGAAGTAGACACCGCTGAGCCTTGAATAGCATTGGTGCAGGCAGATGTATGGATCTGGAGTTCAACTATCACTGTTCTCCCCTTCCATTCTAAACACAGAGCCGTTACCAGTCATGTAGGATGCCGACCACACTGGGCATGTGTGGATAAGCGGATTTGTTGCTGTTGTCTGCCAGCCATGGCCTTTTACTGGCAGAAGACAGCATAAAATGACAGTGGCTAGCTCCAAGATTGGGTATCCTCCATGGATGCTTGTTGGGTGATAGCCTGGCCCCCCCTCCCTCTCCTCCTGGCCCTGGCTACTGC